>JAWMAG010000011.1:6337500-6602500 GCA_037013455.1 Ceratitis rosa | reverse complement strand
TTTACTTATGAATATTTCAAATTATATATAATACTCAGACGCAGAATTGCATGAGCAAGTGCATAGGGAGACTAAAATAAAGTTAAATACTGAAATAAATACAAAAATTATACGAAAAGTTGGTGTAACGAGTCGTGGAAATTTTACATTACATTCAATTCGTAGTAAATTTTTATTTTAACATTTTTTATTAATTTTTCAAACCGAAAAAAAGAGTCGCAGGAGTGGCGTAACATTACATTAAAAGCCATTGAGCAACTAATACAATTAACAACAACACCATGACGGCGGCTATTAAGCGCTTATGTAGGCGCACGAGAAGTCCAAGCAGGAAAATTGTCACACTTTCGCATGCACACATACATACACGCACACGCGGCCACTAACGAATTGCGTTGCACTTTTCGCTACACATATTTTTTATCAATTTTTCGGCCACAAATTAAAATGCGAGCAATTACAAGCGTACAGGCCATTGAGGACATACTCATAAATGCATTAGACTGCTCAGTGCACCGCATGTGCTTATGAAGTAAGCGTAAGCGAGTTAATATCCATTTGCAACGCATGTAATCGCTTTTGCTGCAGGCGTAAAACGCATTGGACGCTTTTCGTGCAGAAAAACTTGAAAAATCCCAAACAGCAAAGATAAGAGCGTGTGCAGTGTTGTAGTGTTGTAGTGTTGCAAAAGCGCGTAAATGACTCCAAAAGCGCGTAAATGACTCCCATCAATTTTGTGTGTGCAAATTTACTATGTTGGGAAATTAGGAAAAATACTATACAAGAATTTGAACACTATGAAGGAGGAGTTAACGTTGGTTCGCTGGTTAGTTGGCTGATTGAGCGCCGGGGGTCTATATAACGTATTCAAATATCTATATAAATATTTGAATATATATATAAATACTTATCTTTGTTGGAATTGTTGCTGTTTGTGAATGAACGTTAGTCGTGCTCTGGCTGATATACGAATTTGGGCCGCACATTGCATAGCGTTGACAGGGATGCGTGCAACATGCTAAGCGGATTAGTGCCGAATTTCAAGAATACAGGGTAATTCTTTGCACTCTGAAGGACATTTACCATAATGTGTAATAAAAATAAATCTGAGGATTTTTCTCGAACATGTACTACAATTCGTATACAATAAAATACTTCTATTTTTTTACAAAATTTTTTTTACAAAATTTTTCTAAATTGATTTCTGGTTGAAATAAGTACCAAAAACGTATGGATATCGTATGAACAAAATATGTTTGACATGAATTTGTACTGAAATATATCGAAATGTATTTGCCTGCTTTCTAATTGAAAAATGTTCAAAAATCTTATTAATCTTATGAAAAAAAGATTTAGTTCAGTTAACTCAAGTTCGAAAATGTGCTAAAATGGATTTAAATATGCTACTAAATATTTTATGCAGTTTTTAAATTTATTGGTTGATTTGATTTTTGTACTAAAATATATGTAGAATCACCGCTATGAATACTTTATTTTATTTTTTTTTCTTTTTTTCTAATTTTTTTTATTTAAATATTTACTAAAAACTAATTAATATTAAAAACAATTACACAAAATTTTAGTACTTAACAATAATATAACCTTTTTCTTGATATGAGTTTAAATGTGTACTAAAATTAACATAAAATTATTGGTAGGAGTACTAAATATTTTACGCATTTTTCTACTATTTGATGGAAATAAGTACTAAAAATTAAATAATATTTAAAAAATAAAGTAAAATTTGATCGGCATTAGTTTTAATGTATTCAAAAACGCGTGTAAAATTTTTGATATGAGTACTAAATATTTTACTTTTTTTTCTAAACTACTCTTTGGTGGAAATAAGTACTAACAACTATATATTATTTCAAAGTTAATATTAATTTTTATTGATTTGAGTTTAAATGTGTACTAAAGGATATGTAAAATCACCCTTATGAATTTTATATCTAAGCCCTTTTCTGATTTAAACGAATTAGTGTTAAAAATAAAATTAAATTAAATTTTAGTACTAAAGACTGCAAATTTTACTGAAATGGGCTTTTAACTAGAATATGTACTAAAAACGTATTAAAATGCTTGCAAAATAACCAAATAAATATTTTATTATATGATAAGTTCCGTATATAAAAAATGCTAAATACTAAAAATTTAAAATTTTTGAAAAATCTACAGAAACTATTATTAACAATTAAAATTGTATTACAGTTTCCCTTACCAATTTGTGACTAAAGAAAATGTTGTTATTTTCAACATCACCAGAGGAGCACTAAAACCTTTTTTTTTACCAGAATCTTAAATTTGATTAAAATACATTAAAATCTTTGTAAAATCACCAGAAAGGGTAATAAATTATAGAAATTATGTTCTTAGAGTTTTTCTTATTCAATATTAAAATCTGCTTGAAACTGGTACTAAAGCAGATTTAGAAATATTTTAAACGAATATGAGCGCGTACTTTAACTTCTACTAAAATCTCTATTAAAATTAATTAAATAATGTATTTCATTATTAATTAAACGTAAATTCTAATTAGATTGTAAGGTTATATTAATTCTTTATCCAAATAGTGATATGATTTAAACGAGTAATAACAATTGTTCTAAGGCCAAAATATGTACTAAAAATTGTAAAAACTCTATCTAATCAGCAATTAGTACTAAACAAAATATTCATACTAGAAAAGGATCTAAATACATATTTTTCTAATTTAATTAATCTTTAAAAAAACGTACTACAAGTGTAATAACAGTCCTTAAGCATATTTGAGAGTACTAAAAGTTGCACTAAAACTAAAAATATATATTTAAAATATACTAAATTACTAATGAAATAAATACACATGTAATGTATATTAAAGAATTCGTTTTAAAATATTTTTTATTTTATTATGATTAAATCAAGTACTAATAATTTTTTTTAACCCAGAAATATGCACAAAAAATATATATAATACAATTTTTTTATTAAATTAACAGATTAGTGCTAAATATTTATTATCAGAAGAGTTTATAAAATTATATATATTACTGTACTGGAATTGTTTGAAAACTATAAGAGACACTTGTACAAAAGCCGAAAATGAGTGCTAAAAAAATAATCAAGATTTGAATACATACAAAAAAATTTGCTAAAAATCTTTTAAATAGTTTCACCTATTAAGAAAAAAGCAACCTTTATTCCAAGACTCCACTAGCGCATATTAATATTTTTAGACACAAGAAATAAACTATTATTCGTGCGCACTATTATCAGACACACCTTCGTATTATCAGACACACCTTCGTGCGATCGATAAGCAAAACAAAAAGTGTGCAAAAAATGTAAACAAACTAAGAATACTTTTAATAAATAATATTCGTGAAACGAAAATGTGCGCAAACGCACAGAAAGCTATCGCTAACTCTCCAATATACACATACAAACCAATATACCTATAATACATACGAATGTGCAAATGTGTGTGAAGTGTACATAAATATGTAGCGAATTAGCAGTCACACCGGCTTTGGTCTGCAAAGAAATTTTTTTTTATTATTATTTTCTTTAAATTTTGCAAAGGCTCAATAGTAACGCCGCTATTACGTAATTGAAAATCGAATTTTTTATTGCAGTTAAAAAATCGTTTGAATGTTTGAAATGCGTTTGTTGTGTTTATTTTTCATTTTAAAATTTCTCTTTCGATTGCGGCGATTTTGCGTTAGTGAATACGCATTGCGCTTAACATTTTTCTTTTAATTAAATTTTGATAGTTAAAATTTTCACTTTTAATTGATTTGATTCCTCAGTTAGGTTTACTGCTACACACGCGATGGCTTGGGCGTGTGTTCGACTTTTATTTATAAAGAAAAAGAAAAATTAAACAACTATTTAGTGCGAAAACACTTTCCGCTTACCAGAAAATAAGTCAGCCGTTGTGTCTATTACGCGTTTTTATTAGCTTCACATGAAACCAATTTCCTGCAATAAAATCGAAATATATTTTAGAGCCGCCGAAATTTAAATTACAAGTAGGAAGTATGTATGTGTGAAGTGCTCACAAGTGAGTATAAAAAAGATTTATGATTGAGTAGTTTTTTCATCACAATATTTTTTTTTTAAATTACTTGAATTAGGGTAATCAAATTAGACCCTTAGTCACCGCTATACTATCAGGAGATCCTCAGTCTACAGTCAGTTTAGGTTAGCTAGCCACAGCAGCTCTTAATATCCACCTACTGGTTTCTCGATTCGATTTTAGAAGACCCTGCCGGGCCGTGCTTGTAGCCTTAAACCTATGAATTTATAGGCAAAGCACTGCCAGTGTAATACGTGATTAAGTCCATATTAGCAACTCAATCTCTTCGGCTGTTAACTTTTTTAGACAATTTTACATGACGATCTTCACCGAATTAGAGACCTTCCTCTACTTTCATCCAAAGCTGTAATGTTTCAACCCATTCTGATGGCATGACCTATCTAGTGAAACCAACGTCTAACCGCTGAGCTATATCAAAGTCCAAGCCGAAGCCACGTGCCATCATCTGCGGCGTTGCCGTTACCACTACGCAAAATTCCATAAATCTTATGCAAAACCTTTCTCTCGTAAACTTCATATACCGATCCATAGGATGACATTATCGTCCACGCCTCTGTTGCTGAGCAGAATTAAGAGAAACTTATAGAATTTGGTCTTTTCCCGTTGAGAGAGAAATTTACTTCTCAGTCCAAAGTATTACCAGTTGGCTATCCTTGTTGCTGATGCTGGTTTCTAGGTAGAGAAAATTGTCTAGAACTCCAAAATAATGACTTCATAGTGATGTGGTATACAAAAAGGCGAGTCCGCTGACCGTTTTCAGTTTTTTTTTTGTTGATGGCAGGAGGTCGATCGTCTTATTCTTCGTTCATTACTAGACTCATTCCCTTCATTTCCTCGTTCAAAAAGTCAGACAACAGAGTGTTACCTTGAGATGTCCAACCGAACAGCAGAGAGAGATCCTTCCCAATTCCGGTATTGTTGGGTGTTAAATTGCACAGCCATAACTTGTGACAAAGTGCCATAGGACATCTTCCCATTTTGCTGTCGAAGGTGGTTTTATAGAGGGTGTGTGTCAATGCTTTTCCTGCAATATGAAGCATGTTGAATATCTGGTGAACTATTTGTCCTGTAGCCATTGTAATGAGATCCAATCAGTTCGCGTTACCTTAATCTTTCACACAAAATCAAAACCAATTCTTTCTCTGACAACGATGCGTATGGTGCATGAAGTGTTTGTTCTAGAATTCTCTTACACTGAGTTGTTTGTTGGTGAGTGCTCTCAGGTAGCAAGTCTAGTAGAAAATCGACTGACTGTCCGATTGGAAAATTCTGAAATGATTCTGGATATTTTTCTTATATTTGCTGACACATGTTCCGGCCTATAAAAAGCAGCTGCAACATTATCCGACCTTCTAGCAGACTGGGAACGTGCCTTTCCGTTGTCCCAATGTGGTCGATTGGGTTGCGGGTGTTTCGATCCGGCGGCAACCAAGTAGCTGGATGGATTTTTTCAATGCAGGCATTATTTTTTACATATAAACATACAATATACTCTGTTGGGAGATCCAGTATGGAGGCTAAACATTCCGGCAGCTATGTCAAAATGACCCCCTTAACCCATCCTAACATCAAAGTGGTGAAGCGCAATCTCACAAATCACAGCCTGCGTTGCAAGCAAAAAATCAATCAAATATAAATCTATACCTAAATATGTAAATAAATCAATTCATCAATCAACAAATTGCAACTAATGACAGCCACATCATTGTCAATAACTGATACATAAACATAAATTACGAAATATATTGACCAATGGAGCAGTGAGCTAGATTTTGAGACAACCATAAATTTTCCAAAACTACACCAGAAGATAGCAAGGCAGATCTAAACAAAAAATGGAAAAAATATAAGGAAAAAGTCACACGAAAAACACCGAAACACTAAAAATGATGTAGAGGATAATAAAAAAGCACAGAACTAAAAGCAAAAATTCGCGCAATCACTTCGGCACAGGCAACGGCTAATGGCATTCATTGCGCGTATAAATACTTAATGCATAAATATAAATCACAACATTACTTTGGGGCACATTACGCACCTTGACAGCGGGCGCATGCGCAAAGCGCACTCGCTTATACTTTACTCGTGTACTCGTACACACGCGCATATGGGCAAGTATTTTTCGGTGTATTTGCATACGTATTTATTATTTATTCATGTGCGTTTCGCATGCGTTTGTCACACACATTTATTGTCTGGCAGGAAGTCGGTCGTCTGACCCAAATTCATGCAAATCAGCGTTGTTGTAATTTATTTTAGTTTGTATATATATTTTTTTTTTATTTCTCATTTGAAAATTTTAATTTACTACCATGTATATTTTGCTGTTATGCAAGCGCGTGCTACATTTGAGAATTTTATTACTTTATTTTTCCCTCGTTTGATGAGATTTAATTTTAAAGCACTCAAAGCCTTCAATTAATAAAATATTTCAAGTAAGTGTTTTTAATACATTTTTTTAAATTTTTTTTCTTTTCCCCAATTCAATTCATAGCTACTTTTTGTCACCATTCAAACTTCCTACGCACTCGAGTTGTACAAGTCAATCGGCTGGTAGGCAAAAATTTTCGCACCATATTTCTGCAAGGATTTTGTAACACTCATCGGTGACTGTCATCTGTCGTAGTATCGATTTTTATTTTTGTCTTTTTGGTCACATACAATTTACATGTATTTCGTGGTGCTAAACATATGTGCATGAATAAGTAGTAGAGGGGAAATATATAGGGTGTTGCTGGAGGAATGCAGAATTAATTTAACGTTGAGATTTTTTCGATTTTGTGAAGTCTTTCAAACGTTGAAACAATGGGTCCGATTACTGCTAGTTATGAACTAGAATTTATTCACTAATCAATTTTTCTCCAATATTTTTCTCACTAGAAAAAAAGGAATGGTGAGCAGTGGCTAACGAAGTGGATACGCTCGAAACTTCGAATAGATAACAATGTATTGAAGTTTAAGTAAAAAAAGTTAGGTAGGAATCCATTGGGGGGAACCGAACATCATATACAACCGGTATATGCAACCGGCTTTAAAAAGCTGAAGCGAAGGAACTTACATTTTATTCTAAGCCGCCTCTGAAAGGCCGATGAATTTTTATGAGAAGCTTTTACTTCATGTCAGAAATACATTCGGATCCACTTATAGGGAAGTTAGACTTATTTGTGAACCCAGCTTAGTATTTTCTAGCAGATGTTGAGAACTGACTGTAACTATCATATATATCAAATATGATCAAATTTTCTGGATAAATTCCTAAAATATTGGATTCTAAGTCAAGAGTTTGATCAAAAATAAAATGTTTATTGTAAAGGCAGGGTGATACCTACATATATAAGTCATATAGGAGTAGTAAAAAGAAATCCATTATTTTTGCATGAAATTGAAGGGTTTAATTTTTTACTTTTCCATACGGTTTTTGTGCAATCTTAAGCTCTGACGGTCGGACTCGACAATGTCCATGATTTTATCGATTTTTTCGACAATTGGCCTTCCACTCCGTGAAGCATCTTTTATATCAAAATTACCGGAATAAACCGAAATTGTGCATGATTGACTGTAACGGTATCAGGACCATAAACGCTATTCACATTTTCAGCCGCCTGGCCAGCGTTTTCGCCCTCATCGAAGAAAAACTGTAAATTTTAGCGTATTTTCTCTTTGCTGTTGTCCATCTCAAACAAAACTGGATCAACCAATCATAAAATTGTCAGAAAAACTTTTTTAGTACGAAATGTCATCTTTCTAACGCCATCTAGCGGAACCCGATCGGATTTATACAAGGCGAGATGTATGGCTTTAGTCTCCATTAAAAATAACATATTTACCAGGTTTGGTACAATTCTGTTGTTGTTAATGCCTTAGTTATTTGATCTTTAGTCAAAAGGGGATTGGAAAGTAAAATCTATTATTTAGACCAAAGTTGTTGCACGATTCATGCTCAAACTAGGCAATGAGAATTTGAAATTTGAATTTCTACTGAATTCTATCCAATGATTTCTGAAAAATACTTTTGAAATCGAATCATGATTTCTCTGATTTTTCTCTGAGATATCAGCCGTTTAAACGATTATTTGTAACGAAAATTTGCTGTAGATTTTCGAAACGGAAAACAAGTTTTTCATCCTTGATATAATTTGAAAAAGCCCTAAAAATTTCAAATGACATTATTTTAGCCATAATTGAAGTTGTTTCACGGGGACATCGGGCATACCAATAACGAAGGCTTGGAAGGTGCCGGGATATTGGATAATATATTTTCCTGCATCCGGCTTGTCAGGTGCTCAGTACAAGACAATTTTTTTTTACTAAATAAAGCAAATTTAAGAAAAGAAAAAAGGTCACAATCGCTCAACTTGGATAGAAAAAAATTTTGTGAGGCAATTATTAGCCAATCCGATTAGATATCATAAGATGGACGCATTCGATCGGAAAAGAGTCTCAGAGGTTAGACAGAAGTAACCATGGCGACAACCATAGCAATATGTCTTCATGACTTCTTTCGATCGAATTTCGTGATATATTCAGAAATCTCTAAGATGCTCTCAGCTCATTGAAATTCTGACCCATATTAGAGAGCTCCATAAAATCTTCTATCCGAAAGCTGTAGTATATACACTTTCCTAGTCCTTTAGCCAAAATTACAAATATAAATTCTAAGCTATGTTTGAACTATTTTTAGTTTCTTCAAAAAGGTTTAAAAAAATAAAGAATTAAAAACTAAATATATTTACTCTACTTACTCAGCTTACACTCTAAATTTTAGATTTTTCTCTTCTAGATCCACGGAAAATATTTTTTATTTTTAATTCCCAAGAGTAAATATGGTAGCTAATAACTCACCCTGTATATCCCAAGTATATCTTTGTACAATACAAGTACATTTTTTAGTTCACTTTTACATTTATTTTCAGCTCTTTTTTTAATGTATGCAATTTAAGTACTCATATTCGAACTAGTATAACTGTTGCAGTACAACTTTTCGAAATGCCAAATCAACTTGACGTAATCGTAGCGTAGACAAGCAAACATGCAACCAATTTTATTTACTTTTCAAACCGGCGGCTGCCGGCGTTGGTGGCAAAATAGCAAAATAGTGCAAAAAAGAATATGATACTGCGTATTATGCAAGTTATTATTATTATGTGCTTATGATTCTATAGAGATCACTTTGGTGACAGAGTGACATAGTGACATGGTTTTTTCTCCTGAATAAATGAATTTGTGTTATAAACATTGATTGTCATATGACGGCATCATCAGTGAGACAATTATGTATTTTAATTGGATAGAATGGCGGATTGATTGTTTTCTTGTTTAAATTTCTTTGGCGTTGCGAACAGATGGATACGAATCGAACCTATTGTCTAGAGATTAACAATGGATGCAGTTTTTCGCTAATAAAATAAAATGTAAAAGAGAATAAAGTTAAATAAAAAAAGAAAAAATTAATTAAAACAAATCTGAAAAAAAATTAAAAAAATGAAATAAACGTATAATACATAGAACCAAACTGAACAAAATAAAAAAAAATAAAATATAATAAAATAAAATAAAGTGAAATAAAATAAAATACCTACAATAAAATAAAATGAAATAAAACAAAATTAAATAAAATAAATTAAAACTAAATTAAATTAAATTAAAAAAGAGAAAAAGTTAAATAAAATAAGAAAAAATTAAATAAATCTAATTTGAAATAAAAAAAAATATTAAATAAAAGTATACAAAACCAAGCTGAATAAAATAATATATAATAAAATAATAATAATAAAATAAAATAATATAATAAAAAATTATATTAAAAAAAACTAAAATAAGGTGGAATAATATAATAATAACAAAATTAAATAAAATTAAATAAAATTGAAATGAAATAACTTATATTAAATTTAATAAAATTAAGTTAAATTAAATTAAAGTAAATCAAATAAAATAAAATAAAATGAAATAAAATAAAATAAAATAAAATAAAATAAAATAAAATAAAATAAAATAAAATAAAATAAAATAAAATAAAATAAAATAAAATAAAACAAAATAAAATAAAATAAAATAAAATAAAATAAAACAAAACAAAATAAAATAAAATAAGATAAAATAAAATAAAACAAAATAAAATAAAATAAATTAAAACTAAATTAAATTAAATTAAAAAAGAAAAAAGGTTAAATAAAATAAGAAAAAATTAAATAAATCAAATTTGGAATAAATAAAAAATATTAAATAAAAGTATACAAAACCAAGCTGAATAAAATAATATATATAATAAAATAATAATAATAAAATAAAATAATATAATAAAAAATTATATTAAAAAAACTAAAATAAGGTGGAATAATATAATAATAACAAAATAAAATAAAATTAAATAAAATTGAAATGAAATAAATTATATTAAATTTAAAAAAATTAAGTTAAATTAAATTAAAGTAAATCAATTAAAACAAAATGAAATAAAATGAAATAAAATAATATTAAATAAAATAAACTAAAATAAAATAAAATAAAATAAAACAAAATAAAATAAAATAAAATAAATTAAAATTAAATTAATTTAAAATGAATTAAAATAAATTGAATTAAATAAAATTAAATTAAATAAAGTAGTATAAAAAATAAGAGAAAATAAAATAAAATAAATTAAAGTAAATCCAATAAAATAAAATGAAATAAAATAAAATAAAATAAAATAAAATAAAATAAAATAAAATAAAATAAAATAAAATAAAATAAAATAAAATAAAATAAAATAAAATAAAATAAAATAAAATAAAATAAAATAAAATAAAATAAAATAAAATAAAATAAAATAAAATTAAATTAAATTAAATTAAATTAAATAAAATAAAATAAAATAAAATAAAATAAAATAAAACAATATAAAATAAAATAAAATGAAATAAAATAAAATATATTAATTGAATTAAAAAAATTTAATAAAATAAAATAAAATATTAAAATTAAATAAAATGAAAACATATAATAAAATAATAGAAATAATAATATAATTAAACAAAATAAAATGAAATAGCAAAAAAGACAAAATAAAATAAAAGAAACTGAAGTTTATTAAAAAAATAAATTAAATATATAATAAAAAAAATATATTTAAAACCAAAAAAATAATAATAAATTAAATTATATAATATATAGAACTATAAATAATATAAAAATAATGTGAAAGTAAAAAATAAGCAAATAAAATAAATTTAAGTGGCATAAACAAAGTAAAACAAAATAAAATATTTTAAAAAATCAAATTAACTCCAATAAAATTAATCAAAATAATGTAAAAACTACACTGAAAAAAAGGACTCAGTTTTTAATTTCTGTCTAAATCAAATTTGCGATTAAGTTTTTATTTTTTACTTAAGTTGCTACTTGGTAAGTAAACAAACTGTCCACTTTGATCAACACCCACAAAAGTATCACTCAACACATAATCCAGCACACACAGAAAATTATAAACATATCTACAAAGCTACACACCCGCTTTTAAGTCATAATTGCCATAATTTTTGAGTAACCCAGCAATTTTTGTAGTTTATGTGGTATTCAAATTCAATTTTCACAACAAAATGCCAAAAATGATAAATCTCAAAGTGTAGGTGGTGCGTGCAAACCAAAAGCTTTTGAAAAAGAAAATAACAAAAAATTTGGCAATTTACTATTTCAAAGAAGGCGCATAAATTGTTGTTAACAAAAGGTGTGTTGTACATTTCGTGTGTTTACATTGTTTACGAGCTGTTACACCGGCTGCATGGCTGGCTGAGTACTGTCTTTATGACGGCACTTGCATTATCAATGAATCAGCTGAGAGCCTGTCAATTTTCGCACAAACAAAATGAATATTTTGAACAGTATGTATGGATGTATGTGTATGTGTGTGTGTGCTGGCATTTCGGTAGCAAAATATTGCTTTCGGTCACAGTAAATGATATTAATCACAACAATAAAATATATACTTAGCGTTAACTGCCAGCAGTTATAACGGCCATCCGCATACAAAAGCAACAAACCAAGAGGTTGGACGTTAAATTTATAAACTTATTGCATTGCAGGTGCCATTAATGTATTTTCGAGTGAATAATTTTTACTTTTTATTTTGAATTTTTTTTTCTTTTTTCGCTTACTTTTATCTTGGCACAAGCCGCCTACAAAGTAACGCTTACATACACGCCCACGCCTTTTATTTTTTTATACATTTTTCTTTATCTCTTCCTCTGTTTACTCATATTTTTCTACCTCGCATGCTCACCCACTCCCCTTCACCATTGGTGTTTGCTTACAATGTTTATTTGTTTATTGCATGGGGAGTTAATTAAGCCATTAAACAGGCGATAAGCGTCAGCTCGCAACTACTTGTCTGTATGTCTGTTCGTTTGTATGTTTGGCACGTGAAAATACACCACATATAAATATTACGCCCATAAAATAATAATGAAGAAAAAACATGCTAATAGCAAAATGGAAATGCTACAAGTGTTACTAATGGCAAAAAATTACGAAAAGGCAGGTTCGTTGCTGAAGTCTTTCGTATCCGAAATTTATTTGCTTTATTAATTTTAATTAAAGTGCAATAAAATTTTATGAATTTTATGATGATGCTGATGTGTATTAATTAAAGGTGTTTAATATGAATTTTATTTTTGAGAAAAGTTTCAACTTTCTGTGATTTCGCTTGAATTTATTAGAAAATATATAAAAAAGATTTTAATTTAAATATTAGTGCAGGGTTGTCACATATAAAATATTTTTGTTAAATTGATAAAATATACATATTTAATATTGTTATATGGAAACAATTTTTTATGTTTTCTCTCAAAAAAATTTAAAAACACATTTCGATGAAAAAAAAACCTATAGGGTTGCCAACATTAAAAAATCTGTAATTTGGTATAATTAAATAATATTTAAAGTTGAGTATAAAAATGTTAAAAATAATATGGAAAGCAACTGGAAAAGTTTAAGAAAATTTTGGCCGCTGATATTTTTGGGAAGAGCTTTTTTAAGCGAAAAAAAGGCTCTGCATGTTTTTTGGCTACCACAATTACCACGGTATTTCACGAGTTGTCTAATGAAGTATAGAGCAGAGCCTAAATAAATCTTCTGTCGAATATCGCAGTCAATTGAGCCTCAATACAGCTCTGGACTGGTAGTCATCAACCACGTAGCCTGCTTAACTTATTAAGAACATATTGCGATTCTCACTAAGCTGACAGTGCAAGCTAGGAAACATAGTTAGTGACTAAAGTTTCGGTAGCAAACGACAAATGGAGAATACTCACTAGTCACCTAACTGGCGTCGAATTCCATCGGAAACTGAAGTGCTTTAGATCCAACAGCTAATTCCAATTAAAATCCACAAGAGTGTAGACTCTACCCGTCCGATACTCCCCGAATGATTTTCAGAAAAAGTAGGTCAAAGCAAGTTCTGGAAACACCTGTTTCCCATGATAACATAATATGACTTTGGTAAAAACTAGTAGCCAAGTAACTAACTGCCACCGATTGAACCTCATTACATTGAAGTTTGCTCGCCTCCTTCGACAAGCTTATCTTACCGTGATGATAACATAGATTCCCATTCCTCCTCCTACCGAATACCTTGTCTTAAGTGCTTTAACCTAACCTCTTCAACCTAACCTCTTCAACCTAACTTCGCGATGCTCAAAAATATAACTAATCCTATCGTGGTACTAATTGGCAATATGGATTGGATATTTTTACCATTTTAGTGGTACTCTGCTGCGCTTTGAGGCTATCTTGTTATTGTTCGGAGCCTATCTATGCCTCTGCCATGCTTGAATTCACATCGGATGGTAAAGCACCTCTTTAGTGAGTTGACAGTTAGTAAAATCTACCTTGACTATAGTTAAAACCATGACTATTACGACACTCCCCGAAGGTCCTTGCAGGTACGAGCACTAATCTGTTCCCCGTGGCAATAGATTTTCCGGTTATAATTCGTTGCCGAAGCCAGTTGAGCCTCTATACAGCTCCAAAGTGGTAGAGTAGGGTTAAACCCTGCACACTGCATACCGACTTACAACTTACATCTGTTCTTTCTATTAGAGCAATATACTTACTATATACTGCCGATCAGTATTTACCGCCTTAAACCGTTCATTCTTTTACGGATCACTAAGAAGCCTTCCAGCTTCAATAGCCGAGTGGTAATCAGTGCGTACTGCCATTTGGAGGGCCAAAATTCATCAGCCATTCGGAGATGGCTTAGCATAAGCTGTAGATCCCTCCACTCTTGGAAAAAATATCAACCTACACACAACACAAATTTGAGGAGGAGCTCCGCTGAAAATCTCTTCAGCGCTTACATAGCGCCAATTATATAAGAAATATCTTAATGCCTTTCTCTGCATCTCTCTCTCTCTCTGCTTCTCTCAGAACAAACACAAAGAAAAAATAGATGAACTCTCATGTTCTTGAGTATGATATTTGCCAAGTATGGTAATGAGTAAGGGAATCTTAACCCAAGACTTGGAGAGGAACTTGGAGAGGAGACACACTTTTAAAGATCACAGAGAAGCAGGGGCTTTCTTGCGGATAGAGGCAAATATTTATTTATAATATTATTTTTTATAAATTAGTTGAGAATTTCACTCGAATTTGAAGGGTATGAATGAACTTTCAAGCCCACCTTAAAGTAAGTGGATCATTTAATATACAAAAATCAAGTAAATGATATGGACATAAATTTATTGAAACAACCAATTAGTGTTGCCATTATACAAGAAATTACACACTTTTTAGATTATAGATAATTCTAAAATTATTTCACAGTGCTTTATATATATATTTGGTAGCTGATTTGTCACCTTTCAGCAGCGGTGTTTTTTTTATTTTTTCTGTCTTCCAGCCACCTTTAACCGTCACTTGAAGATAAATTAAGAACTGAAAAGGAGGTAAAAATAAATAAATAAATAAATAAGTAAACAATGAAATACGTAAAATCTAACCAAAGAAAACCGACATACAGACATTTAGACAAACGATTGCTTGTCCGCCTTGACAGGCGAGTCGACAATGCGCTGATTGTAACTACAACGCTTACGATTTGTCTCTGTCGTTAATTTGCCATAATTATGGCGGGTGATGGCGATTGTGGAGCTGCTGTATTGTTTTTTTTTATTTTTTTTTTTATATTTTTTTATATTTATTTTTTTGTTTTACTTTAATTTTTTTAATTTTTTTTTATTATTATTTTTTTTTATTATGTTTATTTGGCGCCTGCGCCTTATACAAAGCTTTGCCTTGCTTGCCATTTCCATAGATAATGCACTGAAATGGACTTAGACTGGCTCTGTGCTGAGCCGAGACACACAGACAGACAGACAGGCAGGCGCTGAGTTTGTGATAAATGAAAATGTTATAAAGTAACGCCATTTGGATGGAGCTGTGAAGTAGTGTTGCTACTGTGCGGTGTAATAGCGGTAATCAATACATAACTACATACATATACCTGTGTAGCAGCGAAAATTTCTACTAAAATTGACCACAAATTAAACTCAATTAAAAGTTTGAGTGAATAAACAGGCAGGCAGGCGTCGATCTTATGGTCAGTAATTCTCAGATATTTACATATTTACATTCATATGTGTATGTGTGTTTTTATGTTTGCATACCATTCACAATTTGTTTACATTTCAAATGCAATTTTATAAGCAACTTGTATTGTATTGCTATGGTCAGTTACATACCAAATGTATATATACATACATATGTATGTATATAAGTTTATTTAATTTGCGCTATTGTGTTGTTTAATGCAACGCATTAGCAGATAATTGTTATGAGTATATTGGTGTTGGCGCAAATTATGTAGTTAATATATCCGAGCAGCAAACCCAAGCCATTTGTGGCAAAATGCCGGCCGGCTGCATCGATATTGTGGCCATTAAGTCATTTGCATTTGCCCAAGAGAACACATACGAGTACATACGTAAATACTATATATACTAAATATGCTTTTATGCATTAAATAGTAAATAAATTCTAGGTTTTTTCTTTTACAGTTGCACAGTAGGCGGACAACTTTGTCGTGCGCCATGCAGCTTGCCGTGTTAATTCAAATAATTTTTTCTCTTTCTATTTTGATTATTATACTTTTGTAAGCATGATTATTGGCAGCTGGTTGGCAATGAATAGGAAATTACACTGCATGTTGTATTGTTGTTGTTTATGCATATTTGAATTAATTTAATTTAATAATAACGACTGTTTTTAATGTGTTGTCGTTAAGTTTTGCACTAATTGACTATTGAGGTGTTCTTTCGTGGAGCAGTTTATCAGTGTGTAAGAGTTTGAAAATACTTTACACGATTCTGAAGAGCATAAAAAAGCCAAATGCCAAAGGCGTTATGCAGTTGGCTGGAAACAATTGGTTGATATAATTATATCTTATTGAAAATCATGGTAATAAATAAAAGTTGTTATGAAAGGTTTCACTTTAAATGGCGAAATGACTTCATTTCACGATTAGCAAGTATTGTTTGTTTTTAATTCTGCACTCAGCAACATTATAAACGAACATTTTTTTTTTGGCATTTGTTAACACTTAGAGTCCACCTGCTGATACTCGAAACATCAACAGCTTGACTTTCCTTCGAAGTGCATGGTACTTAGCACTTTATGGCCATAAAAGGGTTGGATGGCTTTTTGGTATAGAAGATCCAGGGTGTCCTCGATAAGCAGTTTTTCTTTTATTTTTGCAGTATTAATTTCGTCCAACTTGATATAATAGCGGTCATTCATAATCAGATCAATTGCTGAACAAAATTGTTGCATGATTTAATATATTGGCTTGGGATTCTACATATTTTTCTAATTAAATGAAGAGTTCTGATTACCTGAATTGTGTTCTCGAGAGTGGAAGCTTTTCTGAAAAGAGCTTCATATAGGAGGCATTATTAAGAGCGGCTTCGTTCTCGTAAGTGAAACCTTTCGTTAGTGATATTCTCGTTTTAATCTTTACAATATTATGTTTCTGGAGTTAGTTTAAACTGTAAAATGAGTTTTGTTTAAGGATTTTACTATGATTACTTGCTGGTTTGTAATCAATGCCATGGAGTTATAGTTTTGAAGGATGTCATCTTGGACAAAGATCATGTTTTCGGTCGAATTTTGGAATTTCCATAAAAATCCGTGTAGAGAGGAGGTAGAGTGTATGAGTAATCTCTATGCTACCTAGATGTTGGATGGCATACTTTCTTTTTTATTGTGTTACTTAACAGCCATCCAAAAACTGAGTTTGAGTCTATTAAGTTGCTGCTGAGGGCTGGGATGAACTCTTGAAGGAGAGAGTCGCTACCAATTAATATGTAGTTTTAGCTGGTGCAAAACAATTGCATTTTAGGGGTAGTAAGAGATACACCTTGGAAATTTTATTCCTAATGTCGGTAAAGAGTACGAATGCTCGCTTCACCTTTTCTTCAATCATGTGAGCATATTGTCATTATACATTTTTTTTTAGTAATATACTGGTTGTCTTCCCAATCCGAATATATCATCTTTGGCCTTTGGTCTTTATTGCGGGTAGACAAAGGAACTTTTATGTAGGAAGGGTAACGCATGTTTTGTGGAACTTTAATCAATAGATGCTGGTATTTCACTAATTTTCCCTTTGTGGAAAGAAAGTTTGCTGTGGCATTGTAATCTTTAAGTTTTTCTCATGTGGTCGTTAAGTGGGATGTGCTATAAACTTAACACCAAGTTTTTTGCTTTTTGACTCGATGCTGACATTTATAATCAATTTCAGAGCCTTTTGTGAGAGTTTGCCAAGCAAGATTAAAATGGATCTCATTTACCTACAGGGTTATTTAATTTCATAATTCGATATTATTTTATTTTATTTTAATTCATTTAAGTTGATTTCATTTCATTTTACTTTATTTCATTTTATTTTTTTTTTTATTTTGTTCTATTTTATTTTATTCTATTTTGTTTTATTTAATTTAATTTAATATTATTTTATTTTCTTTTTTAAATTATTTTTAATTCATTTCATTTTATTTTACTTTATTTCATTTAATTTTCTTCAATTTTATTTAATTTTAATTATTTTTATTTAATTTAATTTAATTTAATTTAATTTAATTTAATTTAATTTAATTTTATTTTATTTTATTTTATTTTATTTTATTTTATTTCATTTTATTTTATTTTTTTATTTTACTGTATTTTTCGTTTTATTTTATTTCATTTTATGTTATATTTTTATATTTTATTTTATTTTAATTCATTATTTTTTCATTTTATTTTTTTTATTTTTTTTTATTTTTTTTTTATTTTATTTCATTTTATTTTATTTCATTTTGTTTTATTTAATTTTATTTTATTTTAATTATTTATTTTATTTTTTCATTCAGTTTATTTCATTTTGGTGTTGTTTTATTTTATATTATTTTATTTAATGTAATTTAATTTAATTTAATTTTATATTAATTTTATTTAATTTTTTTGGTTTTTTATTCATTTTAGTTTCGTATATTTTACTCCAGTTTTTGTTGTATTTTACTTTATTTTTTTTTATTGCATTTAATTTACTTTAATTTTATTTTATTTTAGTTTAGTTTATTTAATTTAATTTAATTTAATTTTTTTGTTGTATTTTACTGTATTTAGTTTTCTTGTTTGTTTTTTATTCATTTTATTTTATTTTATTTTAATTAAGTTTTTCTCTAAATCTAGTTTTCAATCAACATTTGTAGCGCTAATTTGGCAGCTATACATAATTTTAAAACATACAAATGGTTTGTCCGCTCCGAATACATAATTTAGAAGTTTTTGGTTAAAAGATTTGTCCAAAAATAAAAAAAGAATAATGTCTCTACTAGCAGTTGCCTGAATCAATCAACATTATTAATTATTAATGGGAAATCTCAATACTTTGCTCGCAATTGCCGCATTTTAAGGCACTCGAGAATTGCTCATTTTCGATTGTCAACTGGTAAATCATGTAATTAATTTATGTCATTGAAAAAACTCAATGACAATGACAATAAAAGTCAACATCACGACGACAGGAGCAGCAACAACAAGAAATTGTCGTCAACACGTGATTAGAACAAAATGCTTTGTTGCTCCATTACATATGGTACGTATACTCGTATGGCTGTTTAGAGAGCGAGACGACGCTCACACCATTCATATAAGCGAATGACTTTTAAACGCTTCGACTTGTCGCTTACATTACACGTACCCTGCTCTAATAACATTTAAGTAGACGTAGCCACAATTATACTATATGTTATTAATTAAATTGACAGACAAACTGGTATTGCCTTAGAAAATTTACAACGACGCCAATGGGTATTTGTGCGCCTTTTTGGAATGTTGTTTTGCGTTTTTTGCATTTGCATTGGGTGACTGAGTGAAGTTGGCTGCGGTGTGTTGTACTTATTGTAAATACTGTAATTGTGAACTAAACTGTATTATTGTTTAGGATTTAATTGACTAGATTAAAGAATGATAATTTGAAATTAATTTCAACCGGAAAATTATATTTTTTGCTAAACAAAAACTTTAAACAGTTTATTTGGCTGGGCGAGTTTTTTTTGAATTCCTAAAATTAAAACACTTATTTTATTGTATTTTTCGTATTTTAATCATTCAATTTCATTAAATTAATTAATTTTCTTTTTTGTTTTCTCTCTCGCCAGCACAGATGACGTTTGAAACATCGCCCATGCGCCGCCTGGCCACAGCCTCGGCCTTGCTACTGCTCTTCAGCCATGTGAATGCCGCCGGTTATCATTATGGTCCACCTTCGCTGCCTTCAGCACCAGCACGCCCACCACCAAACAGCAATTCCGGCCATTTCTTTCCGCCCATTCCGACTATAGTGCCATTACCGCCGGTGCCAGCACTACCACCATTACCCACAGGCCGCCCACAAGTACAACGTCTGATACCAGCTGCACCAGTAGCTGGACCACACACACATACGCAATCACTGGTACAAGTGCATCCAGCATCATCTGCGGCACCGCACTCAGCTGGACCACAACAACAGCAACAGCGCCCACCCACCGCCTTCAGTTCATTCCGTCCACCAGTACAGCCTCAGCCACAACCGCAACCACCGGCACAGGTAGGCTATAGCTATGCACCCCCAACTGCTTCCGCACCTTCTGCACCCACTGCACCACTCCAACCGCAACCGTTGCGTGTGCCATTCGGTCAACAACCAATTTATAAATTTGGCACTGGTATCGGACCAGACAGTGACTTCTATGTGGTGAACGGACGCCAATTGAAACAGTATGCCGTTGTGGAGTTTGTCGACAATGATATCTCACAGGACACAAAACCATTCCTCACGCGTTCCTTCGTTAATAATTATCGTGCACTAGTGGGTGCTTCTGGTACAGGCGCTATTGCTCCACTGCCCTCAGCCATGCAATTAGACTCGACGGCTAATGCGATTTTACGTGAGCAGCAACGTTTAGAATTCCGTGGCGCCACTGCACGTGGTGACACTATTGCTTTGGGCTCTGGCGGCATTGGTTTTGTACGTCTGCCCGATGGCAGCGTTACTTTGGGCTCGGGTTCGCTGAACTTTGTTACCGGCCAGCAACATTTAGCTGATCTTCGTGCCGCGCGTACACGTTCGGAGTCACAACGCGATCCGTTACATTTCGGGCATGGACCATTGGAAGAACCTAATAACCGTTTCCTTTTCAAGTGAGCAGAGATGAGGATGAGACAAAGTAATGGCTGATGATATGGATGCACATACATATTTTGGTTGCCTGAGGCGCACGGTCGCTTGCTTTTAAGAAATTGTAAATTTTTGATTTGTTTCTTATCTAATTTTATTTTTATTATTTTCTTTTCCTTCTGTAAAATATTGCTGCCAATTTTAGATTTAAGTTATAAAGAAGAATTAGCAAGAAACACAGCACTGTATAGATATTTTCCTGAAATATTTGTATACGTGTATGCATTTGTATAGCATATTCTTAATACGAAGCTTATGTACATACGGTTGTATATATTTGCCTATTATTGTATAAATAAAACATATTTAATAAACTTCCTATGAAATGTGGGAACTTAAAAATGAACTTTTCAATAATATCATGGAAACTTTAGTTGAAAACAGTAATCTGCGACCGAAATTAAGTATACGACGGACGTTATCAAGGGGATCGACGCTCTATGTATGGCATACAAACCCTCTCTAAGTCTGAAGTGGTCGGCTTTGACTTTTCTTTGCTAATTAGCACAACCTGTAGCCCTTTCGATACTTTTGCAAGCTGTCCAGGTTCCAGACACAATTTTTTCGAATCTTCTGCTGAAACTGAAGTGCTTTACCCTAAAATTAGCATATGCAGAGCTTCAGAAGATTACACAATCACTTCAACTCAGTTATTTTCCAGACCGTTTCTATATACATATGTATGTATAGATATGTATACCATTGACACTTTTTAACCATTCCATTGACTGCTCCTGGCATCTTCTTCTCCTTCTTGAATGTCCAAGTCACCACGTCGTGTGACAAATTAAGCCCTTTCCCTCTCTACCTCATGCCTTCAATTGAATCGAGGTATTCTCCTTTCTCTGATTCCACCAGCGGGTGCTGCTACGAATACTTTCGGAGCTCCCCTCAGCAGGGAATGTCAACCGTTCCGAGTGTATTTATGACATGAAATAAAGGCTCCTCATAAAAAACCATCAAAAAATTTTCATTCGTCGAGAGAGGATTTTACTACTCCTTTGCGTACTGGGTCTAAAGTTGCAGCTGTTGGCAAGTGATTTGAGTGGAATTTCAAGACGGGCATTGTTGCTGTTGTTGGCAACTGGCACTTTATTCTTATGTTTAATTAATTTTTTCTAATTTTTTTCGTGTTTTTGCTTTATTAAATCTAATTATATTTCGTAAAGCACTTAAATTACGGAAACTTGAAGCGAACGAACAACAATGACAAAATCTGACAACTAACGGAAAACCGGATGCTGTGCTGCCAAGTTAACTTTATTGAGCGGAGCTGCCAGCTAAGAAAGTATTTGCATATTTTACATATTTAGCAGAGACTCAAACCGTGGATACCTGTTTTAGTTTTGTGCGTCATCTGTACCACGAGTTTCATGATGCTGACATCTGGCCAGAGGTTTGCGCAACAGTTGTGAAACCAGTTTTTAGTGGCATCTGTGTGTGGAATGCAGAGGTTGAAGTACTGAATGAAAATACTGATGACAAATGCAAATGATGAAAAAATCTTTGTCATTACTAAATATCCCAGCATCTAGTAACCTATGATTTTAGTTTACGGTGAAACCACCATTAATGAAATTCTATGTAGGAGGAAATTTGATTAATATTATGCCTACATGCAAAAGTACATAGTTTTAGCAAAAAATGCAATGATTTTTGGAATACCTCTTTTGATGCCTCGTTGCTTGTTAAGGAATATCAACTTCAATATATGCCAAAATGTACTGGATCCAAAAAAATAAGATCTTGATATTGTAGAGGAGAGCGAACGTCGATAGTCGCCTCATTGTCTCTTAATATTGACGATAATTTTTTCTTGTCTGCGAAATTTTCCCGACCCTTTTGTAACACCTATTCTTGACTCTTTCTCTCCCTCTCTCTCTCTTACTGGTTTCACCTTTCATTTGAACTCTTATTATTGTTTCCCCACGGTACGCGGTCCTCTTCCGCCGTGCTTGAAATGCGAGTCGAGTCGAGACTCTCAGCTGTCTGTAGCCATTGCACCGAAGTTCAACCTCCATAAATAATTTCTGTTCATGTTGATTATCTCCTTCTTCGGTACGACTATAAACCATAAAGCTCGGCCCAGAGGAGCCATCGAACATGGAAATGTGGGATCACCGGAAATACCATGTTGGATTACAAAAAGAGAGGTAGGTTTCCCGGAAGGTCTAAAATATGATCACGGGGCTTATGGACAAACCTCAAGAGGTCGTTTTTCTCCCGTTCATCGCATCGATTGAATGGTAAGGATTTTAGCCATAACTCTATTGAAGACGTCAAACAGTTGGCTGAAGTCTTCTTCCTAATTGGGTGAACGAACATTCCATACATTTAAACGTTCATCGTTGTCGTCCTCTAACTAAGTTTTCCGTGGCATAAATTTGAAAAGCATTTAACTCAAGCACTGTTGTAAAACTTTAAGAGGCCATACAAATTTTCAACATAACCTTCAAAAATCCGTTGAGAGTTGTATGATTAGTTGTGCTTCTCTTCTTTTTTACTGGAGGAGGTATTCTACCTCCTCTGCTTCCCCCGCGGCTACTACATCGAAAACTTTCTAAGCTGGAGTATTCTTATTCATCCGATCCACATGACAGATTGGCTGGTTGGCTGTGTTATAAGTTGAGTTATCCTAAATATGTTGAAGTGTATTATAGATCGAAAATCAAGTTATGATAACCATTTGAAAAATTAATAGATTTTTTAGTACAGAACTCGCCTTTCTCAGCTGACTTAACTCCGTCCGATCTCTCTTTGTTAGGCAAAAAACAACTATACGAACCAAAGAACTTCAAATACCCAGGCTCTGGGATAAAAATATGTAGCTTCAAAAGATAATTTGGTGATTTATTTGATCCTACCCGAAAGGCCCATGAAAAGGTATACTGATATGATTAGAACGAAGAGGCGAGTCTCAGTTTTTGAGATATTTGAACGATATTTAGTATGTGGGTGTATTTTTTTTATTTTTATTTTTATTTTTTCCTCCGATATGCCATTTCGGATCATAACTTATCCAATTACCCAAGTCAAAATTTTACTATATTCATGGAAGATATAACGACTTCGGCATGGACTTCTTGTGTCTTAACGATCTATGAAGCTCTAGAAGTATTTTTTACCGTAGTATTTGATTATGTGACTTCAGTTAGTTACAGTGATTTTTTTAAGCTCAAAGCAGACATTTTCTTTCAATTTTTTAAGCCATCGAATACTCGTATATTCATATGTATATGTACATACGAATATACTTTAAATTCCTTTGTACTCTGCCATTCATAAATATAATTTTATATAAGAGAATGTATGTATGTATTTATAAGCATATACATCTCTTATGAACTTGTGCGTGCTTATGTAAATATTCATAGATTTATGTACATATGTATATACAATGTCATGGACATACATACATACGTGTATATAGTGATAAACAAATATTTACTGTCTCCGTGAATGTTTATCAAAATTTGCATAATATCGATTTTCTTCAATAACTTTCCCAACAGAATTAAGTTCTTCAAAGGAGTCTTAACACGCATGTATCTTTTTCGTAGGAAATATGTACATACATATATATACATGTATATACATATGTATCTAAAAACAGTACATGCCTTTGTTACCGAATTTATGTTAAGGCTTAGAAGCAAAGCATACATACATATACATATGAATAAAATTTAACTCACATCATAGAAAATATATTTCTTATTTGTTTTTATTATTGTATATAATAACTTTTTTCTCTTGAATAGACAAATAATTTTACATATATACTTGGAAACGAAAATTAGACTTTTTGTTCCAAAATACGAATAAATATTTATTTTATTAACTATTTTTTTAAAAGCTGGTTGTTGGATGACTCTGGAAAATTTTCGCAAAATATGAAAAAAAAAACACTTCTAATTTATTTATTTTCTACAATTTATCACATACCTATACCTCACAATCGAAAATAATAATAGGACTCGAGGAATGAGGATGTCTTCAACTCTGAATTCAGAATTGTTGCTTCAATTATGTTCCTCTGTAACGTTGAACTGCAAGTTGTGTACACCGTGGCAGAGTTTCATCTGCTTCCACAACGGTGTCTATTGACTTATAAATATGTTACACATTCCCTTTCAATGTTGGTATAGGTTAATAGTGTGGTTGAGATCGTAGACATCTTAGTTTCTTGCAGCGAGGGTAGACCGCTCACTCAGCCACTCATTATCTCTACCATATAATTGTTTTGGATATTTGGGAATACTCCGCGAATCAAATCCTCTTTTGATGTTAACAAATTACAGAAGCTATCGGGTAATGTAGATCGTTCCGGAAGTAGGCTCCACATTTCCAGTAACTGGTGGAAAAATCCATCTGTCGATGGATCATCTTGCAGGTTGACTCGCATATTGGTCGGTCGGTAAATTTTCAAGATGTGTGGATCTTTACAAACGAATGTAAGACTTGTATATAGGTATGCATGTATATATGTATATAGATTGATCTATCTACTTATTCGCTGCTCCAAGTATTTCTTTGCCTACGACGATCTATGGTTGGATTAACAAAAGTTCGGTAAATTGACCAGAAAAATCTTCCTTTTTAATCTTATCAACTTCAAGACCTTCCCTATTAAATTTTTTTTTTAATTTTTAGAAATAATCAGAAATCACAAGGTACTATTGTATATCAGGGGAATATGGCGCTGGAAGTATTTCTTCGATCCCAGAGATCGGAATAAAATTACTCATTATTTCAGCAGTGTGGGGTGGCGCGTTGTCATGATGTAAAAAGTAGCGCCGCAAATCCTCTTTCTTCCCGTTTTCCAACAAATTTTTGAAAAACTTTTGGTAAGCACTCTTCGATGTACTTTTGCTGCTGATTTTTATTGCTAAGATTTTACGGGTGGGCTTGCTCCTGTTGGACTCCTTACCATGGACTGCTGTTTGGTTTCTGGATCGTACTTATAGAACCAAGATTCGTCATCAGTAATGACTTTACTAAAGTTGCTAGACTGACCATTTTCGAATTTGTTTAAGAAAAATTGAGCAAAATGCACTCGAGCCTCATTTTGGGCAGATTTCTTCGTGTATCCCAGATGCAATGCAAAAATGGCATTCAAGCTTAATTCATTAGCAATCATTTCTTGTAGGAATCGTGGATCTTCGTCAATTTTGGACTTTGCCAGAGCTACAGCGACGTCATCAGTGGAAGATTTTGTTCGACTTTCTCGGGGCTCGTTCTTTACGGAAAAATGTCCGATCTGGAACCACTTAGAAATAGTCTTTAAAGACGGTGAAATCGTTCCATGCGCAATTTGGCTTTTACTGAATATTTTTATTGGCTGTAAATTACGGCAAAACCCAAAGAGAATCCCATGGCGGATTTCTGTTTGCGTTGATGGTGGAATTTCGTCTGACCTATCCTCAGCTATTTTGCGTTTTCTCGTCTCCATTATAGCCGATCCCTCTATATTTTTAAAATAAAACTAATAAAGTAATTGCAAGGATTTGGTATTTTTAGATTTAACAAAAACAAATTGAAAGTCACCAACTGACCGAACTTTTGTTAATCCACTCGTATCCAAATTAAGTAAAGAAAGTATTATTTATATTAAATTTATTTCAAGCAAATCGGCTTGGTTCCAGGTCACTGGTCCATTTCCATGAAACAAAATTATTCCATCCGGTAAAAAAGATCAAGCAAAAAGAACTATACATTAATTATTACGATTTTTTACACAAAAACCGAACCAAATAAATGATTTTTCCGAATAGGTGAGTCGTCTTTCCGGAGAGGAGAGTAGTCCTCCACTTTAGAACCAAATTTCAAGTAAATCGAGCCATAAAAAAGATTTTTTCGAATAGGTCAGTTCAGACAAAATTTCAATTCAATCGCTCGGTAACTTATGGAGATTACCTGATTTATAAAAACGATTATAAGATTTTTATATATACAGATTATTATCCATGACTTTTTTCCCTCTTCGAGAAGCTTCTTATTTCCGTCAGTATCGTACTTCTGTAGTTTATCGGCGAAGAACTTGGACAGTGGCTCTTAGTCAGCCAATTTTTAACCATAAAAAGTGTTTTGCAGAGACCGAAGCAAATGATAGTCGGATGGTGCAAGGCCCGGGCTTATGATCGGTGCATAAAAACTTCCGAACTGAGTTCTCTCATGACGTTTTACTGCAAACTTTTTTGAAGAGTTTGTAGTATGTTGGTTAATTATTGACAGTAGAGCTCAAAATTGATTGTTTCGTCAGACCATAAACTCGGCTTCACAACCATTGATATAAATTTTCCCAATAGATGGGCCCCGTGTACACTTCTTTAAAGGATAGGTCTCCACACATTAACCTTGGCCAAGAGCTATCGACAAATATTCCACATATTAAATAAAACTGAATCATCGAATCGAAGCCAGATCCAGATCCCAGAAGAAATAGTGTTTCCGATGTTAATTTATTTAATATGAAAATCAAAAGATAAATAAAAAGTGCTCCAATAGATCGGTTCCAGGACCACTTCGCTACCACATGTCAGTTTAAGCAAAGAGTTACCTGTCTAAAAAAAAACTTCATGTCAATCGAACGTTTTAAAAATAAATTAGATTTTTTCGAATAGGTGCACATTTCAGAAAATCGCTTCTTAACGGATACCTACGTCATACGCAGAAGACACCCTCCAAGTTTCAGGTATCAGCTATTGTGGTTTAGGCTAAGCTAGGGTTGAACCGTCAATCATTCAGGACAAAGCGTTTCATATATGTTTCATATATATGTACATATTATAAATAGATGTATATGTATGTACATATATTGAAATTTGAATATTTGAGGACCAATTTCTACTTATGAATTTTTAGCATTTAAGAAATAATCATTCTCAAACATGTAACTGATTATTTTACTAAATAGATTAATTTTCTTATTAGAGCTTAGACTTGATCGCGCCATGATAGGAAACTCTTTTTCTCTTAAGTACCGAGACTGAGACTTCTTAATAATCAGCAGCCAAAAAAAAAAAATAATCAAGAAACGCATTAAACTGTAATTTGTTAAAGTTTTATGTTAATTTTGTCTTACGTGTGAACACAAAAGTTAGAGAAAATTAATTTCTAATAAAAAAATAAGTTAAATTTTCTAACTGCGATCGCCCCTCGGCAGGGAACGTCAACCCCTCCAAGTGTACTTCTGACATGAAAATCAAAAGCTCCTCATAAAAAACCATCAGCCGTTCGGAGGCGACTTAGTGTAAACTGTGGGACCCTCCATTTGTTGGAAAAACATCAAGACGCAAAACCACAAATTGGAGTAAGAGCTCGGTCGAAAATCGATTCTGTGGTTAAAAAGCGGCGTTTTTTAAATACCAGTATGTATCTGATGAGAATTCCATTGATTTTTTTTTTTTACTTTTTTCCGCCTATAAGGAGTTCGCGTTCGCCGAGGTTTTGGTTGGATCTGTTATGAAAAATAACTTCTTTGTTTGTTGAAAAGAGATTTTCGTTCGCTCAGTAGAGTTCGTTTGTTCAATATTATGGCCTAACGGAGGATCATTCGTTCTGAATTTTATGTTTGAATTATATTTGAATTTATTCAAAACACATTTTCAATAAATATAATATCTATATATAAAGTTACACCGTTGAACATATTATTTCTTATGCCTGATTAAAGTGTCGGAATTTTGTTTACCTTGGAACGTTTTTGTTTTTTAAAAACAAAAATGACTGGAAGTCGGAAATGTGGTGCTCCCTCCTTACGCAAAGTACTGCTTTTGTGTAGCTGCGTCAATAATAACTGGCTCATACTCTATTTCAGGAATATTTCGATCTTCTATCGCGATAGGAACTACAACGAAAAGACGTATATACATATATCTATATTTTCTTAGGTACTAGGAAATTATCTCCTGAGGAATTTTTGCTGGTAAAAAGTTTCCAATAAGAGGTGTTGTTTTAAATAGCATGCTTTCCCGGTAGATGTCATATTTGAAGCTGTAATTTTTTGACATTTGACAAGTAAAAACTACGACAGTAACAAAAATGGAACGATAAACGCTTCAACAACGCATTCACATCATTAAAATTCACTATAAAAATTGTGAAAATCTGGCAGAGACGGTTCGTAAAACGTTTTTCGGTACTCGTGAAGCAACTTGTCGGACCGCAATACAGAAATTGAAGGAAAAAATGAAGTTGTTGGAACTAGTTAGTTATGAGAAGAATAAAACACGTTCCTGCCGTTCAAGAACAACTGAGAATATTGCTGCTGTAGCCGAAAATATTGAAGAAATTTGAATTTATTAATTCAATTTATGCATTTCATTCCGGAATTTCATAGAAAAATCCTCTTAACTGATGAGGTCCATTTCCACCCCGATGGCTTCGTCAATAAGTAAAACTGTCACATCTGAAGCTGGGAAACCCCAAGATTTATTGTTGAAAAGCCTCTCCATCCTCACCGGTTTGGTGCGGTCTATGGCCCAGCGAGTTCTTTGGACTTTACTTTTTCGAAAAAGAGGCTGTAGTAGCAGTTACGAAGAATTGATATCGAGAAATGATGAATGAATGTTGATTGAGGGCATACACCAGCAGTTTGCGATTTGGTGATGGAAAATGGTTCTTAAAGCATACCTGATGGCTGATTTTGTTTTCCATTAATAATGGCATGTCTTCCTCCTTACATTGAAATAAACAACCGATTTTGAAACACCAGTCATTAACTATGTATGTATGTATGTATGTTTGTCAAGTAATCTGTGCCGACTGCTGCGTATTTACGTAGATTGTGACTTTATTACGTGTATTTACTGTTATTACGTATTTCGGTTATTTACATAATTTACATCATTTGGTCATTTCAAAACCATTTAAACTCGCCAAAACACTAAAATTTGTTTTTGTTTTTTGTTATTTGTTCGGTTAACTAACCAATCTTCTGTGCAAATTATAAATCCATGGGAAATTGAGAAGTATTAAACTTTTAATTAAATTAAACGATTTTATTTGTTTCATACTCAACAACAACTACAACAACAAAAACAAAATGAATGAATGAGACCTTAAGGACAAGCAAAACTGCAGAAACACATAAGTACATACAGATTTACAAATATATTTACATACTATGCAGGTACACAACAACAGTACCTGCATGCACATACTTACATATATACATACATAGTCTTTCTATGGCAAAAAGGGCATTGCAAAGCTTTCCCGATAAATATGTATGTATACAATATAAAACGGAGATTGCGAGCTTTATATAAAACAAAAATCCTATATAAAAGTTTATAGCTACCTATACACATTCATATACATACGTACATACTTGTCGATGCGAGTATACTAAATATGTATGTATGTATGTATGCGCCCACGTGCGTTTGTTAGTGCACAGGAAAACAACTTAATCTGCAAAACCAAATAAAAAGCATTATACACAGAGACAGTAAGACAAAAACAAAACAAAAAAATGTAAAAGAGAAATGGAAAAAGAGTATGAGTACATATTTATACCTATACATATATATTTATAAATGTATACATATATAAGTATATAACAACAATTATATAAATAAAAATATTAAAAATGGTGATTCAATGTGGAAATACGTTTACGATTTCCGATTGGTCGTTGAATTTGCTGGAACAGAACAACGGTTAAAGTGGGTGTGAGTGAGCAGATTCAATATGTATGAAGCACTCTCTACGAAATACAATATAAATATGAATTAAAATGAAACAAAGAAAAGAAACAATGTTTGAATAGTGTATGACAGTGGTATATACATATATGTATATACTTATATAGGAATTTATAAGAAAGGGGGAACTATACCTATATTATATTATACGGTAAATAGAGTATCCAAAAAATTTTAGCTTTAGAATAAAAAAAAATTAAAATTAATTTTGTATTTATTTTCAATTATAATAAATATTGATACTAAAAATAATTACAATATTTTTTGTTTGTTAGAGAAAACTTCTTCTTCTTCTTTACCAGCATAGACACCGCTAACGAGATTGTAACCGAGTTAACAACAATGCACCATTCATTCCTTCTCTGTGCTGTTTGGTGCCAATTGGATATACCAAGTGTAGTTAGGTCCTTCTACAACTGATCTTTCTAACAAAGTGCAGATCTTCCTCTTCCTCTTCCTCTGTTTCCACTGAAAGTTACTGCATCGAAAACTTTCAAAGCTGGAGTATTCTCTCCATCCGGATCACATGACCTAGCCAGCGCAACCACTGTCTCTTGATTCCCTGAACTATGAACTATGCCAATATCGCCGTGTATCTCTGTAATTTCCTTTCAAAGCTAACGGTAGGAAAAACTTGTATTTGAATATGTCTTCAAAAATTATGACAGAATATTAAGTTGGCATTCCTCAATGTGCTCTGGTCACCTGTGATATTTCCCTGAACAGCTAAATAACCTCATGTCGACTCGACAATCACTAAGGTAATAGCAGTGCGACAAATAGGAATCGTCTTGTCTCTTTCACCTTGTCTACCATTCTTCATAAATCGAGTCCCCAGCAAGGAAGAATGGCAGCTTATTTACCACACTCCAGGTGGATCAAAGCTTGAGGGGAGTCTTAGCGATGCTGTATTCTTAAGCAGGCTACTAGACCAATGCAGTGCCTTTCAGGCGGAGATATCTGCAATTATAGAAGCGAGCCTTAAATATAAAATTAACTTATTTTTCAGTGGCAGTCGGGCAGCATAAAAGTATTGTTCTGGGCTGTCGCCGATCTCTCCAGGAGATGTCTCACACATGATGACCTGGTCGTAGAGACAACGAGGGGATCTGTAAGGTAAGCTACTTCTCAAGGAATTGACATTTGAACAGGCCGCGTCAAAGTGGAACGACACTACAGTCTGCCGCAAATTCAAGCAAACCTGGCCAAAATGAGGAGAAGGAGTCGACTACCCCTCTTCTGTTCTGCTTCAGGCAGTGCGAGGTTCCGAAATTTTGAGAATCTATTGCTGGATGGTCAGCCGAAGGCAACTAGGCGTCAAAGTAATGGTTACAGTGAGGCTAATTTTAGATTCAAAATCGTCATTCATGGCATCCCAAAAAATCGTATTCAGGCTTAAGTGTAATTGATACGATAGATCGGTTGCCACCACAACCTAACCTCAATTGCAAGATTAAGGTTCAAGCACTCATACATATAAATATGTATTTAGCAACTACAGTGAGTTATGTGGTATGAAAGAATGCGATTCTCATAGTTTCATAATTGACTTTAAGCACTATGTGGATTTGCTTGGTTTTTACTCGGTCGTTTTGAAGCTTTTAAAAAGGACAAGTCATGAATTGAGATTTAGTCTACATAGGTCAGCTACTTGCAACCTAACCTAACCTAACATTTTATAAGGTATTGCATGCCACTTCAGTTGGGCTTCAAAAATATGAACAGCTCAAAGCACAAACTATGTAACTACTAACATGAGGATTAACCCGCTTTGACGAGAAAACTGACTGCTCAGTAGGAATTGAGAAGCTGTTAAGAATGCGGGAATATAGGTATACTGTATATTTTCATTTCCTTAGGAGCTAAAGTATAAATATGTCTTGTGTGTATGTATGTACAAATATAATAGATTCATACATACATACATATGTGTGTTGAATCAAAGCCAGTGTCAGAATCGAAGTTAAAAAAATATATACGACACGACATACATATGTATGCACATATCGATATGTGTTAAAAACTATATAACCATATGTACATATGTATATACCTGGCATAGTGCATTAAAAAAGTTGTAATGAGGAAAATGCAAGGCTATATGCCTCCATACCCAAGCGGGATACGACGATACCACCTACTGAGTATTGCGAGTATTGCCATCTCATTCAGAATACAATCAACATTGGCAAGAAAAGAAATTAAAATAAATAGCATAAAAATAAACGCAAGCAAGCGGATGCACCAATACCAAAACACATTTCATGAGCATGAGAATAAGCTGAATTCCAAAACGGGCCCTTTGGGTGGGGGCAAGACAATGAGCGTTGCTCGAGCCATTTGGGCGGTTGACAGAAGGATATTTGTACACATACATATATGTATTTATAACTACAAACCTGCATATGTATGGATGTATATATGTATGTTTATTTATGTATGATTTTTGTTGGGGTTGCGCACACATATTCATTTATACTTACATACAATAAATGTAAAATAGGGAATACGAGTTTGCGATTTTAAATGTACAAATGTCAATATGTACATACATATGTACATATGTATATATGTAGTACGTTATATTGTAGTATTTGTTGTTAGTGCAAGAAAAGCTCCCCAAAAATGTTCATCTGCAGCCAGCACCGATGGTATGTAGATGTTGTTGCTTGCGCCGATGAGCGAGAGAGTGATTTCCTGCCGAAGGCTCAAACCGCTCAAGCTGCTAGCATCGTCGGTGCCATCGCCATCGCCATCGCCATCGTCATCGTCATTGCCATTGCCATCTCGTTCGCACAAGTATTTGGAAAAGGAAAAACTCAATTTGTCATTTGCTTTTTTAATTTAAATATTAAAATGTTTTCCCAATAAATGATGTGAGCGTCGGCAACAGTGGTGGCGCCACCAACTGTCTGCTAATACATACTGCGCTTGGGTAGCTTATGTAAGTAAGTATGTATGTAAATCTAGGGATGTTATGTGCGAGGATGTTGGCAGCTTGTGGCCATAGTAATATTTACACCATATTTTTGAAGAATGAAGAGAGTTTGTTATTTGAAATTTTGGTTTGATTTGTCTTGATTATGATCTAGTGCAGCCCTTAGGGATATGTTTGCATGTATATTGAGTGTACTCCGCACGCGCATAAAGGATTTATTGGAAATAAGTAAGTCAACATTAATATTTGTCATTTTCAAAACGAATTTCATTATTGTAAATAGAGTCAGAGTTACAAGAAGTCTCATTAAGAAGGTATTGTTCATGAACCTTGAGTGTTTTTTCTACATAAAAATCTTAATTTTTACTTAAAAAGATTTAAATAATAAAATATTATGCTTATTTATTGGAAATGAACTTGTAATAGAGCAGTTGATGTTCGAGCACTATAGAATATGCAAACAAATTTCAACACATTCAAGATTTTTTTATATAGTTTTTTATACAAATTCATTATTTCTTCTTTTTACTTTTTTGTGGTATGTTATTCCAGGTTGGTATTCCTTAGTCATATTCTGCCTCCTTTCGTTTTCCATTGCTTCTGTCAAAAAATTTTATTGGTTGCTTTAAATTGCTCTACTCTACACTATTTCTTTATTAGCTCAGTAAACCAACGTATTTAAAAAAAAGAAGCTAAACAACCCCAAAGAGTACAAAAAAGTCTTAAAACTTAAAAAAATTGATCTTAAATTTTTTTTTACTTTCAATATATCTATATACTACTTTTTCAAGAATATTTCTTAAAAATCACGCACTCGTAAAAAATAATATGTCATTTTTTTCTCGCAAACTTTTTAACATGCACCTTTTTACACTTTTTTCTTCATCTTCATTGAATTCTGGACGTAAAATAAGCCTACACTTTTGATTTTTATTTTTTATCAAAAAAAAAAAAAAAACGCAAAACCAAACAGCAGATTGTTTGTTACATCCTATTTCGCAGATGACAGTGAAATCAGAATACGAAATAGTAACAAAATTTACTGAATGGTAAATTTTATTATCTCGACAGAATAAGTCTGTTAACGGAATATAACAAGCCCACAAAGTTTGGTTTAATGTGATTGATTGACTTTAAAAATATATGAATTTAAACACACGAGGTATTTGAAGCAAAATACTATATTCACCTCAATTTAACAGATATTAAAATTATTTACGTGTTTTAATAATTGCCGCGCCATTGTTTATTTGCCTATAATCGTGTAAATGGTGTCTTCGCCAATTAGAAAAAGACGAATCGTTTATAAAAGTTTTGAGAGATTAACACAAAAAATATGTGTATGCCTATTATTTGTAGTTTATATAAATTTGTTGGTAACCATTTTGTTGGATTAATCTATCGATCAAATTCATCACCCAGCCTTGTCTTACTTTCTCTATTTTAATGACCATATCTGTATATACGCCGGTAGGGGGAGGAGCTCTCGCTCAGCAGGATTAATTTTTCTGACAAACATTTGTCTTATAATTTCAAAAAATATGCAAAGATATATACATACATACATGTATATACATATGTATGTATTTACAAAAATTGTACATATGGAGGGGCTATGTACCTACATTTGAAATATAAAATTACTAGAAATATATACACATGTATACAGATTTACATACATATACATGTTTTTCTCATTATTTTTTTAGTTTTTCAATAAATATTTGAAAGTGTTATTACGTTTGTATCATGACAATATATACATACATATATGATTCTTACATACATATGTATGTACACACATATTTATAATGAAACAATTGAATAACAGTTATATACCCTAATCCACCGAACTTCTCACCTATTACTTCCTCTGCAACTCTCTTCCAGAGGTTAACAGGGAACATCCCCAAAATCGAGAACTCTGCAGCAGATTCCTATGCAATTGACATTTTTTTCTATACACACACACACATACACCTAAACAAGAAATAAATGAAATTTCCAAACCAACGCAAACAATAATAGTAAAGTAATATGAATTCGCAGAAACATTCGTAAAGCAGAGAAGTAAATAAAAGCGCTTGTTTATTGGTGCAGCCCACCTGCTTGCTGCTCGCCTTCCAACAAACCCAAAAAAAAAAAACAAATAATTACACAAATAAAACACCGCAAGGCACACAACGCCATTTGAGTATTGAGAGAGAGAGAATAGAATGAGTGAATAAGTCGGGTACGAACCAGATGTGCGAGTGAGAGCACAATCGCCATACAACCGAAGAGTGCCAGGTGCGAATGCGATGCCAGCAGCACTGAGGCACTTCAGCGACTGCAGTGTGTGTTTGTTTGTTTGTGTGTTGCAGTTGAAACGAAATGATATGTGAAATGAATGTCTGAAAAAATAATACAAAAGAAATACAAACCAATAGGAAGAGTAGAGTAAGTTCGACTGAGAGTCGTGTAAAAAGATATAAAATAAATAACAATCATATTCGAAACGGCAAATTGGAGAACAAATAGTAAATGGATATAATGTGAGTGCGTAGTGGTAAGGTGGCGTATGTAAATGTAGTGGTGGTGCAGAGCCACAAATTTTTAAGGCAGGCGAGTTTTACTTAGTGAATATGTACAAACGAATGTACATATGTATGTATGTATGACATCCGCATATGTTTCATATTCATTTCGTTTCACAATTGGTTTTATAATTCAAATGCTTCTTTTATTTTCACTTCAATTTCGTCTGCAGTCGTTTGCTATTTATTTTTCTTGTTTTCTTTTAAGTCTGCTGTCACTACAACAACATTGGAGCTTGATACATAAATATGTATGTATGCATGTATGTACATATGTAGAAATATTCATTTATATTTGGTGTATTTTTGTCTTTCTTCCACACTTGGCAGACGACTGTCAGTTGATGAGAAAACGAATGAAGATTCTGTTGCAAAAGCAATATTAAATGATATACATATATAATTCATTTGTAAGCCAACATTCGTGTAATAAAAGGAGGCAGTGCTCTGCAGTCTGCTGCAGTCGTTAATGCTGTCACTGCCTCTGCTGCGTCTCTGATAACGTCTGCCGTTTTCTCTGCTACTATCTCTGCCGCAGTTGTGCTGCTGCATCAGCCTCAATCTCTATCTCAGCCACAGCCTGTCCTGTATCTTCGGCCAGTAGCAATTGCAGATATCAATGCCGTTCAATCAGTTTTCGTTGGTTCATACTTTCTTATTTCGTTTTTTGTTTTCATTTTTTTTTACAAATTTTTTATATATGTATGTATGTATTGGGCAGATGTTTCCTTCCCCAGCTTTGCCGATTTTTATTCGTTTATTTAAATGTGTGTTGGTGTGACAGCATATTTTCTATGATTTCGTATTTAATTACAGTGGATGACCATAAAAATATACGCATGATTTTGGAATTCAGAAATTAATGATTTCACTTTAGTATATATCGTACATACATATACAAGTATACATATGTATAACTATTGTGGCTAGTAATAATTAAAAAAAATTAAAAAAAAATTATAAAAATATAAAAAATAAATATAAAATATAAATAATAAATAAATATGTATTTGTATATTTAAGTATATATTTACAATTATCTAAATATATTCCCGACACTATACGATTAAGCATGACGAAGTTAGTATTATATGTATAATATTATAGTAAGGGAATGTTTTTCTGGATTTTTGTGTTCGACCTCTGAATCAAATAAAAGGCATTGTGGAAAAGGATATGTAAAAGAATATTCTTGAAGACGTGATAATTCACCACGCCGAGTGGAAAATGTCACTGTCATGGTCGTTTCAACACGAATACGACTCGAACCACAACTCGAAACTAGTAAAAAATCGGATCATCGCTGAAAGAATTGATATCCAAAAGTGCACAGCAGATCCACTAGATCTCAACCCAATTGAGAATCTATGGATGATACTTAATTGCTAGGTGGATAGGGAGGTTAGGTACTCCACAGAAAGTCATTAGCAATCTTATCGTTTTCATACCTAGGAGGTGCGGTGACGATATTAAAAATAACGACTTAAAAATATAAAAATGAAATATTAATAATTATTAATTATCCCAATATGTTTTGTGGAGTCACATATTTTACTAAGGTTTTTCATGATTTTTATGAAATAGATAGTATTAAATTCTATGTAATATCTATCGTAGGTATCAGTCCAATTTGTAAACATATATCCATAAATTAATTTTTTTGAATGACAAAGAACAGATGCATTTAATTAATATGAATTTTATATAACAAACAAAAAATATGAAAGTTTATTATACATACATATTATAGTATTAGTGAACAATTTTTTGATGAAGTAACGCCCTTTAAACATAATACGCCTATTAGACGTAAATTAAGGGATTAAAACTAATATTATGATTAAGTGTTAAATGTATTAACAATAGTTTTAACAATAAAATAACCTAAAAAATTTTTTGTATGTCAACTCATTTGAATTGATATAAATAGGTATATGTATGTATATATTTTTGGTTTTCAGAAAAAAAATTGTTTTTATAGATTAATTTGTTATTATAAATTTTTAATATAACAAAAAGTTCATCTTGAAAGTCCGTCAGCCATTACGAATCGGCTCAGCAAAATACTTTTTGGTCTCTGCAAATGATGGATAACCGAAAAGCGCTTTAGCGGTTATAAAGCGCCAATTGAAGTCAAATTTGATAGCGATGATTTCAACAGAAAACTTTAGAAAATGTGCGATCATCACATTTTTCATTATTTTGGATGTAATTATCGTTTTATTTGTTTCCACGCTAACTAGCTTTAATTTCTCTTATTTGTTATCCACCGCTGTCCAAAGACAGTATGCGTACTATGATAAAATTGGATTTCTGCTGTTTTGGATATCTACTGTTATTGGTAGATACATTAATATTTAAACAAAAAACACCATTTAAAATAAAGAGACATATGTATGTATGTATGTATGTACATATGTACCCGCAGTAAAATATACATACCTGCATAACAGGTATATGACACACATACCACATACTCTGTTTGCTTAACATCTTTATAATCCTCTTTTTACAGATATTTTCTCCAGTTGCTGTCTCATTTTTCAACGTATTTACTCGTAGGTACGAGCACATTCATAGATTCAAAGGTAGTTATATTTTTATTTGCCTTGGAGCAGATTTTGGGGTTGCAAATTACACACAGTCTCAAATATCCCTACCCACACACAAACACTAACCCGTGTGCACATGCATTGGGGGCACACGAAAATTTCGCTCCAAGTATTGTCATTGAATTCTATTGCTGGTAGGTATTGTATAAATACAATATTTTGTTTGTGGTATTTTTTGTTGTCGTTCCGATTCCATTTCAATTGCTATTCAACTGTTTATTTGTCGCTACATTTGCTATCTCGTACGCTCACACATGTTGTGCTAATGTTTTGTCACTCAAATGGTGAATAAACTACACACACACACACACACACAGTCACTCGTATGCTTGGCTTGAAACGCGTACGCCCATCTGCCTTACCAACTACCATATTCATTTCCATTCTCATTCCCATCAGAGTCTCGCATTCCCATTCGTACACTCACCATTCATATGCACAATTCACACAATCGTATTGTGAATACGCAACACATACACAGATCAATTTGCAGAAGTCGTAACGAGTATACGAGTATAGAGCGATACGAATCGGACGCAATGCAATCGTACTGTTGAGACACAACATTAACAACAACATCAAATGTGCTAAGCAAACACAAGTAAACAAACGGCAGCAGCCAACAATTTTTATTTTATTATATTTTTGTTTTGCTTTTCATCTGCCCTCACCCTTGCCAGCAGCAGTAGCAGAAGTGTATTCCTACACCTACACTGTTCCCCAAGTATACACTTCACTTGGCACTCTATACAGCGCCAACAAGAGCAATGCCGCTCTTTTGCCTGCCATGCCATACGCTCACCTTCAATTCGAGACTCAAATACATTACACACCACTCCTCCCAGCAAGCAGTTATTACCATACCAAATTCATAGCACATACATACAAACATATGTATATACAAAAAAATACTTTTATTCAACTTCAATCCCCTCTAACCGCTTTAATTCATACATACATACACATAACTATAGAGCCCAGCTACACTCCAGCCATTTCACAAAAAATTTATGTATGCATACACAGTTGCAGATACAATTGGGGAAATAAATACATACATTCATTCATTCGTATATCGAGTAAGTGAGTATCTATACATATGAAGGTGTGTTGTTTTGTGTTCCTGTATTTGCGTCGCTCATGCTCGCGCAACGGCAGTCAGCACACACATTTCAAATCGGTTTCATTACGAATTTGTCATTCGTAAGCGAAGGTAATGCAATAAAAATTTTTACTCTGCGCGCTTACTCTACTTTAACTCGTTCTACTCGTCGCGTCGCGTCGCATTGCGTTGCGTTGCCATATTGACGTTGCCGCTGCCGTGGCTATTCGTTCGTGGCTTCTTTGACGTTCGGTTGGCATAGAGTGTATAGGCAATTTGGTTATTCGGTTCAAGTGGAGAGTAATCATTATTAGAGACGGTTAGTTACATATACGAGTATGTTTGTATATGTATGTTCGATGTTGTATTATGGCAATTATTTTGTTTTGTTGTGTGTTTCTGTGCATAAGAAAATTGTTGTGTTGCGCTGCGTTGATTTTGCCGTCGCCAATAGGCGGCATTTGTCAACTGAGCGGTGTCAGCAACAGCAACTAACGAAAGATAATCGGTTAGTGTTAGTGCGGATTTCTATTTAATTTCGTTTTGCGAAAAAGCAATAACAAAAACAAACAATCAAATCACGGAGGGGTGTTTTTGTTTTTAAAAGTGAAAATTAATTCATTTGTAAAACTTGTTTAATGCAAAATAAATTGTGTGAAGTCAAAAATTCGAAAAACGTCAATAATTTTCAATTATAAAAATTGGTAAAAATACAAATATAGATAAATCCATAAATAAAATATAAAAAAGTTTAATTAAAAACAATGAACAAATTTATAATGCGTGAAAAATTAAATGCAAAGCAATAAATTGATGAAATCAACAAAATATTTGTTAATTTTATGTTTTTTTCATATTATTACGCGTCCCATAATTTAACAAATGTATTTTAATATGGTTTTTAGGACAAAAATATTTGTAGAAAATATTTTAGATATGAATATCAAGCCGACTTAATTCATAGGTTTTCACTTAGCTGAAATTATCTTCGCTTTAATAACTGATATTAATTATTTTAATATATGATTTCAGTTGAAAACTTGTTTACTTATTTAAAAATTACGGATTAAGTAGAAAGTATTTCCCAAAGGCGTGGTAATTAATTAGGAGATATATTTTTTTTCTAAAAATTGAGAAAAATTCAGAAATACCAGTCAAATAAATAAAAAAAGTAAATCTCTACAAATATGATCTCAAAAGATATACAATCTTCTTGGGGAACTTTAACACCACATAAGTTAGACCTAATGAAATGTACAGATTTACTCGTATGTATGTATGTATGCAAATCAATCAAATTAAACATTTTACGTGAACACAGATAAATTCAAAAGCAAAGGTATAGAAATTGTTTCCAGCCAATCGGGAGTCTTTCACGCGGAAGACAATTTACAATTTTGGAACAATGTTCTCTCTAGGAGCGTTTTAAAATTGACAATTGTTAAAAACCTAACGCATCGGAAGAACAAATCGAAATAAATGGAAAATAGTATTGAAAAATAATTTCTAAAAAATTAGGTGTTTTTTACGTCATACAAATTTTAACTTTAAAGACAAATTCGAATTATCGTAATTCGATTTTAAAATCTTAAAAAAGAAAAGGCCTTAAAAAAGTTTAGAAAACTTTTAAATTTGTTTATCTGTTGTTCAGTTAGTATTAAAAATCATAATTTTAGCTTGTACGCTTTCTATTAAGCTGAAATAATAAAATATTGTTTAAAAAATTTATTTTGATTAAATATTAAATAAACTAATGAAAATAAATTAATACTTAAATATTAAACATAATTACAAAATTAAGTAAACGCCTTATTAAATAAAAAAAAAAACTAATGAAAAAATTCTACCTACAACAAATCAATAATATTTAATTCACTCACATCTTTTCCCGAAATTCATAACCAAACTCCACGCATATAAATGTTAAGTCAACAAACCAATCGGCAACTTCATTGAAGCAACAAACAGTCAGTGACAAATCAAAGTCATGAACAGTGAAAAAACAACAACAAACAGCAAACAACAATAGTAATAATATTAATACGTAGCCAATACCAAGCTACAAGCCACCTATGAGCTCCAACGAAAATACCCTACGGGCTGAACACACATACTCGTACAAACATACACGTACATCTACATATACAAACCATATTCCAATTCCAATTGTAATTTCAACACCAAAAACAACCCCAAATTCGTAATATAACACTCTCATTACGCTCAACCCCAACCCCAATTTGTAGAAATAAAAATTGCTACCACAACTGCTTCCCCTCTTTAAACAAACAAACAAACCAACCAACAAATTTCTGATTCAAATTTCAATACGTTTCAATACCTCACATCGAATCGAATCGATTGAATCCGAATTGTATCGTTTTGTGACTACCACACGGCGCAGCAAGCAATCACATTTCTCCCATTTCCGACGTAACTGACTCAATGACATTTGCTTCTGCTGCGGCGAATGCTATTGATCGTGGCGTCGCAGTCATTAATGCTGCTGCGAGCGACGTACAATCGACTATGTATACGTAGTTCTCGTCCTCATCCTCGTCGCTGGCATCGCGATGTCGTCAACGTCATCGTCGTTATCGTCGTCGTCGTCGTCGTCGTTGCTGTCGACATTTGCAGTTGTCGTGTGTATTTTTCTTCTATCAAATTTATTTTTTTTTGTGCCGTTTCTGTTCCTTCTGCAATTGCGATTGTATATGTAATATAATTTGTTGTTTGTCCCTGCTCTCTTATATCCGTTTGTATGTTTTAACTGTTGTACATATACTTGCATATCGAGATATATATGTATATACATATATACTACACCACAGTGCTATTTCATTTCTGCTGCCGTTGTTGTTGTTGTTGTTCTTGCTACAGCTTTGATAACTCTGACTGTTTGCTGATTGTATTGTATATTTGGGCGGCGCGCTGCAAGTCTATTTACCAACTGTTATGTGCGTGAGTGAGTATTTCATTCGTATTCGGAATCGCAATCGTATTCGTCGTACTTAATTCACGGTGTATGTTTCTCTGACTGTCTGTCCTGCAATCACATTTGTACCCTCATACGTGCAGTGACACTCCGACGGTACGGTAGTTAAATAACAAATGCGGTAGTTGATGAGAACTCTCTTTTCGTTGCAATTTTAATTCGTTATTAATGATTTTTTGCGGAAATTAAAATAATACGAAGTAACAAACGGAATTGAATGACAATAGTTAAATTGGATTTGTATTGTGTTTGTTAATATCTGCAGGTGAAACTAGTGAAGGGTAATAAACTTTGAAGGGAATTTGAGTGTGAAAAGTTTTTATCTGATTAAACGTTTAAAGCTTTGAATAAATGAAATTTTAAGAAAATAAAATAATTAAAATAAATCAATCTTAGGTTAAATTTGAAAATAAAGAATAAAAGTAATAATAAAAGTTTACTAATAAATATAGAATAATTTAACTACTACGTAATTATAAAATAATGAAATCATAAATTAAATCACCATTTTATTATAAATATACATACATACGTGTACATATATTTGTATAACAAGTGAAACACTAGCTAATGTGAACTGACAAGAATTTTATTAATTTTAACATATTTTTTTTAACTCGGCATATCTATAGAAAAAATACACGTACTCAAAAATTGGCATTTTTTTTTTAAATACATCAAAAATATAAAAGATGCAATTTTCATTTAAGCAACGTATAGGTGTGTTATTTTAATTAAAATCATACGTACATACATATATATAGAGATTATAAAATATAAAATGTTCATTTTGATTGTGAACTATGAATATATTGTGTGACAAGAAGTCTTTTAGATGAAAAAATTAAATTAAAGTTTTCCGCTGATAATGAATTTTTGACATTTTTATTTATTTATTTATTCTGTGAAATTGATTATAAATTTTAAAGCTTTTTTCTATGCTATCAAGCAAGAAAAGCTTTGCTATAAAATTCTGCATTCTTTTCGAAAATTTTCTGGAGTGCATATCGAAGTAAAGACCCTAACAGGCCCTAAATTAAAAAAAAAATATATATATCCCGATCATACCTCATGTGAAACAAATAAAAATTTTTTTAATCAAAATCGAATATTTGTATAGATATTATAGACAAAGGAAAGAAAAATAAATTTATATAAAAAATTTGCTATATAATTTTTGAGTGTAATACTTCGGTAAAAAAATAATAACTTGGCCAAGTTTTGGTAATTTTTCAAGAATCTGTAAAGACATTAAAAACAGATTTTGAGCCTGGCTTTCTGATAGTCGCAATTTAATTAGCTTTCACTGCTCTGCTGTTTCATGGTGATTCAAAATCAGTTTTATCGCTTGTTAAATGTCTTTATTACTGTCCCCACGAGCTCCAAGATGAAACCGATTTTCTAATAACTATTTGTGGCTCACCTCTGACATCAAAACCACTTCTCTACCCATTATTAGCTGGAAACTGCAGCCTTGGTTAACTTTAAATTTTATATTAATCAAATATTATCGTTAAAGCAGTTATCGAAATAAATTGTATTTCCTTTTAACTCGACGCGAAATGCTGCCGCTGATGTTAAATCGTTAACAGATAATGTTAAATCATTTACAGATAATTTTAATTCGTTAACAGATAATGTTAAGCGTTAAAATTGTGCTGTTAATAACAAACTAAGCCGTAATTTAAAACAAACGGCTTTAATATTAGCAATTCCATTTCGACTCGATCATATGGCGACGAAGCGACAAAAATCATTTTCGTTAAGTTTAATTGATGAATACAAACGAAGCAAGAAATCGCCTGAGTTCTAATTATTATTATTTTTTACTAAACCATTAATTTTTTCTTATAAAAACTGCATCTTTTATATTTTTGAACAAACAAAAGTCGAAAATAAAACTTCAACCAAATAAAAAATTAAACAATTTGAATTTTAACAGTGTACTAAGCGAACCATCGTTAAAATTTCATAAAAATAAACACATTCACAAAATATTAATTTGTGTGTGATGAAGTGATAATGCAAAACAAAAAAAAAATAATAATTTGCTAAAAAATATCGCTGAAATGCTTATAAAAGCGATATAAAAACAAATACAGCAAAGAATAAAATAAATAAAAATAAATTCAAATAAACGGTAAAGAAAAAAAAAAAACAAATTGCAATCAGTGTTGCATGTGACAAAGCATGGATTCTAACGCCACCGATGCACAATCGATCACAAGTGAACATAGTGTTGCCTCCTCAAGCTCGTCGTCAGCGCTGCATGGCGCCGTGTTAGCGGCTGTTAAGCGCGAACGTTCACCAACACCGGTTTCTAACAGCAAAACCATGAACACCATTTCGGTCGCTACCAATCTAACGAACAATAATCATAGTATTAATAATAACAATAACAACAATAATAATAATAACAACAATAATCACAGCCCACGTCACAACAAACTGAGTCCCAGTTATCATCTCGGTAATAATAACAATAACAATAGCATACTGTTGGCGCACAGCATGAATCCGACAGCGCTGTTGATGCATCATCAGCACCAACAGCAACAACAGCATCAACAACATCAGCAACAACAGCAACATCAGCAGCATCAACAAAATGGTGCACGTGATGGCAATAGTAGTCGGGGCGGCGGCGGTGGTGGCGGCGGTATGGGACCCGGCGGCAGTGGCAATGGCTCCCTAAGCGGTAGCATTGGTGATGATCGTCCCTCGAATGGACGTCTCTCGCATACCGGTCGCGGTTCCAGTTGCTCACCAGCTAGTTCACCAACACGCCATCCCAGCGCCGTTAGTCCAGTGACATCGCTCAATCATACGATGATGCAACAAATGCAACAACATCATCAACTTAGTCCACCGCCACATGTGACGGGTGTGCCTACACCGAATGGTCTGCCCGCTGGTTTACCGCCACGTATGCCGCACGGTCTGCCGCCACATTCACTGGGCTTGCTCAATTCACTGCAAATGATGCATCACGCCTCGCCGCTGGAACTGATGGCAGCCGCACATCATCATGTGCCGCCGCGCTCCTACAATAGTCCGCCACCCATATCCACATCGGATCCCAGCGCTAACGAATGCAAGCTGGTAGAGTATCGTGGTCAGAAGGTGGCCGCCTTCATTATAAGCGGTGATACGATGCTTTGTCTGCCGCAAGCGTTTGAATTATTTCTCAAACACTTGGTCGGCGGTCTGCATACTGTGTATACGAAACTGAAGCGTTTAGATATTGTACCGCTGGTGTGTAATGTGGAGCAAGTGCGCATATTACGCGGTCTGGGCGCCATACAACCGGGTGTCAATCGGTGTAAACTGCTCGCCTGCAAGGACTTCGATGTACTCTACAGGGACTGCACGACTGCCAGGTAGGTGATTCAACTGAATTATTCAACAATGTTTCCAGTGAACTTAATTTCATTTGCTTTTAAAGAAATCTGAATCAAGGGCATATTTTCCTGTCAGCTGGATAACTTGGTTCGTGGTCTTTTTTTATTTATTTTTTGTTTTTTCCGATCACGTTGCTGTTGGAATTGAAAGGCCGGCCCCACAAAGTGGAATAATTGAGTTGTTACTGGGGGGATCATACCTACCTTTAAGTTCTTACTGATCTACTCCATATTCCGTTTGTATAGTTAGCAATTGGTGCAGGGCATGCGGTCTGCATCTGAACCCTTCAAAAACTTAATAGATCCTCCTGCTACCTGCTCTTAAACCGTCCATACTCACGGACATCGAGATCACTTTTCTACCGAGATCAAATAAGATAAGATATGATTAACAAGTAACAAGGTCCGTATTATTCTACGATGTCGCTGTCTGGTGGCTGTCATTAGGCGAAGCTTCTTACAGTAGCAAACTAGTCCAAATTCAACGGGCAGCTTGCACAGTCACTCTAGGAGCCCTGACCTTCAAAAATAAGGCTAATAGCAGATGGCAGGGTGAAACAATATGTAACGACGTAATATCCGGACACTGTCGTATAGTCGGATGGTAGAGCAATGGGTTACTTCTCTAATGACTTCTGTCTGTTCTAATGGCCTCTGCCACTAACAAATTATGGGGGATTGTAGAAAGTGTTCTGCCTCTGTAGCAACGTCAAAATTCGTACTTATATTTTTAAAGACTTTCGTCTCTCTTAATGCACCCTCCGTCGTTGGTCGATTTAAATTGTCAGTCTTCTAGTTTTTGGTGTGCTCTAGGTAAGGTAGAAAAAAGGTAGACGGATCTGGGACACTCATGAAACGACTAGTGCTCTAAGAAAAATTGGAAGACGCTTTAAAGTGTGAAGAATTTAATTGAAACATTGTAAAACAGAAGGATGCGTCTAAAGGTTTATAGGTTGAAGGAAGTGTAGTTCCATTATTAGTGTAAAAATTTTAAAATACATAAGCTTAGATATTTAAGGTAAAAAGTAGTATAATCTTGTAGCATAATTTTAGGCTGTATTTGCATTCTCAGAGATCGTAGCTCTATCTTTTTGCTTCTCCAACTATAGTTTTCTAAATATTAAGCTCGGAGCCTTCGAAAACGAATAATTTATTTGTGATTATTCTCGTAAATAGGATACTCTGCTAAGCATTCCTGCACCGAAACTCATTCTTCCCGCGAGACTGCCAATAAGGTATTAATTTACGAACCGGGATTGACCTAACCGCATATAACTTTATGCACAAAGTTATAGATATCATAAGAATCATGTACACAAGTCTCCATTTTCATATCAATGCTTTAATAACGAGGTTAGGATCGTCGTCAGTCATTCAATCAAAGTGCTCAAACCATGTTTCCAATACGCTGTCGCATTGTGATGAACATTTCCGGTATACTCAGAAAAAGTAATTGAAGCCTTCACATCTTATTGCCAACACAAGCAATAAATTAACTGTTAGGTCCAACTGTTCACAGCTTCTGTCTGGCGCCTTTCTTTCTCAAAATTTTTTCACCGATTCTCAACCCGATTTCGCAAAGAAAGTCTTGCGTAAATTTTTTTTCGTCTGCAAGGAAGTCAGTTGGAATTAGACCAGTTGCAATATGCTATATCGAGAGGTAACCACTTATAACTCCATGTCAGTTAAACCGATACATAATCTTCTTCCCGAGGTTTAAATCTTCCAAACGTTTGCCCTGATCAGAACATTGTCAAGGTCATGTTGAAATAAGAAAGAAGTCTTTATACCTTTCTCGACAATATCAAATTTTATGTATTTTATTTTAGGATTAAATATTAATTTTCAAATCTGAAAAATTTGTTAAATAAAGTTGTCCGATTTCGATCATTTGCGGTTTCAAAATATTCGCTCTCAGTTGCTCTTTTGAGGAGTTTGGGACCCTAAATGACAAACTCGAAAAAACGGTTGTATATATGTAAGTTATAGTGATCCGATTGGGCCGGTTTCGACAAATGATCATTTAAAAGTACCAATGCAGCTGTGCAGAAAGTTTCGTTCAAACACATCAAAAACTAAGGGACTGGTTTACGGAGAAACAGATGGGACGGGCGTGGCTAAATCAACTCATTTCGTTATTCTACTTTTGGTACATACCATACATACTTCGGACCAGAGTTAATATACCATTTCATGTACATATATGACAGGTATAAAAAACCGTTAAATTATCTATTAGCTTCGTAGTGAACTAAAAAAAAACATATTTTTAGAAACGATTTTCTTCATTTCAGAATAAATTTTTTTTTTTACAAAATTTTCGAAAATCTCAAAGAAGGTTTTATTTGAAATCTGCTCAGCTGTGTGGGCAATATAAAATTGCCAAACATTTTCAAACTTAAATTTTAAGCAACTAACTTATTAGTCTAAGGAGGGACTATAAATATAGATCACGACTCACTATCGATATTTTTCCAACAAAAACAAAAACAAAACATAAAACAACAACAAGTTTGGTATTTTGCACTAAAATAAGTTGACGAGTTCCAAGTACTAACTGCCTACGCTGAAAAATGAGGTATTGGCAAGTTTTCAACCGGAAAAACAGTTGACAGCGCACGCATGCCGGTTACATGGTCATACAATCAAAAATAACAGTACTAAAATTGTATTGTTGTACAAATTCATATAAAGAAAAATAATAATAATAACAATAATAATAATAAGGGCAGTAAATAGCAAATGGAAATTTAATAGAACATTTATTGAAGAGTTCAAACTCAAGTTAGGGCGTTTACTAGAAAATATACTATTATACATATATATGTGTAGCGCAAAGGCTTTTGAATGCAAGAATATACACATACATACATAAATAATGCCTATTTCTATAAATAACATTCATTCTATTGCTTTGATTGCGCACACAAAAAGTCTAAAGAATAATAAATACACAATTATACGTATGTACAAATATACATATGTACTCGTATGTACATATGTTCATATGGCTAAGCATGTGAGTGCAATGAAGAATACTCGTACTTCGCATGCCACAGCAAATTCGTTTGCATTGCGTATTTCCGTTGAATGTCATCGCGAACTCAGTGTCCAACGAAGCGATCGAAAAACTTTTGTGATTACCTGGCAAATAAGCGTATGTATATAAAGCAGGAACATGAGTGAGTATATATGTATGTATGCTATGCATTGTTGGTTGGCTGACAAGTCGCGCTTACTTGCACTACAGACAAACATACATATATACATATTTCAGTACATACATATGTACGTATGCCTGGAGCGAATAAATCTCGCCTATATTAGGGCGTGTTTGTAAGGTAAATGTGGCGTCCATACCTTCACCTCCATGTAGTTACGTTTGTATGTGCATATGTATGTATGTAAACATTTTTATACCTACGCTCATGTAGACAAATGCATACTTTGACATTTGTACTCTTGCAATTGGTTTGTATTTGCCATTTTAATTTCTCTTGCCTTCGTATGCGTGTTTGTGTTTGTGTTAAAAATAGCAGCAAAAGTAAAAAAATAAAAAAAAAATAATTATAATTAAAGTTGTTTGACTCTACATATGTATGTACATATGTATGTACATATGTATGTACGTTACTCTACTCTATTTATTTACTTATTTTGATTTGCTTGTCGCACGCAATTGTGTAACCACCACGCCCATTTTTTCTCAACTAAACTAAGAGCTGCGTTGCACTGAGTTCTGCTGAACTGCCTGGCAAACGTTTGTTTTTTTTTTTTGTTTTGTTTTATTTTCTTTCTTTTGCGTGTGTTGGTTATTTGTTAGTTTTTATTGATTCTCGTTTTAATTTTGTAACATAACGGAAACAGGAAATGAGAAAATTTTCTTATTCAGTTCATGCGTTTTTTACATACATACATACAATTTACTTGCGAATAGTTACATATATGTATGTGTATCAATAGATTTGCATTGATTGTATTCGCATTTTTCGAATTGGGGCAATAGAAAATGTTAGAATGCTTGAGTTTCTTGTAGTTGGAGACTCTAACGGTTGATATGAGACCAAATACAACACTTGGTGTATATGAAAATTCTTGTTGAATCCGTAATGAACATTTATTTCCAAAGGCTAAAAAATTTAAGTTAATACAGAAAGATTATTTTTCGGAAAGCCAGATTTCAACGTACTCTATATAACTCCTTGCGACACAATTTTTACATTTATTTTCGATTTTTTTTAGAATATCATGAAATTTGTTCCTCATAAACATTAATCCATATATGTATGTGCAGCTCCAAAATCTTCTAAAAATTGTTTTTTTTTTAAATTGATTTTCATAAAGCTAGAAATTCAAAGCGTCTCCTTTTGGCAATGTCGAGCTTCATGAAAGACTTCATTAACCTATATTTGCCACTTAATTGCGGTAAAATTTTGAGTATATCAGCCAAAGGACGATTAAATTAAAATAATTAAATTGTTGTCACTCTTTTCGATAGTCCGAATTAAAACTGATTTTTTATAAAGAACGAATATAAACGTTCCTTTCTTTGTTCTCGGATAAAAAATTTATTAAAATTTGATTTTAAAGCCAACCCAAAATACTTTCCTATAGAAAACATATCGTTCAAATCTAATCCATTTTTTCGGACTTTTGGTTTCTGTTCAAAACCATTTCAAAGTTCATATTTTAAGAGTTTTCTTTTATGGTTATTTCTGTTTTGTTTGTTTTTACAATCCAAAATTTAAATTATTTGGGTTATAAAGGGTGGTTAAATTTTCAAGGGCCGATGTTGATTTTGAATAAAACACAAACTATTTAGGAAATTATTGAAATTTTATTTTATTATGATATATTGGTATTACTCAATTATGTATGTAACAAAATATCGGCCAAATGAGCGCCGCGACCTCGGCGGCACACCTCCATACGATGATCCAAATTTTCGATGACGCTGAGGCATAATGGAGTTTCTATGCCGTCAATGTGCCGAATTATCTCATCCTTTAGCTCTTGAATTGTTGCTGGCTTATCGACGTACACCTTTTCTTTCAAATAACCCCAGAGAAAAAAGTCCAACGGTGTCAAATCTCATGATCTTGGGGGCCAATTGACATCGCCATTACGTGAGATAACACGGCCATTGAATTTGTTGCGCAAAAGAGCCATTGTTTCGTTAGCTGTGTGGCAAGTGGCACCGTCTTGCTGAAACCACATATCGTCCACATCCATATCTTCCAATTGTGGCCATAAAAAATTCGTTATCATCTCACGATAGCGAACACCATTCACAGTAACTGCCTGACCGGCCTCATTTTGGAAAAAATACGGCATGATGATGCCGCCAGCCCATAAACCGCACCAAACAGTCACTCTTTGTGGGTGCATTGGTTTTTCGACAATCACTCTTGGATTCTCATTCGCCCAAATGCGGCAGTTCTGTTTATTGACGAATCCACTGAGGTGAAAATGTGCCTCATCACTGAAGATGATTTTCTTCGAAAATTTTCATAATAAGTCTGGATAACTTTTAACACGTTGTTGGATTGTGTATCTCTCTCATGGTCTGAAATAGAGAAATGTCAAATTAAATTCGGAAAAAAACTTGGCGTTTAGGTGTGGTTCACATTCAACATCGGCCCTTACAATTTAACCACCCTTTATTGTAATATTATTATTTTGTAATTTGTCTAAAATCTTAAATAAACGCAGATACCTCATTTTTATAACCTACATACATACATATTTAACGTGAAAATTAGAAAATTATAGTTTTTATGGAAATTTCCACCAAAGCATATCTCTCAAAATAATTTTTAAACCAGAAAAGGGTTCGTTGTACGCTTACTTGAGTTGATGAGTTGGTCAGCCAACTTTCAAAAAATTTGAAATAATTATTAAATTTGATTGAAAAAAAGTTTTATTTGAAATTTGGTTTTTCTATTATACAAATTATAACCCGTATGGCTGCTGCTTATATTATATATATTGGAATTCGGTGCATCTATCAGGCTGTGAAGAGACATTTAGAGCACCCAATTGAAGTCAGCGCATCAAAGATCTTCGAAATAGTATGTACTTGAGATAGAAAACATTCTGGGTTCAAAGCGATATATCTTTGATCGTATGGGCAACCGTAGGAAATAAAATCACGTGATCGTATAAAATCACTTTTTATTCTTAAGTTTTTGGTTCGGGATTATAAATCAAAATCGTTATGAAATTGTTAAAATTTATTCAAAAACAAATTCATTTAAGCAAAAATTATGTTAAAATAAGGTGCTCCTCATTCTCTTCGCAGAGTTCACCACTAGACCGCGTTTTAAAGAGCTTGTTGGAGGACCTTTTCTGGAATTTTTTTTTCATCAGAGTAGTAGTAATGAGTTCTTAAAATGTACTTCAAACTTTTTCTACATAATCGCATTTTTAACTGGTTGCCCTACTTGGTTAACTTCTCTCACAACTAATTTGAAGTCACTTTTCTTTGCGCTTAATTCAACAGCACATTCTTTGCCAAATTATGGTGCTCCGACATTAATTATTTTACTAACTAAATTTAACTCATTTTAGCTAGATATAATTACTAATTATTCTACGCTGAATCAGACTAGTATGTTGACTTTTAAATGAAAGTAAGAACTAATAATAAAGAATGCATTTTAAAGTGTTAAATGTAATGTTGTAGTGTTAATGAACTGATGAAAATTTTCTAAAAATCTTTCAAATATTAAATATAAGTTTTTACGAAAATGTGTTAAATTTCGCTTTTGACTGGTTTCCCTTTAATTCATTTGAAAATATTTACTTAAAAAAAAGTAATCAGCAAACAAAATTTTTTTTATAATAATTTTACTTTATAATTTGAATATTTTATGAACTTAAAACTTTGGCGTTTTGCCATCTTTCGCCCGTTAGCTATAAAAAAATTTATTATCAACTTTTTTTTTCGTAAAAATCCATCATTTGATGTTTAGTTCTATTAAGCTGAAAAATAAATTGCCTACATCTAGGGGTATGCAAATTAAATTACATTATTATCTATTATAACTTTATATTTTGTATGTTGTTAAGAATATAATATTTTTTATTTATTTATTTAAAAGAGAAACAATTATTAATAATTATTATTATTAATTATTAATAATTATTACAAACTAAAGCACTGGCTGCCAGGGCCTTTAGCTTATATTTAAACTAATGTTAAAGTGTTATACAATGTAAGGTTATTAAAGTATCAATATTATAAATTTATTTTAGCTTATGTGATAATAATTAAAATATAGCAAAAATAACAATAATATTTTATATCTGTTAATGTATTTTTTTTTTATAATTATATATAATAAATAATTCAGAATATTTTGTGGAAATTTTTTTAATTTCATTCTTCACTAGTGGCATCTTTAAATCGAGATGAATTTGGGTGTATGTAACCAACCAAGCCAGCGTTTACCATAGTTCGTTCCTATTGGCTTAATAACAGATTTTTCAAGAGGAGCTTGTTTTTCATGTAGGGATGAGATTGTCGATCCAACAGTCAGTACACATACCATGCAATTTTATTTCACATTTATTGTTGGCGAAGAAGTATACTCTACTAGTTAGTCATCTATCAGGTTTTTCTCTTTGAGTTGTTAGACTGACGCTTAAAATTTCCCATTTTGAATGATTTTAAGGGGTTTTGATAGTTCTCCAAATCATAAAAATGAAAACAGAATAGGATGTGTGTATGTAGTATTACTAATTTTCAACATGAATATTCCTTATATATTATTAATATGTGCTTTAAATATAAGTCCACCTCTAATGCTTTGAATTTTATGCTTTAGAAATTTATGCCAAAAGTACACACAATTCGTATTATTTATTTATATAAAAATCTATCTGCTAAAATTGTTGCAATTTCCCCATTTCCAAATCCTCTTACCAGCTACTACATACTTTTGCCACTCACTTGAATTTGCAAATACAATTTTTGATACGTGTGCTAGCCACTTAACTATGGTGAGCCGCAACATTAACTCCAGAGCTTCTCAATTTCCACAAATAGACGCACATGCAGACGGACAGACAAGTGCCCTTCAAGTAAGTAGAAAAAACACATTGGTTAATTTCATTACAACAACTAACAGGCAACTAAATTGGCTTTTAAAAAGAACACATAAACGAAACATCAAAAAATCGACCAAAGGACCTCATAAGGGGTAAACGAAGGAGTAAAGTGTTGGTTAATAATTCAGTGCACCCCCAATAATAAAGACGACTGACTACCACCTAACAAAAGCAACTTGACAGGCCGCACACCACAACAACTGAAAAACCTCAAATGCGTTGCGATGGGCAAAGCAAAAATATAGTGGAATTTGAGTTGGGGAAGTAGCAAAGTGGGAATTGTAAAGTGGATTGCAAAAATTTTGTAGGAAATTTCAAAAATGCAAAACGCTCATGTATTACACGTGCGTACATGTGTACATATCTACATACGTATGTATGTAATGTACTGTAATGTAGTTGTGTATGCGATGAGCGCGCAGAAGAACGAATATTTTTGCCCAACCAAAAAAACCAGTGGAGTTGTAGGTTATAATTACCCTTTCGACGTTTGGACGACGGACCGTCAAACCTTTTGCCCGTGCCGTTGGCCCATTTGGTCGTGCATTCAAATCGTTCGACGCATGCAGCAGTGTCCATGTGCTACACACTCAGTGGGGCGCACCGGCTCAAAGCAAGTAACAACAACAACAACTGCACGCCGTTTTGCAAAATGCATATGCGAAATATGGGAGAGAGAAAACAACTAAAATACAAAATAAAATTACACATGTACTTACAGACGTACATACATACGTACATATGTAGTTATTACATATATTTGTAGGTTAAAATACAACATGCACATTTTGTTTTGTACGTCTTGGTCCTTTTTAGTCAGCGTTTTAACCCTTTTTAGCCAATCTTTAACTCTCCCTGTCAACAGTTTACCACTTCTGTCTGTTGTGACTGATCATCGGGTACTTGCATTCGTTAATACTTGGGTTTTTTTGTTGTAAATGTAATTATTGTAAATACAAATTTTTCATTTATTACAAATGTAGTATGAATGTTTTTAATAAGAGGTTAATAATATTGTCTTTTGTAAGTACTTATTGAAATGTTATTGAGAGCTGCCACTCATGGATGTGTTAAAGTTTTGTCATTATGGTCTCTTAGTGTCAAGTCTCGAAGTCTTGTTTCCCACTAGTTCTTTAATTGCTAGGAGGAGGGTATTTTTTCCCCAATTACAGCACCTACCTGAATCTGCGATTCAAATTATGATATTATCCACTTACTCCAATCAATGTTGCTGCTGTTCTAAGGCTCATATCACCTCGATTTCTGGGTTATATTGGACGGATGAACCAATCTATCTATACATGTATATAAAAGGCTTTGCCCTGAACGACTGACGGATCGATCCATAGCCTAAACTATTGGTCGAAGAGACTTGAAACTTGGAAAGTATGTTCTACATATGACTTATGCAGCCGATAAGAAAGAATTTTCCGTAAAGTGGACCTGGGGAAAAATTAAATTTATTTTTTAAATCGTTTAATTTACATGAAATTTGTTACACAGGTAACAATCTAGAGTGGACCTTGGACTGATCTATTTGAAAAAATTTTTATTTATGGTTAGATTTACATAAAATTTGGCAACGTGGTAGTTTTGGCTCAAATTACCATTGGGAACAATTTTTCTTACGTGAAGTGGGCCTGGGATTGATTCCATTGGCTAATATGTGGATTATAAATAATAAATAATAGTTTATAAGTTAAAATAAAATTAATGATATAATAAACTAAATAAATCTTATTAGAATTACCGTAAATTCCATGCGGATGAAGTCGCTGGCAAACTCTAGTTTGTTATAAAGGAACTTGTTAAGGGTTTGAGTATGAGAAAGAAACTTTCTAGCAAGGAAATAATCTTCCAGCAAAGGCATCCAGTCCAAGGAAGTTTTTAAGATGGCTACTGATGTGGGATCTCAAAATTACAATCTCGAAACAATGTCCCAAAATCCATATCTCATTATCAATGTCTCAAATTAATATCCCTAAAACTAACTCTCAGAATAAAAATTACAATATTAATATCTGAAAACGATAAAACCAAAATCCGAATATCATATATAGATATGTATATCTCAGAAAAAGATCATAATAAAAAAGATCTGAAAATCAATACCTTAAATTAAAACACAAAAAAAAGTATCGATATCAATATCTCGAAATCAATATCTCAGAATAAAAATCCCAAAATAAAATTATGATTTTCAAATCATCTAAAAAGATATAATACATAGCTTCCAAATATCTGGTCAAATCAAGACAGTCGACATTCTCTTCTCATCACTTTTACAGCTTCTGCAGGAACTCCTATAAGAAATTCCCTTCTTTACTGCTTGTCGCCCTATCAACTATTGACCTGTCAAGACTCCTATTAGCTTAGAGACGCTGAGAGAGTACATTTCTCTTTGTTTTACCTTTTTTGATACAATTTTGTCCTAGATCTACTAAAGGTTTTAAATGCTTGCAAGTAACAAAAGCATGTCATGTTATGAGTTCCTTATCGGAGGGAATATCTTTTGTCGTACTTTGCTTGGTAAGGCCTTTCAGTTGGGCTCTACGTGCCTGTGGCTAGGAACCCAACTGATAAATAGACCGTTTGGCCGTCAGAACCTTCCATAATGACTGGAATTTCGGCTTGAAAAACAGCCGTATACATTTCAAAACTTTCTCCTCCTGAGGATTGGAGTCATATAGTTGTTACTGGTAACCAAAGTTGAATAGTAGCAGTCTCAAGGATAACCCAATAAGTCCATGTCTTGTTGCTTATAAGGTTTATATTTACCGGTTTCTTTTTTGTAGATCAGCAACAACACAGCCGTCCCATAGAAGAATAAGATTTAGGGATTTAATCCCGATTTCTTAGTAATTGCTTTTCTACATTTATATATATATATTATATTGATTAGACGAGACATTTTTGTGGCCTAAAAGTGGCATTTTGGTAAAGGGAAAACACTATGTACTACGAAAAAATTAATTTTCACCTGTGCATCAGAGTATGTATGACAAAGATAAGTGATTTGGCAACCCTGGTGCTACTAAATACCATAAGGCTGATCATTAGGCAGAGTCGGTCCTATATCTTTGAATAAGATAGGTACAACTTTATAAAATATTTCCTCTAAAACGCCCAAGAACCAATAAAACTGGTAATTAAAGACCTATAACATCTGCTGATCTATCCCACATCAAACGGAAGATCCAATATTCTACATCATTTTAGATTTGCAAAGCCCGCCACAAATTTTCGTCCAGATTAGATAGATTTTCTAACCTCTTAAGTATTTTTAACACTTCTAAATTTCTAATCCTCGATTGATAGACGCTTTGTGACTGTTAGAATGTCACAGTTCCAATTAGAATGTGCTAAAAGCTTACTTTCAGGCATTCTCTCTTTCTGCTTGAGGGGTCGATCGAGATCCTCCTACGGTCTCTAGTGTGTGCCTTGATATTTTTTCTAACAAATAGAGGGACCTAGCGTTTGAAAGTGCTTAAGGCAGTTGACTGAAGGAGTTTTATAGGAAATATTTTAATTCACATGAGAAATACAATGATCCTTTGGCTCGAGGCACGCACTGCTCTCGACTCGGCTATTTTTTTCTCGAAGTATTCTTCACTAAATCACTCTGCTCAAATAGTGCGAGACGATCTTTTGAACATAGCAGCATTTGTTTATATATAAAAATTTATATTTAAAAATTAAATTTAAATTAATTTTGTTTTTAATATTTTAAGGCAAAAAAAATAAATTATTTATGTTATGCCTCTTTGGGAGGATTCATATACAATACTTAGAAATTTATGTACAATATTAAGAAAGAAATTTTATTTTTCAACTTTTATTGAACAATTCTATATCATACATACAAAAAATAATAATTATAAATAAATATTTGAAATTCCATAAAAAAATTTCCTGAATATAAACATATGTATGTATATATAAACCGACAAATATTTTAGCATTTTTCCTTGAAACATAGAAACAACCAACAGTATATATGGCCATATCACACATGCATACATACATAAGTACATACTTACATACAAATTTAACCAATTGTACATACGTACATACATACATAGATATGTAGCTGTAAATAATATGTAATAAACTCAAGTACATGTACATAACTACATACATACATACATACTATAACTGCATATTTTCTTATGAAAACTCGGTCAATACATTACTTTTTTCTCTTTTCTCTTTTTTAATTGCAGATGCTTATCGATCAAGCCACCTGAGAGGTAAAAAACATAAACATATCCCTTCCTTTCGAATGTAGACAGAGAAAAAATTAATTCCAATAACAAATTAATAGTCAATGCGAAAAAATAATATAATTGCAACAACAAAGAGTAAATGGGGAGAATATTGAGAAAAAGAAAAATAAGAACAAGAAAATGTGACTGCACTTGAGCGTTTTTAGAGCGAGAAAAATGAAATATGAAAAACGAAAAAATATTAAATTACATTTCCAACAACTAATTAGAAAATAACTGTAGAATATGAATATGAAAGAAAAAAATGGTTAACAAAAATGTTGTAAAGGAAACAAACACTGCGTTGGAGGGTGATGTTGAGAAAACGCTGTAAAATGCGCATAACTGTCATAGCAACATAATGTTAATGTGTTTTGTTTTTGGGAATAAACGCAGAATTTCATATATGTTATAAATGATATTTAATGTTTTCATATAAAGATAACTGTTAATTTGCAATTTAGTTAAATTTTTCCAATTTTTTAAATTTTTGTAACTCTTTTTGTGTACGCATCGTGTGGGAAAAAGGAATAAGAAGGGTTACTCTGAATTAAATACATAAAGAGTCCGGAAATTTGTATGTGTGTGTGTGCTTATGTACGTATGTGAGTATTTGGCTAATAGTTAAATATGAGTTTGCTAAATATATTTTTTTAAATACTAATTTATAAACTATACCTTTTACTTTCGAAATGTATTTTGATACATTTCGAGATTCCCTACTTAAAAAAAAAAACAGAGAAAAATCAAATTTAATGGAGAATGTTTATTATCATTCGAAAGTATATTTTTTGGCATTTATTCTTTGAAGATTATCTCTTTCAAATGTTTTCCGCTGCTACGTCTCAGAGCATTTCAACTGCTAACTGGCGAATGACACGCGCGACGTTTTGCTCCAAGGCCTGCATCGAAGCGGGATTGTTCACATAGACTTTAGACTTTGGCCCAAAGTGTCAAATTATCTGCTCACCGAATTATCTGTTCTCTCAAAAAATCCATTGATTGATGAGGTGTGTGGGAAGTGGCGCCGTCTTGTTGAAACCAAATGTCGCCGAGATTACGAGCTTCAGTTTCAGGCATCAAATAGTTGGTTATTATGGCGCGATAATGGCCGCCATTGATGGTTATGTTCTCACCGACATAATTTTTGAAGAAATATAGACCGATGACTCCAGCAGCCCACGGACCCCACCAAGCCGTTGTTTTTTCTGGGTCAAATGGCAGCTGTTGAATCTCCTCAGGTTCCTTTTAGTCCCAAATACGGCAATGTTGTTGATGTTTTCATACACCTTGAGCCAGAACAATCGTCGGATCTACTTGGAACTTTTCAAGAGGAAGATCGAGAGTGGTGAGCATTAGGTACTGCTATTCGGAAGACCAGTCCTGGTTCGACCAACATCTAAAATTATAGAAAATTAACTTTTATAATTAGGCTCGCCCCTCGGCAGAGAATTTCAAGCTTTTCGAGTATATTTCTGACATGAATTAACCCATTAAAGGCGCCTAATAAAATCCATTGGCCGTTCGTTGGCGGCTTAGCATAAACTTTAGGCCCCTCCATTTGTTGGGAAAACATCAATACGCATGTATACGGCCGAAAATCGCTTAAGCGGTCAGTGATTCCTAAGTGTGTCTTTAGCAATTTTCTCAACACTTTCATGGGTTTCTGTTCTTAATGTCCAGCGCGGTCATCGTCTTTTAGATTCTTTTGGACTTGTTCTCAAATCTTTGACTCAAACAACCCTCCCCTTGCAACTTTTGCTTTTTTATTAGAATAAAAAATTGTATTGATTTTTTTCCACAACTTCTTCGAAGACTTCTAACCTTTATATTACATCTCTTCCATTATTTGAAAACTTACCTTAATTATGGAAAATACCTCTTAGCCAATGATGAGTCCCTTGTAGAAATCGTAATGGCCACAATAGCCTCCAGTCATCTCCTAAGAGTGTGGATGTGGTCGAAGAGTTGTTTTCTAATACGTCCAGGGCCGAGGACGTAAACTCCTTAATTTTCGTCCTGGATCAAAACATATTTTTTTTTAAGTTTCTATATAACAACAACAACAAAAGGCGTACTTTTGATTTTTTTCAATATTTTTTTTTTTTTTGCGAAATGGTGTACGTTTGAACAAAAAGTTAAAATTTTCACTAAAAAAACGACATAAAATTGTTGATTATAAAAAAATCCTTCGTACGTCTCTGGATTCGTAAGAATCAGTGAAGATTTGTTCGAGTTATGTCTTCGGCCAGTTTGAAATAAGTGATTCCGAGAAAGACGCTTTTAAAGTTAAATGGCGCTCGGGGCATGCCTGCGAGGCACTGCCGTCGAATGAAAAATTTGGGCATTTAGAAATTTTTGTCGGCATCTGTCTTTCGGTATGTTATTTCTAAGAAAGTAAAGCACCTTTTACGACAAAAATTTTTTTTTTTGATTTTTCAAAATTCTAGACCAAGGAGGCTGGTTAATACCTTGTAACAATAATAATAATTTTCGCTATAGGCTTACTTATTTATCTATAATATGTATAAACGTTATATAGAAATCCGCATATCTCGAAAACTGATTTGAAATTTTCCAGATTATTGCTCTCATTATTGTTAATGTTCGTACGAACAATTTTTTTTTTTTTGGAAGTGGACCCGGGTTTCACCTATTCTAAAAAATCTTGTTTATGTTTCGATTTTATTGAAATTAATTAGAATAAAAATTGAACAAAATAAAAAATTTAACAAAATTATATTTAATGAGGACTCAGATTCTTTATAAATCTTTGGACAAACAAAATTTGAAGTATTTTTAGATTGCATTCTATTGTGTTCATATGTATACCTATAAAATTTTTTAAGGGGGGACATCTGAGTAAAATTTTGAAAAAATCAAAAAACTTTTTTTTCGTTTAAAAGATGCTTTAGGATCTTAAAAATAATATACCACAAGATAGAATCCGGCAAAAGTGTCTAAATGTCCAAATTTTTCATTCTGCGGCAATGCCTCATAGGCATATTCCGACCGCCTTATAACTTTAAACGCGTTTTTCTCGAAACCACTTTTTTTTAGACGGCCGGAAACATAACTCGAGCAAATCTTAACCGATCGATCTGAAATTTTGACAGTATATTCAAAATTCCTTCCTCTATCGACACACGTATAATTTTTTTTTATTTGCTTACTTTTTTTTTTATAAACAATTTTTGGACTTTTTTTCCTCGTGAAAATTTGAACTTTTTTTTCGATCACGCACCATTTTGCGAAAAATCAATATATCGAAAAAATCCTACGTGTGTCGATAGCTGTTGATGTATAGAAACTAACAAAACTTTATTTTTTGTTCCAGATCAAAAATTAAGGACGTTAGCTTTCCGGCCATGGACCCCCTTCCCAAAAATAGGGCCTACGAAGAAATGCTGCACAGCCGCCATTTTGTTTTCGATTTCTTTCAAAAAATCATATTTTGTACATCGGATCGCATATTATAAAACCTACTTTACAAAATTTCGATTGGCTCTTTCGTTTGGTCAAAAAAATTCCAGAAAATCCGCTTATTTTTTTTGAGTTACTCAGATGTCCCCCCTTAATATAATTACTTAAAACGTTTTACTAAAAAACATAAAAAATCACTGTCGCGTATATATACCTATCATAACCAGATTCTCTTACCCCATTTAATTTGTGCTACCTCAAGTGGCTTTTTATTAGAAATTTTCATTAAATTTTCCACACTATTCAACTATTATTTTTTCATTACTTAATTTAATTTATGATTTCTGCACATTTTCTAAAAATTCATTTTTCTATACTCACAAATTTGTCCACACTCAAGGGAGCAACCATTTTGCGCACTGAAGGGCTGCTTAATGCGACTTGACCCAAATTGACGTTGACAACGAATGTTAGCTGTCAAATTGCTGTCAACTTTACATTACTCTATCGACGTGTGCTGTCCGCCTACGTCAATGCTGTAGGTGCGCTCATTTCAAAGTGAGGTTAGGGCTGTGTGATTTTGATGGGAGAAAAAAAAATGGTTTCATTTAAATAAAAAATATTCTGCTTCTATGCGTACTTCTACTCTCGATTTTATACTGAAATTGCAAAAATCTTGAAGTTGATTTCTATATCGTTACCAGACAATGTAGGCTCACCCTTGCAAAACCAACCTCCTTTGACGTCAACTGTAAAATGTCTTGCAAAATTGTAAGCGTCATTTTCACCAATCTTCTGTGCCGCCATTTATGTCAGGCCATATCACTCTTTGATCTTTAATTTGTAGCATTTTTTTACGGTCTTTCCACCTACAATTGTCAATGCAGCACAGTTATTCGTCTCTTTCACTTCACAAAAGTCAAGCTTTTATTTACTTTTCTTTAAATCTTCTCGTCACAAATTGCAAATTGCAAATGAAATGTGAAATCTTAATCGAATTCATGATCTTCAGTCTGTCTTTTGTTTCTATGTTGCTTTTATCTCGTGTTGTGGCTTTGATTTCATTGCTCTCTCTCCATCTCTCCCATTAATTTACCCACAAAATAACGAGAGCAGGTTTTCTTGTGAGTTTATCTCGGCGTGGGTTGAAAGGAAGGGTACGGCAAAAAGAGCTGACTTCTTAACCGCGGTGTTTAAGTGACGTTTTAATTTTTGCGGTTTCTGATCTTGACTTACAGACAGCTTCTTGTGCCTTGGCAGACAAAGTGGCGTTCATTCTGTCGCTTAAGATTGTATGCAAATCGCTGTTGTTGCTGTTGTTTTTGCTATGAGTAATATGCAACTACTGGCGGAAAAACCGCAACAAAGTAAACGGCATGAGACCAAATTGTGTTAAATTGTGACAACTGTAACAAATATTGTTGATAAAATCTCAGTTGACATTGACAAAAGTGCAATTGAGTTGAGGAGATTTTATTGGATTTCATTAGATTTGCAGTGGAAAACATTTTTGTTCACATGAAATGAAGCAATATTGTTTTCAGGGGTCAACAATTTCTTCTAAGTTGGCTCTGAACGGCGGACGGATTTTTATGAGGAGATTTTTATGTCATGTCAGAAATGCACTCGTAGGGGTTGATATTTCCTATTGAGAGGCGATCGCAAAATTCTCCATCTGATATTAAAAATTAATAAATATGTCTACCGAAGAATAAACACAATTTCTTTCAAGAAATAGTTTTAAGTCTCCGTTGTTTTTTGGTTTGGCGCCTTCAAATCAGAACTGGCAGAACTGGTACTTTGAAATTTCACTTTAATCAGAGAAGTAAGGATTTCCTGTGATAGACAAGCCTTTATCAATAATCTTCTTCATTGCTTCGAACTATTTCTCGTTCCTATTTTGATGGCCGGTAGTAGCACACTCGATCGAAGGAGTATGGCCGACTAGTTAGCTAGACAAACAACGAGTAAACTTACCACTGATAACATTAGTCTATTCCTGAAAATATACCTCTGACGTCAGTTTTGCGATCATTGGCGTATTTCAGGGATGGAGTGAGACGCAGCAATTGCGTGGACATTCTAAAATCGAAGGCGGGATTTGACTTTTCACTATCTGTTTGGTTCTTATATAAAAACTGAAAATTTTAGCTTATCCCAGTATCGAAACTTTTTTTTTAAGAAGGATGAGATGGAGTTGTGTAATCTATTACCAATTGTCGTGCTTTTGCAAGATCGAGCTAGTAGAAATACAAACCTTCACACACTTAACGAAGTTACTCTACCGAAAAGTTCAGAGCAGGAAATTGTGGTGTAAGCTGCTATATTTCTGAAACAAAAAAACCTACACATAAACTGGAGAAGCTCAATAAAATTCAAATTTTTCAGTTTTTTTGAAAAGAAAGAAAGCCCTTATAGGCCTATAAATTGGTTCTGGAGTGTAGCAGAGTGAACTACTATGCAGCAGATCAGCAAATTTCTACACTAGGCATCCATTAACTAAACTCAAAGTCTTGATCTAGAATCGAAACAGTATTGCAGCTCTTCAGCGGGCATATCTGTTGAGATGGGGTTTTCTATAAATTTTTTTAAATTTTTTCTTGTTACCTACAATGCCTATAGCTTTACTATAAATATGCTTGAATATTTATATCGTATATGTAAGTACATACATACATATGTATATAAGTGTGTGTTTTCATATTTGTAAAATTAAATTTTTCCTAACGTATGCAGCGTCGATCATTGGCGTCGACGCCTTCAATTAATTATCTAGCATTACCGTGGTAACTTAATTAAATTTAGCGTGTTAATAACTCATTTAGCTCAAATTGTGAAAAGAAAGAAAAAACTGAATTCCAAATATGTAGTTGTTGGAAAAACCTCCATTGGGAGATGAGTAGTGGTAGCAAGAAAAAGGCAATGTGTACAACAATGAGAAGCTCAACAAAAGCGTTCGTTGCCAATGTGTTCATTAGACTCAGGTATTCAGTGACTCGTGAATTTATATTAGAAATATGTAGACATAGAAAAATGATCGCACATACATACATTAGTACCGGTCTACAGGTGTCGGAATATCTTGTTTATTGAAAATTAGGATGGAAAATCAAATTAGTAACCTTAATAAAGAAATTTGTAGGCCTTCCAAATCACTAAGGTAAATAAAAATATTAAAAAATATTAGCAATATACATTCTTAAATTCTGAGCATTTTTTAAGATTTCAAAAAAAATTAAAGTGCTTATATTAAAAAGTGCTTATATGCAATAATAAACTTTTTTAAAATTAAAAATTTAAAAATTTATTTATATTAAAATTATTCTAAATTTTTGAAGATACTTCTTCAGTATTGAGAAACGAAGTAGAAGTCTAACCTTAAAAAAATACATATAGATATATGTTTTTTCAAATACCTAAAAATAGACCAGCCTAGCTTGTACCTAAAGCAATAATTTTGAAATACTTTATATATATATATATATGCACATACAATACATATGTATGAATTTAGCAAAATTCGACAAAATTGCCTGGGAATTTATTACTCAAGTGCGAGTAATAATTTCAACGGTGTTTGTACTTTAATTGGTTTAAATTGAACTCTAATTGAATGAAATAAATAAAATAAAATAAAATAAAATAAAATAAAATAAAATAAAATAAAATAAAATAAAATAAAATGAAATGAAATGAAATGAAATGAAATGAAATGAAATGAAATGAAATGAAATGAAATGAAATGAAATGAAATGAAATGAAATGAAATGAAATGAAATGAAATGAAATGAAATGAAATGAAATGAAATGAAATGAAATGAAATGAAATGAAATGAAATGAAATGAAATGAAATGAAATGAAATGAAATGAAATGAAATGAAATGAAATGAAATGAAATAAAATAAAAGAAAATAAAATAAAATAAAATAAAATAAAATAAAATATAATAATTTAAATGAAATAAAATAAAATATAATAAAATAAAATAAAATAAAATAAAATAAAATAAAATAAAATAAAATAAAATAAAATAAAATAAAATAAAATAAAATAAAATAAAATAAAATAAAATTAAATAAAATATAATAATTTAAATGAAATAAAATAAAATATAATAAAATAAAATAAAATAAAATAAAATAAAATAAAATAAAATAAAATAAAATAAAATAAAATTAAATAAAATTAAATAAAATAAAATAAAATAAAATAAAATTAAATAAAATCAAATAAAATCAAATAAAATCAAATAAAATCAAATCAAATAAAATAAAATAAAATAAAATAAAATAAAATATAATAAAATATAATAAAATAAAATAAAATAAAATAAAATAAAATAAAACAAAATAAAATAAAATAAAATAAAATAAAATAAAATAAAATAAAATAAAATAAAATAAAATAAAATAAAATAAAATAAAATAAAATAAAATAAAATAAAATAAAATAAAATAAAATAAAATAAAATAAAATAAAATAAAATAAAATAAAATAAAATAAAATAAAATAAAATAAAATAAAATAAAATAAAATAAAATAAAATAAAATAAAATAAAATAAAATAAAATAAAATAAAATAAAATAAAATAAAATAAAATAAAATAAAATAAAATAAAATAAAATAAAATAAAATAAAATAAAATAAAATAAAATAAAATAAAATAAAATAAAATAAAATAAAATAAAATAAAATAAAATAAAATAAAATAAAATAAAATAAAATAAAATAAAATAAAATAAAATAAAATAAAATAAAATAAAATAAAATAAAATAAAATAAAATAAAATAAAATAAAATAAAATAAAATAAAATAAAATAAAATAAAATAAAATAAAATAAAATAAAATAAAATAAAATAAAATAAAATAAAATAAAATAAAATAAAATAAAATAAAATAAAATAAAATAAAATAAAATAAAATAAAATAAAATAAAATAAAATAAAATAAAATAAAATAAAATAAAATAAAATAAAATAAAATAAAATAAAATAAAATAAAATAAAATAAAATAAAATAAAATAAAATAAAATAAAATAAAATAAAATAAAATAAAATAAAATAAAATAAAATAAAATAAAATAAAATAAAATAAAATAAAATAAAATAAAATAAAATAAAATAAAATAAAATAAAATAAAATAAAATAAAATAAAATAAAATAAAATAAAATAAAATAAAATAAAATAAAATAAAATAAAATAAAATAAAATAAAATAAAATAAAATAAAATAAAATAAAATAAAATAAAATAAAATAAAATAAAATAAAATAAAATAAAATAAAATAAAATAAAATAAAATAAAATAAAATAAAATAAAATAAAATAAAATAAAATAAAATAAAATAAAATAAAATAAAATAAAATAAAATAAAATAAAATAAAATAAAATAAAATAAAATAAAATAAAATAAAATAAAATAAAATTAAATTAAATAGAATCAAATAAAATAAAATAAAAAAAAATCAAATAAAATAAAATAAACTTAAATAAAATAACATAAAATAAATTAATATAAAATAAATAAATATAAAATAAATTAATATAAAATAGAAAATAAAATATAAAATATAATATAATATAAAAAATAATAAATATAATAAAATAAACAAAAAAAAATAAAGGAAGATAGAATAAATTATAATGAACTAATTGAAGCGAGAAAAATAAGTAAAATTATTTGAAATAATTTAAAATTAATTAAATATTGGCTTCTTAAAGTCGTCTAAGTGATTTTCAGTCAAGCTCTCATTTAATCCTATACGTGCGAATAAATTTTTTCCTACGAATTGGACATTCAAAACACTTTTTATATGTTTTATTTACAATTAGCCAATTGTGCTAATAGCTGAAGAAGCTTTTTCTTCCTTTTCAGCTGAAATAAGTTAACCTGCTGATGCCCTTGTATGACACTGCCAATTCATTACTTTGAAGTCGACTCTTTTTACTACTTCAATGACGTCTATCCCTTGACATACATATTATACGTATTATTTCTGCTACTGTTTACACTTACCGCAGTTGTATTTCTACTCGCCAGTTCAATGGAAAAGCTTTATCCTACAGACCAACTTGATTTCACACACCAACAAAGCAAAATAACATTCACAGGCAACATTGTGAAACTTAAATATGTACACGTATGTACTATAAGTAGAGAGCTCAAATTTCATTTAGCCTCTTGTGCCATCATGGCGTGAAAAGGCGATAGAATTTTTTCCTACCTTTATGTTCCATTGGTTGCCATTTCTTTTTATGTGTGGCCTTTGACTTTTCAGTGAATTGGCAGTTTAAAGGAATTTTGTTACATACTTAATGTAAATGTTATCATGTAATTTTAATTCCTGAAGTTTAATTTCTTGACAACTAAATATGAGTTGTCTGTGTGGAATTCATGGGAATTTTCCTTAGGCTGTTTGAAGTGGCATTGTACACCTATTTTAAGTGACATTGTTAATACACCTTTATGTGTGTACATACATACAACTATATATAATGGAAAATAGTAGGTGGACAAGACAAGATCAATTTCTGAATACGTAGTGTATTCTAGTCAATGCGATTACATATACTGGAGGAATAAAGTTCTTCATTTGTAGTGAATGATTTACTCTTCCTCTATTAGCATCCGTGGCTCGAGGTCGAGCCGACAAAACCTATCAACGTAGCTGGTGGTTCCCTAATTTGCTGGATTAAATATATAAATACTTCCTTTCAAGTAAACTTGTTCCATTGTCAATGATAATTTGCTAAGAACCATAAGTCTACCACAAAATCTTTGTCCCGAAAACTCCTAGTGTCCACTCATCGTGTGAAGTGTGACGTTTCTTCCTCGGGAGAGAACTTTACGCTTTAATTGTCTATGGTACTCAGTCTCACTTAGTAAATATGCTGCTGGTAGTTTACTAAACTAAATTTAAAGAAAAGGCACGATGGAAAATTTCCTCATCTCAAAGCTTGTAACAAAGGTTATTACGATGAGGAGACCGAATCTGGTGTAGACTATGTAGGTATATTTAACATTAGGTGGAGATAGGATGGATAGCCATTAAAGGGTTCTCGTTTAAGTAAAGGTATACGTATGTATGTTCGTGTGTGAAAGCTACCTGAATGTATGCGTGCATATTGCGCAGCAAAAATATTAAATTTATGATATTGTTTTTATTTTTTTATTTTTGTTTTTATACACACATTCAAATGTACACGTATACAACTCTAAATAAATATATGACAACGCGCTTAAAATTTGTTTGCTTGAAAATTCCAACATAATAAATAGATAAATAAATCTGTAGATAGAAAAACAAACATCAGAATATAAAGAAGAAGAAGAAGAGAAATAAAACAAAAACAAATAGAAACAAATTAAATCTTAATTCAAATATGTGAACAATAAAGCTATGTATTCTTGCGTCATGTTTGCATAAGGCTTATGTGCGTATGCATTGTACATACCGACATATATACATATATACATATGTATGTATAAAAATAAGACAACTGAAAATTATTGCACAGTAGCAAACAAATACTGCAGATAATGGACTTGAAAGAATTATTAAAGGAAAATAAGAAATATGATAAATACATACGTATGTATGTATGTGTGTGTGTATGTACGACATTCTTATATACTCGTATGTATGTGCAGCAGCTAATATATTTTATATATGTCGCGTGTTTTGTAAGATCAGCGACTTTTTTATTGCCAAATATGTATATATGTAAATATGTGGCTGTGACAAACAAATTTGTTGAATTTATTAATTTATGATATGTAACATATTTATGCTCAAAATATTTGGGGAAATAAAATAAATTACAAAGCTGAACATTTGAGGGATATTATAAAAATTTAGGAAAAACATATTAAAAAAAAATTAAAATTAGAAAATTTAAAAATAAAAAAAATAAAAAATATAAAAATAAAAAGTCTGAAAATTCAAAAAAAAAAATCTAAAACTAAAAAATCTAAATATAAAAAATCTAAAAAAAAATCTGATAAAAATATTACACAAAATAAATTTAAAAAATAAAAAACTAGTTTTTGAAAAAAAATTAAAATTATAAAAATACTTCGCTTAGTTAAAATTATTTTCCCGTAAAAGACTGCTGACTCATTTAAGCTCATTTGACTCACAAACATATATACAAATTTACAATAAAACTCGCTGAAAATTTCTTCCGCGACATCTTCAAAACAATTGACTCATCTGCGTGGAATTAAATGTGTACATAAATATAGTATATTAAAATAAAAATAATCATAAAATATATTTTCTGTGAATTTCTGTGCTCACATGACATTTCAATACGCCATCTCTTGCTTTCAACGCAAATTGGTTCAAGATGAAAGTTGTTTTTCTTGTAGAATAAGAATTTACAATAAAATTCATGCAGTGCATGTCAGGCTTATGGCAACAGTCTTTAAGAATTTATGATATATTCGAGATTATAGGTCGAAAACACCAAGCGGCGAGCGAAGGTGAAACCTTTCAACCGATGTTTTTTTTTTAAATATGTACATTTAATTATTTAATTTTTTTATATTTTGTTTTATGTCTGTCCTATTTTATAAAAGTTAAAAAGTGCATGTAAATATTTGTGCTGGATATTTTTTCTTTTGTTCAAAAAATTATTTAGTTACATTTATTTCCTTCGTTTTTTTTGCTTTTCAAATTAAAAGCCCATTAAAATGTTAAAAGCGCCACCAGCATCTGCATCTGTTTTGCTTATTTTTGTGGCCAACTCAAATATTGGTTTTGTTGATTTTTTAAAAAATTTATTATATTTACAGTTAAGATTAGGCGAGATTTTGGCAATAAGCTTAAATACATAGCAAATATTATAGATAACAGTTGGGCTGTTGCGTAAAAAATTTGGTGTTTCTATGTTGAAAATCAAAGAATATTTGTCCCAAATGAGTCACATATTTTTTTTAATTAAAAAAATACAAATTTTCATTAAAAGTTGTAACAAAATAAAAAAAAAAAAACAAATAATAATTTCAGAAGAAAAAATTAACTCTTTGTAACATAGATATAGGTGTCTCTAAATGCTTGACCTTGACTTGGAGCATAATTCCAAATATATATTTTATCTTAAATTATTCCCCCAACCAACAACTTTTAATTGCGTTAGTTTGTTTTGTATAAATAAATATTAAATTTTTGTGCCTGCACACTTACTTATGTTTACATTTCTAATCTCTTAATGTGAACAGTAGCAAGTTAATTCTCTTTTCCCCACAAGCAGAAATAAATGATGAGTCGAAGAGAATACGAAAGAAATGAAATTAGGAAATCAAAATCAAAAATGCAATGCGATAAAGAGAATTCAAGAAAATGAATTTCACTTTCTTTGTATTTATTTGTTGTTAAATAAAAACGAAACTAATATTTACACAAATTAAGCGCAATTGCGGAATAATAAAAAATAAATAACTAAACAAATAATAAATATTTGATAAGGGTTTTAACGAAATTCTTAGAAAAATATCAAATAAATATTGTTGTAAAACGTTCTCTGAAATTAAAGTTATTGCGTTGAAATTTGTTGTTGACAGTTATGCGCTTTTCCATCCTAAAATACATTAAATAATTCCAAATAATAAAAAAAAAATAATAAAAAAAAATGAAAGAATAAAATAAAATATAAAAAAATAAAATAAAAATTAAAATTAAATACAAATTTAGAAAATATTATACAATAAATGAAACTAAATAAATAAATTAAAATAAATACAAAATAAATTAAAAAATAAATAAAATGAAATAAAGTAAAGTAAAACTAAATTAAAAAATAAATGACAAAAATGTAAAATAAAAAATAATTTGAACTTATGTTTATGGTAAAATTAAATAGAGTAAAAAACATCAAATAATATAAATGAAATAAAAAATTTAAACAAAATAAAAATATATATTGTAATATAAAATATATTAAAATATTAAATAAAATAAGATAAATTAAAACAAGACATTATAAATTAAAATAAACTAAATTAATATAAAAAAATTACTGTAAGTTAAATTGAAAACAAATTAATAAAAAATGTAAAATATAATAATATGAAAAAAAATTAATTAAAGTAAAATAACATAGAATAAAATAGATTGAAAAGTGTAATTAATATAAAATAAAGTAAAATGAAATAAAAAATAAAAAAAATTTTAATTAATTATATTAATTTATTTAAAAATTAACAAAAAAAGTAAAATAATATAAAAATAATTAAATAAAAAACAATTAAATTAAATATTTGAAAAATAAATAAAATAAAGTCATAGAAAATAAAATTTAACACACGAAATAAAATAAATGAAATAAAAAATTCAAAAGTTTCTGAGATGTTTAAAATTTGAAACAAAAGTTAAATAAAATAGAATTAAATTAAATTACTTAAAAAGAAAAAAATATAATTTAAACAAAAGATAGAAATTGTTAAATAAATTAATTTGAAATTAAAATGTAATAAAGAAAAGTATTATAAGATAAAATTTAACACACGAAATAAAATAAATAAAAAAAATTCCAGAAGCTTCTGAAATGTTTAAAATTTGAAACAAAATTAAAATTAAGTGGAATTAAGTTAAATTATTTAAATATAAAATAAAAATTAAAAATAGAATAAAATAAATTAATTAATTTAAAATTAAAATTAAAATTTAATAAAGGAAATTAATAGAGGATAAAACGAATGAAAAAAAATAAAAATAATAAAATAATATAAAAAATAAAATAAAGTAAAGTTAAATTTAATTATTTAAAGATAAGTAATATTATATTACATTACATATATTAATTTATCTAAAACTACGCAAAATAAAATAAATTTAAATAAATAAGATTGATCTACCAATTAAAATAAAATAAAATTTCATGAAAACAATTTCAATAAAATAAAATTAAATGCATAAATAAATAACTTTTTTTATAAAGGAAATAAAAAAAATTAGTTAGTTAATTTATTTTCTGTTTGTAGCATTTATTGTTTGTTATGTACTTCCTTCCTACTTTATATTTACTTATATGTACGAGTATGCAATTTTTTTTTATTATGGAGACACAACCACGCTGCTGTTATCCGCATTAACAAAAAAACTTAAATAATTGTGGTTTGTGCTACTGACACTTTGGCATTATTTTAACCCAACAGTAACTCTCTGCAATTCCGCAGTTCCAGACCGGGTCGACCGCCAAAACGTGGCCCCGTCGGTTTGTCGCTGCCGCCCACACACTTGTCACAGCATCCGCAATTGAAGAAGCATCGTTTGGACAATGGGGATTACGCTTATGAGAATGGACATATAAGTGGTAAGTAAAATAGAAAATTAAATAAAATTATTTCAATACTTTTAAATATAAATGAGTATTTTTTAAATATTAATATTACGTTAGAAAAAGTTTAAAGAATTTCTAAATTAATATTAATGACTTGTATAAGTTTTTCAATAATTTTTTCTGCTTAAAACATTCAAAAGAAATCATCATAAAGTCGTTTGGTAAAAAATGCACATCTCTGTATTATATGGTATTTTCTAACTGTATTTCACATTGTGGTGGCTTTCCCCAATAAATTTTATTATAAATCCTTACAAATAAATCAAATTTCCTCTACATCTCTAAAGAATTCTCATAATTCCTACACAATTTTCTCTCAAATCAAACTCACTTCCACTCAACTATTGTAAAGCCAAAGCGAAAATGCCACAAATCAATCAAAACTCAATGCCGGCAGCCGTTGAAATTACACTAACAATAAAAAGCACTGTCTGCACAATAAACATAAATACATACTTTGCATTTATCTGCGTGTAACTTTAGCCAGAAATCATCTCAAATCCACAAAAAAAAAGGAAAAAATGTGAAAATAAAACTCGTAGCAATAATAATACATAACAACAGCAACAGCAACAACGCAAATAACAATAAATCTGGCAAAATCTCTGGCCAACAATGCCAAACCACAATTGCAAACAATAAACAACAATAAGTAATTGCAGCGACGAATGCACAACGAAAGTTGCTAATAATCTCTGTGCGCGTACAGAAAGAAATACATAAATCCCAAAAAATTAAAAAAGTCTAAAAAATTACAAAAAAAAGAAAAAAAAAGATAATAAAAAATTGAAGTAAAAAATCAATTGTAAATTCAAAAGCAAATCATCAAAGAAAAAAAAAAAACAGAACCAATATATCGAAAACGTTGGAAAAGTAGCTGGGAATACAAAGGAAAGTATCAGTTCCAGGTTTTGGTTCAAAGAAATCACTGTAATTCCACAGAAACATAATTCATGGCTCGCTGAGTTACTGGTTTCGTTGGCTGAGGCAGCAGGTTGGTTGGTTGGTTGGTTGGTTGATTCTTTGGTTGACTTCGTAGTAGCTCCAGCTTCTTGCCTGTCGGCCATGTATTTCCTGCCGTTTGTCTGTCCGTCCATTTGTATATGTTCTTGTTATTGTTGTTGTTGCCCACCATTATTATTGCGCACAGACACGAATATGTACATACGTGTATGTACATACGGATGTATCTGCATTGATAGCTGTGTATTTGTTGTACTGCAATTGCATTCGAAATGAAATTGAAAGAAATCATTTTATGCCTTGCAGAAATGTATAAATCGTGCAGTGAAAATATTGCGGTTTATTTATTTTTCAAATTTTTCTTTAGTTTCTCCTTGCACTAGTGTGTGTGTGTTGTCACAATGGGTTTTATATATTTGGGTTTTGGTAAAAAAAATATTATGTAGAAAAGTAATAAATTGAAGCTTTAGAGAGTCGTCTCTATAAAGAACCAAAAATCTTTATTTTACGCATGAATTTTTCCAGTTGGACCACAATCCATTGAAAGTTGCAAGGTATTATATCTTCAACTTAAGCTCAGAGCAGAGCTTATTCTGTTTCTGTGTTGATTTTGTTGGATCATTAAAGCTTCGATGTAAGAGAGAGGCTTATTCCGCGCACTCGTCCATGTTCGGCTTATTAATTCCCAGAATTTGTCTAAATTCAAATTGGTTTGATTTAAAAACAGTTCCACCGAGTTGAGAGGGCATTATTGTGGAGCCAACACATAGTTTCGTTTTGAATGTAGAGACTTCGATCTTTTCCGTTATTCTTTGAAGAAAAGAGTGTAGAAGTACCACCCTGTTAGGGTTCTGGAAACTACACGTTGTTAAGCTTAAACTTCGGCAGCCGCAATTGTGTAGTGGTTAGCATTGGGTACTGCCATTCTGAAGGCCAAGGTTCGAGTTCCAAAATTATCTGATATGAAATAAAAGCTCCCTTTGTTTTGTAGGAAAACATCAAGACCCGTACCAAAAATTCTAGGAGGAGCCCACCGACTCTTTGATTTTTTAAAGTACTAGATAGAGGTCAATTTTATTGCAATCTAAAGTAGTCGTCGTATAGGACGTCAACGTTCTTTTAAAGTTCAAGAGAGCTTTAATATCCCATTTTGAAGGCTTCTCTAGGACTCTGAACTTGCGAAGCTCCGTGATATCTAAGACGTGTTCAAGCTAAGGCCGGACAGAAAGAGAAGACGTGCTCTAGCGTCTTACTCATGTCTTCCTTCTCGCATTTATTATATGTGTCACTGCTACTAATACACATTCTGCTTGCATGGGATGCCAGTAGGTTCTACAGCTTTTATTTTACCGCTTAAGGAAGAAATGTGCGTTTAATTTTGCTGCTATTGCACGTGATCTTGGTGGCTTTGCATGTCGGAAATGTGTTTAATCTTATCCTAATCCTTCATCTTTTTTGATGGCACTTTTCGTAATCTCACCAGCTATTTCTTTGCCCAGAATGCACTTGTAGCCTGGAACCCAATATGTATGCAGCCGTTTGCCCTTGGCCGTCTTGTCTACTGCTTCCCTGTTTCTAAGGACATTTTCTAACGCTATACGATGTGAGATTATTGCCTTCATTGCCGCTAGTCGACGTAAAGCGACTAAAGTAAAGTTGGTCAAGGACTTTCACTGCTACGATATTTCCCAAAATCAGTTTGAGGAATATATTGCGGTAACAACAACAACAACAACATCTAAATTAAAGGCATAGAGATACGCACGTTATTCTAAACTCTGTCTAATATCCGAGTCTATTGATCAAGATCTGACCAAGAAACTAGCCTTCTAAAGGTTTCTTAGAGTTTTTAAGGTGTTTGTTATGTAGCTATTTCATAACACTTTCGATTCGGTAGTTCTTACAACAACTGAAAGCGATCTACGCTTTTCTAACTCTTAACCGAGCAAGTTGTTAAAATTGAAATAATTTTATCTCGCACCAAAAGCTCCTTATATCTGAAGAAATGATGGAAAATTTGATTATTATTCTGATAACAGGACTCTAGTGAAGAAACCTTTGATAAAGGAGCGCTCATTGCTCCGAAAGCTGAGAGTTTTCGTAAGTCTACACAGAGTAAATCACAAAACCATACACTGTGAAGTGCAAAGCAAAACCATCCGCCTCAAATCCGAATGTTTATTTAGCAGATGTAGGTATGTATGTATGTATACGTGTATATGTAAGTGTACATTAATTTGATTTGCGATTTCACTGCCATTGCCAAAGCAAATCATCATATAACTCACTCACTCATTGCTAAGTGCATTCAATAAATAAATGGCTTACACAATGGACTAAATATCTGACTGACTGAGTACCTGACTGGCTGACCACAGCAAAGGAAATCTTGTAAGATAAACGTTGTTGTAATGTTTTTTATGGATTATGCTTGAAATCGGCTTAAAAATTATTGTTTGTGGTGGAAGAAATTGTAATCGTCGTAAGGCAAGATTGTGTGAACTGAAAATGTGGGTTGGAAATGAGGTTGATAGAGGGTATAAAAGTTCCATTTTGCGTAGATGAAGAATTGTTAATACACGTACAAAAAAAAAATTGAGTTGACTATAAGATTGGCTAATAGTGGCATAGTTACGATTGGAAGACTTAAAAAATTTGATAAAAATTTGTTAGAGAGTTAGAATTATTCTAGGTTGAAGTGTATTAGGATGCATAAATTATATTAATAAAAGTGGTCACCAGAGTGAACAGGGAATCTCACTACATTAAAAAACATTTCTGACTTGAATATTAAATTTTTTTTTATAAAATTCTAAGAGTCATTTAAGGAAGGCGAAATTCAAATCATTGAAAAATCTCGGAAATAATGCTTTTTTGAGATTATATCTTTACAATATAGTGCTCTCCTTGTATTCTGTACATGTGAATGGGCTCTTTCAAAAAGTCATTTAAAAATCTCCCCAAAAAAAGGGTTTGTAGCTGCTTAAATTTCTACCTATCGTCTTCGTTGAGCTCTCTTTTTTTACATGTTGCTACTATTTTGCTGATATGTATTTCTGCCTCTACTCTCTCTTTTTGAACCTTTCGATGGTGTATCTCGTTCTTTTGCTCACTAGATAAGCTCAATGGAAAGCCCTACTTTTCTCGCTTCTTTGGAAATTGATATACATATACATATATAATTGGCACTTTATAATCGCAGTAGCGATTTTCGGCCAACCTCATCCTCCTATTTGTGTTGTGTGTCTTGATGTTTTTGCAAAAAATGGGTCTATAGTTTATTCCAAGCCGCCTCCAAACGGCCGATGGATTTATATGAGGAGCTTTCATTTCATGTGAGAAATAAATTCGGAGGACTTGACATTCCCTGCCGAGAGCCGGCCTCAATTAAAAATAATAATTTTCTGTAATTTTGGTTGTTGATCAAACCAGGTCTTGAACCCTGGCCTTCTCTGGTCAGTACACAATGCTAAACACTCGGCTGTTGCCAATGAAAATGGATACAATAACATAACTAGATTACTTTTTTAATTGAAATGAGAAATGAATTGCTTTTTACAATTAAAAAAAAATCAATTTTATGTATCCCATTTCAGTATATTGAGATTCCATTATAAAATCTATGATTTGAGCAACTTTGGTAACTACACGAAAATTTCTATTAATTGTCTATTATTTTTATATTGACTTTTATTTGCGGCTTCTCTTTCTTTGTAAGAGTTTCTATTCGCTTTTCTTCATATTATTTTCAACGAAACATTATTAAATTTTCATTTTCGTAACCCTAAACTACACTTTTTTAAAATCAATTATATACATAGATAGTTTATACATATACATATGTATACAATAAAGTATGTACATACATATGAATGTATGTAATTAATTACATTCGCACTTATCATATGTATTTAATTTTGTATGTACTAACATATGTATAAATATGTTCATTTGTATGTATCTACATGCAATTAAGTACACGCATTTATTTGGAATCGTTCATTCTCCTCTATTTCGAATTTCAAATTTTGACACATTACACGCCCCCTACTTCGCTTAACACTACAAAAACAACATTAAGCTAATGCAATAGCAATTACAAGCATACATACACATGTTTTTATGTTTCTCAACTCAAATGCGTTCATGATTTGTCGAAAATTCTACTTTCAATCTACAATTCGAACAATCAATTTACTGAAATCGGCAAATCTTTTACAAAAATTTCTTAAGAAATATCAATAATAAATGTTCAAGTGTACTTACATACATACACGTTCATAAAACAACATGTATTTACTGTTGTAATTCGTTTTTGTTCATAATGCGTTATTGAGTGCATCTCTCATTGCTACCTTGTTTTTATTATTGAATTTTAATTTTTTCTTTCTTTTGCAAAATTTTGCTTAATCATCATTGCGGCGTTTCTTTCACATCAGCCAGTACACATTTCCATTACATTATTTTTCTGTTGTTATTGATTTGTATTAAATAGTGTTTTAGACGTTTTGATGTTTTGTTATGGAAGCCGCACTTTGCGCAGGCCTGGAGTTCACCGCAGTTCGGTGAGTGAGCTATGGGCGTTGATTTTTGAGTGATATGCAGTTTTTGCTTGACTTTTTTCTCTTTTTTATTGTTGAGTTGAAGCGCCAGCAGCTCAATCGCTAATAGCATATCATTAAGAGGTTAAGCAAAAATGATCTGATTTGTTATTGTAATTTCTTAATATGATTGAAAAACATTGTGAGTTGCAACTAAGTAAAAGAATAAGAAAAATAAAACTGAATTAAAATGAAATATAATAAAATAAAATAAAATAAAATAAAATAAAATAAAATAAAATAAAATAAAATAAAATAAAATAAAATAAAATAAAATAAAATAAAATAAAATAAAATAAAATAAAATAAAATAAATTAAAATAAAATAAAATAAAATAAAATAAAATAAAATAAAATAAAATAAAATAAAATAAAATAAAATAAAATAAAATAAAATAAAATAAAATAAAATAAAATAAAATAAAATAAAATAAAATAAAATAAAATAAAATAAAATAAAATAAAATAAAATAAAATAAAATAAAATAAAATAAAATAAAATAAAATAAAATAAAATAAAATAATATAAAATAATATAAAATAAAATAAAATAAAATAAAATAAAATAAAATAAAATAAAATAAAATAAAATAAAATAAAATAAAATAAAATAAAATAAAATAAAATAAAATAAAATAAAATAAAATAAAATTAATTAAAATAAAATAAAATAAAATAAAATAAAATAAAATAAAATAAAATAAAATAAAATAAAATAAAATAAAATAAAATAAAATAAAATAAAAAAATAAAATAAAAAAATAAAATAAAATAAAATAAAATAAAATAAAATAATATAAAATAAAATAAAATAAAATAAAATAAAATAAAATAAAATAAAATAAAATAAAATAAAATAAAATAAAATAAAATAAAATAAAATAAAATAAAATAAAATAAAATAAAATAAAATAAATAAAATAAAATAAAATAAAATAAAATAAATAAAATAAAATAAAATAAAATAAAATAAAATAAAATAAAATAAAACAAAATAAAATAAAATAAAATAAAATAAAATAAAATAAAATAAAATAAACTAAAATAAAATTTAACAAAATAAAATAAGATAAAATAAATTAAAATAACCTTAAAAATGAAATAAAACTGAAGAAATTAAATTAAAATAAAATTAAATAAATATATTGAAGAAGTTTGACGGCTTGAGGTCACAATATTTAATTAAAAAATATATAATATACAATAAATAAAAACATGCTATAAACTAAATTAAAGTAAATAAAAAAATAGTTTGAAATGATTTTCCAGGCATAAAATTCAACTACTCCACGAAAGCTACATTTTTATTTTATTCAAATCAAATCACTTGCATATCTCAACTACAAAGTGTATAATTTATTTTTATGACATACTGACGGCGGCGACAGAAATTATTACAATTTCGCCAATCGCTGCTTATATTTGACTCATAAATATTTTTGCAGCTTACTTTTTGTGCAATTGAGTAAATACGTGTATGAGTTGAACAATTTTATTGACTTAAATCATTTATGCGCTCACACTTCTATGGGCATGCTTACACAAATAATTTTATTTTATTTTCATTTTCTATATTTAATCGATTTGTATATGAACAATTACACACCAATTATTATTTCAGAAAAAAATAATAGTTTCTTAAAATGTTTAAGCATAATAAATAGTGGCATTTATATGCGAAGAAATCCAATTTATATTTAGGTATATATTATAAATTTTAAATTTATATTTCTGCCATTTACACAGCGAGGGCGTTTAAGACAACCAAACATTAGACCATTCAACGGACATTCGGCCTAAGAACTTATACTATTCAGATTTTTACACAAACATACTTATTTACATTCATATGTATGTTTAAAGAAGTTGTTTAAAGTTTAGCATTTAATAAATATATGTACACATGTATTGTTTGTGTGTTTGGCATAAATGTCCGGTCAGCCAGACAGAGTGTTTTTTGCATATACACAGGTGGGCCATCATTATCAATGGCGAGCAGACAAAAGCGTGTATACATATATACACATACATACACATGTATACATATTTAAATACTTCTAAAGAAACACTTGCATATAAAAACACTTCACACACATAAACATGCATAACACATAAGGAATGAATACATACATATACATTTACATATATACGTGTATGTATGTTCGCTTTTTGGCCATATATTAGTGAACATTTTAATTTTTTAATAGTGTTTCAATGATTGTCTGTCCGCCTATTTGCATCACGCAACTTAGGGTTGTCTTTATATAATATGTATGACTACATACATACAAAGGTACATACATGTAGATAGATATATGGTTGTCGACATTAGACTATTATAATATATTATTATAATGTTTTTAATGGACGTGTTTTTGAATGTACTAATGTATGTTTGTATGTATGTATGTATGTATTGTATATATGTATGCATTTACTTGTATATGCATATTTTGTTCATGCATTACTTGATTGTTTGTATGTATTTTTTTAATATTGCCAATATAGAGATGTACATACAATACATATGTCCATATGTATTTATATTTTTCCCCACTGTGTATGTATGTGTATTTTGATCTGCTATGTTAATGGCGCGAACATTATGGCCGGCACGCCGGTTGTATGTTATTATTATTATTGTATATCGGCTGCCATTGGGAATAAATTAAGTAGCAATTTCGTCAGTGTTAGCAAATGTTTATATAGAAAATTGATTTAATCGATTTTTAGTAAAATTAAAAGGGAATTTATCGCGTTTTTTTTTGGATAAATAAAGGCCATTTCATTATTTAAATTTTTAATATAGCAGAGATTTCAGGAGAAAAATTTTGATTTAATTATTTAAAATTTCATAATTTAGCCAACGAAATCAATCAGTTTTCGTAATAAGTGGCGGGCGGCGTAACCATAATTTTTTTGTGCACTTATATATATGGGCAATTTCCTTATCACTCATTTTAACGAAATATGCCCGACTTTTGTTATCATCAGTTTTCAAGATAACTTATGCGAATCGCTGATTTCTTCCTTAATATTCATTAGAGAAGTGATTAATATTACTTCAATTCAATTTAAGTATATTTTTTTTTACTGATATATAACAGTTATTGTTGACTTAATACTTAATTCTCATCTTTTCAATACAATTTTAGATCTTAATCGTTTGGAAAAGTCACCACTCCTCGCCAATGGTTATAATCCACCACCCATCAATCATATGGCATTCATGCAGATGAATCATCACCCCGGTACAGCGCTAATGTCGCCTGGTATGCCACCACATGGTCTGCATGCACGTCCCGATAGTCAAATGCTGAAAGCTGCCGCTCAGGGCAGTATGTCTGCGGCAAATATGGATGCGTTGGCACGTTCTGGTATTTGGGAGAATTGTCGAGCGGCCTATGAGGATATTGTTAAACATTTGGAACGGTAAGAATAACTGGATTTTGTTATATTTTATTTTGTTTTGTTCTATTTTATATATTTACATTTTTTTGGTTTTATTTTATATTCTTTTATTTTTCCTTATTTTATTTAATTTTTTTTATTTTATTTAATTTTTCTGATTTATTTTATTTATTTCATTAATTATATTTGAATTTATTTTTTTTAGTTAATTTAATTTTATAAAATTATACTTTATTTTATTTTATCTTATTTTATATTCTTTTATTTTTTTAATATTTTATTTCATTATAATAATTTCAATTTATATTATTTTATCTTTTTAAAAAATATTATATTTTCCATTATTTTAATTCATCTTATTTTATTTCATTTTCTTCTTTCAATTTATTTCGCCTTTTTTGTTTAATTGATTTTATTTCAAATTATATTAATTTTAGTGAATTTAATTTAGCTTAATTTATTTTATTTTAGTTTCTTTCCGTTGATTTCATTTTGCTTTATTTAATTTAAATTTATTACATTTAATGTTATTTTTATTAATTATTATTTAATTATATTTAAATATTTAAAGAAAAATTGAATAATTAAATATTTATATTTATTTTATATAGAATTTATTTTAATTTAATTTCTTTTGGTTTAAATATATATTGCGTAGTTTAATTTAAATTAAATTAATTTTATTTTATTGTCTTTAATTTAACTAAATTAAATTTAAATTTAATTTTATTAATTATTTTTATTTTTTTCATTCATTTGATTAAATTTTTTCGATATAATAATATTTTGTTAATTTCATTTTATTTTGTTGTCCTGTTTTATTTAATTTTTTCATGTGATTTAATTTTAGTTTATATCTGTGATTTTGGTGTGTGTGAATTTGTTTTAATTTTTAACTTTTCTTTCTGTTTTGATTCATTTAAATTTATTTTAGTTTATTTTATTTTATTTTATTTATTTTATTTTATATACTTTATTAGATTTGTTTTATTTTATTTATTTTCTTTTATTTATTCTCTTTTCATTTACTTTTTATTTTTTTCTTAATTTTATTTTGTTTTATATTAGATATATTATTTTATTAAAATTAATATATTTTATAATAATTTTAATTAATTTAATTTTTTATCTAATTAAATTTTATTTAAAATTTTTATGTTAAATTAATTTTATTTTTGTTTTATTTATTTTAATCTAATTTAAATTAATATTGTTTTCTTCTTAACTTTATTTAATTTTATATTATTTGATTTAATTTATTAAATTAAACGTAATTTAATTTAATTTTACTTTATTTTATTTTGTGTAAATACATATATATATACTTAATGTTTTTGTTTTGATTTATTTTAATTTAATTAATTTTATATTTATTTCTTTTCGTTTTGTTTGATTTCGTTTTTTTTATATTTTTCAATTTGTTTAATTCACGAAAGTATTTTAACACAAAACATTAAAATTTTCATATCCTTTTCCATTTAATTTCTAGCCTTCGTGAAGAGCGTACTGATGAACGTCAGCAAATGAACGCCGGCGGTGGTGTCGTAAATGAGCCGAAGATACGCGATTTGAGCTCACGAAATTGTAAGTTTATAAGCCAATATATTGTACAATACTTTCATTCTCCACAATAAATTATATTTCTCAACTTTTAAAGACATTTTAAGTTGGAATTTGTATATTTTATGCTCCAATTCTCGCTCTTCTCATCCAAAGCCGGTTCCCCGAATCGCCAAAGCCCGGTACTGAATCTCTCCAAATCCGGTGGCAATACGGATCAAGGTAGTAATTGTGATGACCGCAGTGAACGCAGCGAAATGCATTCGCCGGTGCATTCGGTGCGCGAGGGCAGCGTCGGTGGCGGCAGTCAAGGTGTGATTGGCGTGGAGGACGATGATGACGAGAATCTGAGCGATGATAATGCGTCAGAAGTCGATGAACGTTGCGCCAAAGACGATGAAGGTGAGTGCACTTTGTTTTTGATCAATAAAAGAAACTGAATGTGAAGGTTCGTTGGGGTGGAGAGACTAAAAATATAGATACGTACATACTCATGCACGCAAAGTCATAAATAGTAAAAGCCAACACAAAGAGCACAAAAGCTAACTGCAACATTGACTAATGTTTATTTTAACACATTCCTTTACTTCTTCTCCTTCTTCTTATTTTTCTGCTTCTTCTTCATTTGTTTACCTTTGTAGACTTGAGTGATACCGAACGTGATAATATATCGTCGTCTGCAGCGTCACAACGTCATCCACTGCATCACCATCACCACCACCACCACCACCATCAGCTGCATCACGGCGCCAATAGCAATGCTATGAATGCCGGTGGCGTTGGTGGCGTGGGTGAACGTGGTGTAACGGGCGGACCAGGTACTGGTGTGGGTGTTGGTGTTGGCGGCCTTGGTGTGGCTGCTGCAGCCGCTGCCGCCACAGCAGCTGGTCTGAACGAACGCGATGTACTCAACTCACACGCAGCAGCAGCGGCGGCGGCAGCTCTACAACAATCGCCTGTCTCGACACACAATGCCGCCGCTGTAGCAGCGCTGCAACATCATCATCAACGTGCGCTCAACTATTCACATCTAGCCGCAGCAGCTGCGGTGGCTGGCGGCGCGGCCGGTGGGCCAGGTGGTGCAAATGCCGTGCTCACAAACGGGCCAGGCTCAGGTGGCGCTTTGGCCGGCACGGAAGCTTTATTGGCGGCCAACGATGCTACTGCCGCAGCAGCGTTGGCTGGTGGTTTAGCATTGGGTCCACTCGCTATGGATCCACATGGTGTACCCTCATCGACGGAGACGTTGCTGAGAAATATACAAAGTTTATTGAAAGTGGCTGCCGACAATGCACGTCAACAGGAGCGACAAATCAGCTATGAGAAAGGTGAGTAAAGTGAACGTGTATGTATGTTGTTGGAAGATTGAAACAAAGCAAAAAGTGTAAAAGGCTGATGGTGACAGTTGACGGTCGAAGGGTGGGAGGGTTGAGGCTAAAAAGCAATGTGCGAGACGTCAATGAAAGCGCTTTTAACCCTTCTTTTACATTTGCTGCCGGCTTTTACGCTGTCGCTTTGATCTCTGCGTCTTGTCAATAAATCTCTAATCAACTTTCTCGCTTTCTTTGCCTTTTTTCTCATTTTTACACTCTGCAGCGGAGCTCAAAATGGATGTTTTACGCGAACGCGAAGTTAAAGATTCATTAGATCGCCAATTGGCTGATGAACGGAAATTAAGAGGTGAGTTACAACAACAATACATGTAAAATTATACAAAATTAAAGCTTTTTTAAGTAAAAAAAAATTATAAAACTAATTTTATTCGAATGCAACTGCAGTCGCTGATAATACTTATATGTTCGACAGTTGAATTATTTAAACATATGCACGAGTATATACTTATATATTGTGCATTTGTGCATTGTGCATTTTGTTGGCAGCCAATTTAAATTTTATGCTAATTTCAGGTTAAATGAAGTCGTTTCGAGATTGTGAATGCTGATTTTTTAAGGAAAAAAGTGCAAGTAATTGCATTGACATTAATTACCGGAGAAAAAAAAAAACATTTAGGAAAAGAGAAAACAAAAACAAATTTAAAGGAAGCGAAGTTTTCTTTCTTTATTTCTTTTTCTAAAAATATGGCAAGTCATTACGGATAAGTGCGCTTTATTCGCTATTTGTACAAAAACTTACTTTTACGAATTAAAAAAGAAAGGATATGCGCTTTCTCTGTGAAAACTGCAGCGCAATGTAGCCCGAATTTTTTTTTGAACCTCAGAAGTGAGCTGAAAGTAGGATCGTGCTATCGAAGGTGGCTTTAAAATCGACAAAAAGCTTTCCTTCCCTTTCTCAGAGCACTTATCCAAGACTTAACACAAGGTGAAAACTTGGTTAATTAAGAATCAAACGCCACACACTTAAGATTCTATAATTTTTTTCCCCCAGCATTGTGGAGAGTCTCCGCACGACACTTACCACCCCTTCACATGCCACCTTAAGCCGACACATCTAACCGATCCGGTCAGATCCCGTCGAAACGGTACGTTTCCTGGACTCGTGACTACCTAAGGGGAGTTAACCTACCCGCTACTACAACAACAACATAATTTTTTTCCTGTGGGTCTTTCTCAAGATAGATCCCCCGATATCTACCGCAGATTGTGCGGTTTTCCTACTTATCGTTTGGCAGAAGTATATTTGGATTCAATAGCGCTTTCGTTCGATCATAGTTAGTTAGTTAGTTCATCACATGCTTCATCACGAAACCCTGATCAAGCGCACTCAGGCTTAGTGGCCCGTTGTGATACCTATCTTTGTCCTGCCAAAGAGATCCCTTTCAACTTTCTAAATGCTCAAACCACTTGGTATGTTTTATTAAATTCAGCAGATTAATGATGCCCACCGATGCAAGCTCTGCAAGGAAATCAAAGAAGAAATTTCCGTGAAAACTATAACGGACTGCACTGAGAGCTGAGCAGTATCATAGGAAATGTTCCATCTCATCTATGTCCCTGCAGCTCTAGCAGAAGCCGCCCATGCTTCTACGATGAGTCCCCATGAGATAATGTTTCGTTATTACGGCGACTGTTATGCTTATGGAGCTTTGACTTAGAAGGAGTAGAGTTTTAGTTCTGGTTACCTCGATTAATAGCCATGTTTGTCTTGTCACATTGCACATGGTTTCGCTCTGTCATCTGCTGTTGGCCCTTTTGTTGAAGGCTAGTCATAGCAGACCTTGTTCTGTAAAGAATCTGAGGCATGCATCTAGTCAGTTTTGAATAGTCTCTGGTCTTGAAACCTTCTGCATATTGCTATAAAAAATCACCTGCTAAAGCTCTATGCATTGACGCATGTTGGCCTCTTTCTTTTCCTCTCTGCAAATTCGTCTCGTCTCGAAACGTCTCGAAACGTTGCAATATAAGCTGTCTTTTTCTCCTCTCTGCAGCCCGGCATTTTCCATCGTACCAGCTCTTCTTTGGAATATTGTGCATTGTTTCTTGGGTAGCGAAACTTAGAGCGCATAGAGTGACATTACAGATTTCTCTTATATCGGGTTGTTCACGAGTGCTCTCAGAGAGTATTCTTTCTAGCCTACAGGCGAGTGCGTATAAGATTATGATTTGAATCAATGGTAGGACATTGAAAACATATCTGCGATCTATCCAAATAGTATCATTTTGGTTTCGTGTCTTTCGATCTGGTGACAGCAAAGTGTCTTGATGAATCTTTGCTACACTTAAATCAGATTTTACAGATTTACGTAAATTAGTTGGGAAGCGGTTACTTATCAATTTAAGAACCGAGAACTACAAGTTTATGCTCTCAAATCGTAAACTTGAGTACATTTGCCGAGACTGATCTTGGATTTTTTATAGCACAAGTTTTTACGTTGGGGGCTCTAAACTCTCTCGCACCACTGGTGAGTAGATGGCGGAATTAGACTTCGGTGAACCATTAAATCAAGCCTCTCCGACATCTTCACTGAAAATTCCCTTCCCTTTTAATTGGAATTCAAGACACAAAACCTTGTCAATTGTTAGAGAAAAGAAAATTTTCTGATTTCAATGAAAAGGGAAAGTAAACCTGTTGCCGTAACCTGGCCCTGAGTGAAATCTTTGGACCTCCTCACTAACGCAAAAGTTTCTTCTCCCATTCATGTTGTTTGTCTTGATGTCTTTCGAATAAGTAGAAATATGGAGAACTTCAAGCCATCTGTAAATGGCTGATCGATTTTATTAGATTTTTTTTATTTGTTGACAGTAAAACCACTCGAAGAGATTGACTTTCCTTGCAAAGGGGCGAACGCATTGAGAAAAAGAAACTTTCTTACAGTACACTCTTTCTAGCGACATTAGTCAGGTAATCTAAGAAGTGATATCTTAGGTACTTACACGTATGTCGTAGAGTGGCTAGGGCTGGAAAAGGTCAGAGGTAGTGCTCGATAGACTTTTCGTCTTCTTCGTCTCTTCCGATTCGACAAAAATCATTTGAAAATTACCCCATTCTCCTACCATAAAGTCCAATTAAACAATGTCGAATTAGTACACCAGCGGTTGTATTGATGGTGAACTGGTCTAGGAGGATTAGATTCTTTGATCATTTAGTGTCCAACGCTGGCCAAAGCTTTTGGCTATTTTGTTGAGTCAGCTTTAGCGTGAGTTTTGCCGTAGACAGAGATACGGACGCGACGTGCGTAGGGTGGGATGCTCCTATGTCTAGGCAGCCAGGCCACGGCTAGGTTGGTTGAGAACAGTAGCAAGTGAATTCCACAACCTACCCTTTCATTGAGTTCTTGTTACTCTGATTCAGTGCATTTGTATTTTTCCATTCATTCTTGTCCAGGATTTTTGTGAAGAAGAGATTGTCAACACAGGAAAAGTAATCGGCGTAATTCAACTCCGCTGTAAACTGGGCGAAATATAATATCCGGGTGTGCTCAGTTTCACGATACCTCTAGGGCTGTGCCGCATTGAGTCTTATATCTGTAGCTCGCTTGAAGTTTATCGTATAAATCTAAGGAATTAAAGTTGAGAAAAGTTTCCAAAGGTTTTGACAGAGTCGACGGGGGACTTCCAATAATTAGAGTAACTGCCAATCGCTGAACTTTGTCCAGTTTACTCTTGAAAGTGGTTTTTTTTCGAGTGCTGTTCACCAGACAGTGCCCGTGTAGAATAGAATGGGTCTAACAATAAACGCTTTTAGGCCCCATCAGACTCCAGTTGAGTTTGCTATCTAAGATAATCCCGAGATATTTGACTTCAGTAGAGAGTTCGATCTTCATGCCTTTTAGTTTGGGTAGTTGATATCTCCTTGCAAAAGAACCAGCTACACTCATATGTATATTAATAATACATTTTACCTTATGAGACGAGCCTCGAATACTTTGTCATTTGTCCCTTCATTTATTGATTTCCTTTGAACAGCTTCTTCTTTATGTCCCTGTAAGTAGTTGTCACAATTAGTTAATACATTTTGTAACATTCAATTGCCAACAATTACTTGCTGCTAGCAGCAATAAATATATTGAACCCAACGAGCACAAGAAGTAAGGTTTCAAATGCGACGTGAAAAACAATTTTTTTTATTTAATTTATGAGCTCGTTGCCATTTTAAGGCAGGTTCGAGTGAATTGGTCCATTACAGATATTACAGTCTTCAAGACGTTCTAAATTATGTCTTAATTTAACATAATTTCTTTAGAATATAAAAAACTCTTAAATGTTGTTTTAGTAATATTATTCAATTTAGTGCAAAAATAGAATAAATAAAATTTATGTAGTTAAAGTCATTTTTACCAAGCAATCTTTTTTATTTCGTGAAGAGAGATTTTCTTGAATTGCCGATGGTTTCGAGAAAAATTTTTTTTATCGCTAACAAATCGTTGACAACGAATTATCGATTTATTTTTGCGAAGTATCACCTGCGAACTTTTCTTATTGTTTATTGGGTACAGATATAGCTTTTTACAAGTGTACATATACATATGTAGGTATATGTAAGTGTATTAAAAAAGACTTTATATATGTACATATGTATATACGCAAATATTGCCGACGCATCAACTGATTAATATTGAACTCCCTCCATGGTCATAAAATAAGGAGACACAAATCAGCGCCAATCAAGTGAAGATTAATATGAATTGACTTAAATAGCGATGACACCTGATATGATTAAGTAGATGAACAAGCAGACAAAAAGGTAAAAGAGGAAAAAATTGCTATAAAAGAAATAAAATTAAAGTCAATTTGCATCACGAAATGTTCGGAGAATCATACAAACAGAACGAGCGACAATACCAGAATTAATGCCAGAAATAAAAGAGACCAAAGATAAACAGTAACAGTTGAAATGTCGGAATTTTCTGTATATGACTGTTTGAATGTTTATTTTTTTGTATTTTTTTTTTTTTTTTTGTATTCATTGAGTTATTATTTTTCAACAGAAATCACAATTCGATTTCATTTAATATCATTTCATTAGCCAATTACAGTTGAATGAGTTTCTTCGTTTTACTTATGGGTTTATTATTGAACTTGAGGGCCAAAAGAAGAAGACTTAGCAAATGAGAATTGTTCGGAATTATTTTTGAGTTTTGTGGATTTTATAATTTTTTAATGCCGTTTCTTAATATTATCATTTATATGCATATGCAGTGCCGTATTCAGGAGGGAGAGGGTTTAGCTGATCTGACCTGAATTGTAGACTAAATTAGTATTCGAACTAACAGATCTATGTGTTTTCTTCTTTTGTCACCTAGGATAGACTTAACAGCTGCTTTTAAGTATAATTAATTCCAAAATTTTCTAATCAACGGACCAACTTCTAGAATCTGTGAGTAAATAAATAAATCTCCGGCTTTTTTTACAAGGACAGTGTAGAAGCATCTTTTTTTTTAGATGTGTGTGGTTTTCTGAGCTGATTGTTCTTGTTGTTGTAGTAACCCCAAAACTATGCCCCAAATTAGTTTTCGAAGAATATTGCGGAAGGGACAGTCCTTGGCCGAATAAAAATCCGGGTCGTTCCATTATAAAGACTCGACTGTCGCGGGAACTATTGAACCCCTATCCCGCAGAGACATTTATGAGTTGGTCTTTTTGACAACTGACACTTGATTTATGCTCAGTTTCGCTTGCCATTTCATAATGCATAGGCAAATCACGCAAATTTAATACTAAAATAATCGTCCAGCAGAGTTAGTAATTCGAGCAAACATGGTTCGATTTCGCACCACGTTTGCTCTAGTAGATAATTCGCACTCTCAGAGACGTCGTTCTGTTAAGCAAAGTATCGAAAAAGAGCCAAATGAATATATACGCCATCAGACCATCATCTTTATGGAACATTTTGTGGAGGTATCTTGGTTTGCTGGCTTGAAAAATCCAACTCGTGTATGAATTGCAGCCGACCGACCATCAAGCGCGTTGCACGTTCGGTGAATGGGCTCAAAATGAGCTGGACACCGATAATTTTATTCAGTGATCAAGCTCAGTTTTGGTTGAATGGGTACGTTAATAAACCAAATTGTCTCATATGGGGTAGTTTTTCTTCCCAAGCCATTGTTAAGACGCCAGTGCTACCTAAAAACATTACTGTTTAGTGTTCTCTATGTTTGGTTCCAACAAGGCGGCGCTAAATGCCATACAACCAATGAAACAATAAATTTTTGATGAGGCCATGACTTCCCATCGTGCGCCTGTTACGTAGCCTCCAAGACCGTGCTTTTTGACACCGTTGCACTGTTTTTTGTGGGGTTATATGAAGTCGCAGATAAACCCGAGACAATTGACGTCTTGGAAGAGCGGATTCCGTGCGTTATTACTCACATACAGAACCAATTGCTGCAAAAGTGGTCGAAAAGTGGCCCTCTGAGGTAGATGGTTGTTAATGGAGATTGCGGTGATGAATAGATAAAACAAATTGGAAGCAGAAAAAGGTAACGGCCGGCGACATTACAATCTATTTTTGAATTACAAAACGACAGCACTAAAAGCTCCATGGGGTTGTCAAAGTTAATTTTTCCAAAAATTTTTTGTTTATTAAAAATTTTTCTAGCATTTCTTGTCACGAAGTGTTTTCTAAAATAATTCTTTTTCGATAAGGTCACTTCTAAAATTAAGACGCTTAATTTAGACTTGCTTTACTAATGAAACGATTATAAGTTGCTTTCGATCTTCGAATCGATCTATATGTGATCGAAAGTGACGATCGAGATAATCGATCTAATTTTCATTTTTGTGCTTCTGTTGAAAAATAAGGCTATTGTAAAATAGACTATTCACAACAGCTGATTTCCGATATCTGATGTTATTTATTATCAAAAAAGGTCACCTGAAATTAAAAAAAAATTGATCTGAATGAATTTAAAATAGAAATAGAAAATGAGTTAAAAATGGTACTAGAAAATGGTCTGGAATGTGGTTCGATATTCTCCTAATGATACAGACAAAAGATTCTAACTCACCACATACTCTCTCTTGCAATTTGTTGTCGGTTGAGCCTTGGAAAAAATCACTTATGTTTAATTTATGGAAATTTTGAATAGCTCATAATACGAATTTGTAATTCGCTCGCCAATTTGCGGCAGTCAACGTATTGTAGATCGAAAATCGAAAACTTATAATAAAGACCAATTTATTATTATTTCTCTCTTTTTTATGATTTTTAACATTTATCGGTGTTTTTGCTTTGAATTAAATACTCTGAAATATTTTTTTATAAATCCCCCCATAAATAAATTCTGACTATGGACCTGTTAATAAATAAATAATGAAAAAATGAAATAAAAAATGTTTATTAAATTTCAGCAACAACAATTGAACAGCACCTTCTTTCAGTATTTTCTTTCTCCCGCTTTAAGCTCTCTACACAATCTTTTTCTTATCAGTAAATCTAACACAAAAAGGCCGACAAGAAAATATTGTTTTGCATCACATACATATTCATATTAGTAGATACACATGCATTTAGTTATATATGATATATACATGATATATACATATATAACAATGTTTCAATTTTCATATGATTATTCAAAAATGTGATTTAGAGAGGGAGAGTGAATACTCCTGGTATTTGCCGGCAGTTGTAGTTGGTTCCGAAATAATTCATTGCTGACAAGTAAACATACAAATCGCATGCAATGAAAAATCAGCTAATTGCAGCTAATAATAACAGCGGCCAACAGCAATGTTGCCGTGAGGCTAGCGCGGTCTTCACATATTTTTTTTTTTTAAGTTTTTAAGCATTGCATGCACTGCATCTATTCCTACTTTTAATCACACATTTGTGTTTTTCTTTGGAACTTACATTGGCATTTGAAATGCCTTGGACTGTAGAAAAATATTCTGAAAAGGAAGTCACGAAACATATGTACATACATATGTACTTGCGAGTATGTGAAAAATGTTATAAATGAATATAGAGAAAGACTTCAGTTAAAGAATTTGGAGTCAAATGAGAGAAGGAAAAGAGAAGTGGCTACCATTTCCTTTCACTTCTTTAATTTATTACCCTGGAATGCATAGTGGAACAGATATCACCTCCTTCATCCCGCTTGAAGGTCAGTCAGAAGAGATGCGATATTATTTTGCTGCCTTAACGAATTGCCATAAATCACATATGTACATATATATGTAGGTATATTAATAAATTCAATATATTTTCACTTCTTCATCAATTGTTTAATTTTGACCGAATGCAAAGGGACTGGTTTTAGTGTGCTGAGTATAATTCTTATATAGTTCCACTTTCTTATAAATATTCTTTTCTATAATCTTCTCTCCAGAATAACGAAGAAAACTTCCTTTTTCAGAATATAGAAAATAAATTCCTTCTTCTGAGAGGAACAAATACCGTATTTCCTTCCTTGACTAACTCCCATGAAATGTCCTGTAATGGAGATTAGTATAGGTACTTACACCCTTTGCCAGAATTTTTACAGAATATCGTTTCTGACCTTATCACCTACAAAAGCAAATCAAATATGTAGTTTAAATAAATAGTTTACAAGAAATTGCACAAAATGAGCGAATAAATGATAGGAATCACATCTTTTTCGGAACTCTATAACAACATCTCTCATCAGATTGGTTGTTGCAGAGATTAGAATACGAATCCTGATTTAAATTTTTTTCCAATTAAAAGGAGATTTGCCAAAAATATGCAAAATAATTCTTCATTCAGCGCTGTTTTGAATCCTGCTTAATCCTATAGAATTTCATTTAACGGAACCTACATATATGTATTAGAACTCTATATAGCCTGGTGTCGAGCACTTTGAGCAGCTCGATACTCGTTCGTTGCTCAACTGCTCAATTAATAGTTTGAAATTTTTCAAATTTCAATCATGTTTGTCGAAATTTCTTTAGTATTTCAATGATTTTTACACTTGCACTGCATAAATAAAATTAAAATTATAAAACAAAGTTCTGGGAAAAAGTAAATTTTTTTATTCAAAATCTCGAAATAGCTCGAGCTCAAGCTCGAAAATTTTCGAGCAATGAACAATGAACGAGTGTGCTAGTACTCGTTGCTCAAATGCTCGAGCAGCTCGAAAACGTTCGAACAAAATCTTCACCTTTAATATGTATTTGTATTCAAATCCGATTATTCAACGGATTTGGAATTCTGTATTTTCATTTTTGTGTGCTTGGACAATGAAGTCCGAACCGAAAGTATTTATTAGTTTTCAGCACTTTGTATGGGATTTGCTTTGTTGTTGATTTTCCGAATCGAAGCCAAATCAATTCCAATGAGATGAACAACTGTACCGATAGTCATGGCAACTCTCTAGACTTAAACTTTTTAAAAAAAAAAAAAAAAGACGGTAATATAATAAAAAGAACTAATAAGGAAGACTAAGTTCAGGTGAAACAGAACATTAATACTCCGCTGATATTCATATTAAGTGCCAGACAACTTATTTGACTTTCACAGGACGACTGAAGTGTGTTTATGTGGGATGTACCATAGACTAGTTCGTGGACCATGCTAGTGCTTTTTGGCAGATATTTGAACACACCACAACTATCATTCCTAAATGTTCAATTCTTAGTCCACAGATCGCCCCAAAATACAAGGTCTGTGATATGGGCTGGTCTATTTCTGGAGCTATGTTTGCCCGGAATTTTTGGATGGGTCTTTGGTCTCTAACAAAAGCAGTTTGGATCTGTTGGTACACACTTTAAATATTCAATCTTGAGTCAAACGGTTTCATGAAACAATTTACGATGAATTGGACGAACGGTTTTTTTTTTTTTAGTCAACACTAGAATAATAAAAATGTGGAGCAAAATTTACCAAAATTTTATTTTTTTTGTGAAAAAATCTGCCAAAAGTTCATTTTTTATTTTTTTATTTTCCTTTGGGCAAATTCTAGTTCACGGTATCTACTAAAAAGCGATGTATATAATTTTTTTTCACATCGGATTAACCTGTCATTAGTTCTACAGTCAACCCAGATGCACCTTTCTTCCGAGGGGTCACCGATGAATGAGGTCACAATGGTGGAGTTATGAGAGATTTAATAACTTTGAGCCAGTAAAACGTTTGAATGAAATATTTAATTTAAAAAAAAAAGAATTAAAATATAACATTTTTTCATCGAATGAACTCAAGTAACCCCTTATTTGTAGATAAAATAATGGTAAAGCCAACGTTTCGAATATTTCTGATGATGAAAATGGTTGTAAAGTCTTAGTTCCTCACTAGTTCGAAAAAGGTGCTAGTCTGTAAGTCTAAGGGAACAGTGTAACCTTATTACAAAATCTTGGTTTAAAATTGCCTCAGCAGAAGTATACCTAATGGCTCTTTAGAACATCAATGAATCTCTTATCTTGCATTCACAACGAGTCGAAGCTATTTCATTACATTTTTCAGCAAATACCTACCATTTCGCAAGCAATACAAAACATATTCATTTTCCTGAGTGGGTTGACAACACTCACCTTCTTCTCTACCTTCATCACGCATTCGCATTTATTTTTGCATTTAGGTGTGTCAATGTGAATTAATTTGCTGTTTGCTTGGCGAAACGGAAATGGAGCTGTACATAGGTACATATACCTAAATGTATATAAAAGGGTTTTTTAATTTTTTCTGCGTGTTTACTTACTACCTACATACTGGAGATCTCTTACTCCCTACATTTTTTACGCTGACGTGGGATGTGCTTCCGCGCATGGCGAAGATCGCTACGTAGAACAAAAGTAGTTGTGAAATTAAAGTGATATAACTGCAGAGAATAATTACAGGAATGAAAAATAAACTACCATGAAGCGCCACGAAACTCGCGCTGAAGAGAGAGGGATTTAGAAAAAAAATGAGAACAAAGATCTTAGGGCTTCAAACATCAGTTGTCAGGCTGCTAGAAAATTGGATGTAGTGACTTCTACGAGTTTCGAGAACAGGTCCAATTAAGGGAAAGATGTGATCTTTTTATTAACCTTCCATATCCCATTGAATTTATGCATACAGATTACTTGAGATACATACCTTCAATCCACAATTGATGAATCTCTGTCTGACCCCTAATCGCCGTGGAAATATATTTTAAATTGATCAACTTAAGCTTATGTTCTTCTATTTGTCTGTTGTAAATTATGCCGAATTATGTTCCTGTGAGGTTAAATAGAGCTCAGTTAATTATGGACATGTCGCACCTACGTATCGATTTCTCATAGTGGTCAACATTACTCAGGAAAGTGATCTCAAAATAGTATGGTTAGATAATCGTCGAATGATCACTGGAGATATTTTAAGTAGAAGTTTTTGTAGGTCCATTGCCTTCATAAATGTGCCACTGGCAGCCTTTCAGAGTCCAAATTGTATCATCTATGGGCTCGACTATAAGACTGGATTACACACTATTGGATATTTTTCTTTATTTCGTCTTATTTTACTCGGAACCTTATTCCAAGTATCTAACACTTACTAATTTTTTATGATTGGAGTATAAATTTTCTTAGATTTAAATTCTTCTCATAAACCACTTTTGCTTAAAAACTCATCGACTCTTCAAATGTCGATCACACTAATCTCCACTGACTTGAATATCTGTCGGAGTTTTTCTGTAAATTGATTTAGAATGAACTGACGACAATGATGACGACAACGACATTATATTGAGCGTAATTGAATTACATAAGTGAGGCCCACACGCAAAACGGATTCGCAGTTGATTGCATCGCAAAAATATCGATCGCCAGTCAACGAATTGTCGGCGGAGAGCAAGAGCAATGACGATCAAGTAACTCGTATGATCGTTGGACCGATCAATCGAATGAATGATCAATTCAATGGACGGTCGGCAGCAGTCAATATTCAATTGAGTTATACATATACATACATACATATGTGTCTATGCCTAATACTCTGCCCTCATGTTGCCCGCAGACGCATCACACACACATGCAGTTGGGCTGAATGAATTCAACGATCGGCCGACAAGGACTATGTTTGAATTGTTGCTTGTACTCGCATAAAAATACATTTTTTTCTTAGTGACTGCTGCAGTTGCATATTAAATTACATTTTTCAGTTAATTTTTTTTCTGCTTTGATAAAGTTCGTGCGTTCCTTTTTTCCTACGAAAAAGTTATAATAATTTTTCATTGTCTTTCTCATTGCAGTTTTGTATCAGAAACGCTACCGTCGCGAGCGTAAAATGCGCATACGCTACCAACAGCAGCTGGACGGTGGCAAACGAAAATTGACACACCCATCAAATGCGGGTGGCAGCAGTGGCGGCAACAGTGGTAGTAGTGGTGGCGGCGGTGGTGGTGCCGCCGGCCCTAATGGTCGTGATGTTGAAGAGGGACACAGTAGTGTGGGTGGTGAATGCAAAAATAATGGTGGAGAAGCAGCGACACGTAAAAACGAAGCAGGTTAGTTAGTGGTGTTGTTCGAAAATTATTAAAAATAGAATAATAGTAATTAAAGAAATAAGGAAAAGCATATTTAAAGAAATAAATACAATATATAAATTTCTAAAATTTTTTAAGAAAATCACAAAAATTATAAAAAATAAAATTTAAAAGAAAAAATATCAAATTAAAATAAAAATGAGATACCAAACCAAAAATACACAAAATTTATATTAAAAAAATGTGTAACAAAATATTAGTAAAAAACTTAAAATAATAAAACTTAGTAAAATATTTTTATAAAATATTACTGAGTAACATAAAAACAATTAAAATAAATAAAAATATTAAAAAAGGACGAAATATGGAAATATTTAAGAAAATAATAATAAAAATAAAAATAATAATAATAAATTAGAGAATTAAAAAAATTTAACAAAACAAAATAGTGTTAGAAAAGCCAAGTTTAATTCATATAAAATAATAAAAAATGCAAAAATAATTCGAACAAAAATATATGAGTTAAACATAAATTTTAGATTAATAAACAGTGAAAGAAATTTATAATTTAGTAAATATTTGAAACCAGATATTAAATTAAATAATTTAAACATTTTAATATTTGATTTAAAATAAATACTTAGAAACTAAAAAAATAAAAAAAAATCCAGATAAAATTTAAACTTAAAACAAATATAAAATATTGCTAATAAATTAAAAAAAATCAACAAAAAATAAAATAAAATTTTTTCAAAAAATATCACAATTTCACAAGGTAAAGAAAAAGAAAAAAAATTAAATTAAATAAAAGTATATAAAATAGCACAAAAATTTAAAAAAATATAAAGGAAAATTATAAAATTGCTAAATTTAAAGTTGAAAACAATATAAAATTTATTGTATAGTAACATGAATCATTGAAAAGCAAAAAAAAAATAATAATATATATTAAAGGAAATTACCAAAAATAGAAAGGCAAACAAGAATTTAAATTAATTAAGAATTTCTCACTGAATAAAACTGATTAAAAAAATTATAAAACATTTAAAAATAAATAATAAATTATTAAAATACTAGTATTTAAGGCATAAAATAAAAAAATTATCAAAGAAAAATTTAATATGAAGAATAAATAAGCAGATATTAAACTAAAAGACAATATAAAATTTATTATATAATAAAACAAAGCACTGAAAAAAAAATTTTGAAATATATATTAAAGGAAATTATTAAAATAGAATTGAAAACAAGAATTTATATAAATCAAAAATATCTCACTAAGTAAATAAAGATTAAAAATTATAAAATAAAATAAAATAAATTAATTAGTTATGTAAGGCATAAAAATATCAAAGATAATATATTGTTTAAAGCTGTTTTGGAAAATAATAGACAAATTTTAGAAAAAAAAGTATTGCTTTGAAAGTACAAATTAATTCGGCCCGTTTTTTGTTTTCAAAAAAGTGTTAATTAAAAAAAAAAGAATACACGTATATATATATCATTTAAAGTATTGACCGTTGGAAGTGACTACTTTTTTCCATATTTCGTGTAATTTTCGAATACAAACTCTAAAAAATGAAAATTAGTCCTCTCTGTCCTCGTTCCAATTATACGATTTTTTCAAAACACCCGAACCGGTAGCCTTACAAATAGTTTTGCATCCATTGAAGAAGTCACTTGTTAGAAGAATTAAGGTCTGAAATATATGGTGGGTGGGGTAAGACCTCCAATTTCAAAGTTCCAGGTAGTCATACCTTTCGGTCGTTTCTGACCATTTTCACCCAGTGCACGGCTTAATCGCATAGTAATGGTTTCACCTGGTTTTAGCCGCTCATAGTACACTACAGTCATCCGGTCCCATCGGGGTGCTTTTTATTTCCGACGAAGCTTGACTTGTCGATCGTTACAGACTCACCATAAACTTCCTTAAGAATTCGATGGGTATCAGCTGCATTTTTCTTCAAATTAAAACTAAAATTATATAGGAAATCGCTCCCAAAATAGGCCACAACTTGCAGATGGAACCATCTATGGAGAACGGACCGAATTGATTTGTACCCCCAATAGTAGGAAAGTACAAAAAAGTAAAAAGAAAATTGTTTATATGAAAAATATTATATAAAATGAAAAACATATTAATAACGTTAAAATATATGATCAAAATAATTATTCATTATTTATTTATTTTTTATGCTTTTAAAATTATTTGTCTTGCAAATAAAACCAAAATTTCTAACCTCACAACCAAATTATTCGCTACGAAACTACGATTAACCAGTCCCCTCTTTAACAAACAGCCTCTCCCTGTGCTCTCAATCTCGCCCCATAGATAACGATTGCAAATCGAGCGAAAAATCCGAGAAATCCATGAATTCAAATGATGGCTGTACGTTAACACAACAGCAGCAACAACAACAACAACAAAACCAAAATGCCCAACAAACGCAGCAGCAGCAGCAACAGCAGCAACAAGCCACTCAATCATTATTGTCACATCATCACCTTCATCAACAGCAACAGCTCCAACAACAACAAGCACATCATCAATTGCGACAACGCTCGGAAAGTCCTAATTTTAAACGTGAACCCCAATCGGATCGTGATAGTCCGCTCGGTCGTCATAGTGTCGATCGTTTGGAACATTGCGAACGTGATGAACACACCGAACGCGCAACACGCGGCGAACATTGCGGCGGTGCCGGCGGCGAGCGGTCCGAGCGGGATTGTGTCGGCGAAGCAGTTGCTATTGAGCGTTCGTTGAGTATGCCACCCACAAGCCAATCGGCGGAGGGTAGTTTGGCGGCGGCAGCAGCAGCAGCTGCAGCAGCGGCTGCGGCTAGTGGTGGTAAGGCACCATGGAATTATCCAGGCATCGAATTGATGGCTTCCGGCGCCTTCTGGCAGAACTATTCGGGTGAGTTGAGTTAAAGAATTGAAATTTTACAAGACAAGTTTTAGTTGAAAGAGGTCCACTTTTTTGCGCTTTTGGGAACTAAATACCTTCCAAAAGCGACTGACTTAGGTTCAGTTGAGCACGCAACCTCTATTTTTCATCAATCAGTGGACTTGGGATGTACTCGAACTTTGTCTTCCTCTTCTTTTTTATACTTTGTTTTCTATAAATTTTTTTAACGCTTATATTTTGCTTTTATCTTCTCTTTGCAGAGTCCTTGGCGCAAGAAATCGAATTGGAGCGCAAAACACGAGCCGCCAATGCCGAACGTGATGTAAAAAGTCCACTTACCGATCGTCCGCCGGCGTACTACAAGAATTCGGTGCTCTTCGGTGGTGCTAATTAAGTAGTATAAAGTGAAAAGTGAATTTTATATTTTCAAAAAAGGACAACAACAAGAGTATGGGGTGAGGAAAATTTATATGCCGACGGCTACTAAATTTAAATATTATTATTTTTATTAAATAATAATAATAATAAAAACAAACAAAAACGAACTAAAAAGTTGATGCAAAAGAGTAAGAAAAATTAATAATTTCTTAGAAATGATCTCAAAGTGCAATCACAAAATAAATAATAAAAATTCAAAAATAATAAAAATTCAAAAATAATGCGAATTCCAGTGAGTTGTGGAAAATCTACGAACACAAAAAATTGTAGCATAAAGAGTAAGCAAAACGCGTATACGTGAAAAATAAAAATACGAATGTATTTGTGAATTAAAAAAAATAATAAAGAAAAAATAAAGGAATTTTCAAACAGCATTTACGAGTAGTAAAGAAGTACTTACTAAAGTAGTTACCAGTGAAACACTTGCGCGCATACACATACATATGCATATGTAGGTGAGTAGTGTATATAGTCAAACGCCTAGAGATGACAGCGTCTTTTTCTTCTCTCTTAAATGTATATAAATATTTATTATTATAATTTTGCGAAAAATAAAAGGAAAAAATAAAGCTTAGCAAATTTTTTAATTCTTCGGTTCACTTAGAAAGTAAGCTATAATTAAATAAATCGAAATAAATCATAAAAAGAAATGCTTACGCTACCATAAATTGAAAGTAGCAGCCACAGTTGTGAAAGTACTAAGCATATGAGTATGTTTGTAGTGCGTAAAAAATAATTAATTGTACATGCGCTTTTGAAAAGCGTTGTAATTAAAATAAAAAATAAATAATTATTAATAAAAGTAAAGCAAAAAAAAGGAAAAAAAATATTTGTAAAATGTTCATACTCTTATTTAGTAGGTAATTAGGTTTGTAAGCTAGTGCGTATGGCTTTCTTGTAGTAAGTGTATACTTACATACTTACATATGTAAAAATAGGTTAATTTTGAAAAAAAAATAGAAATTCTAAGCTTGCCGTAGAAAATGCTAAAAAAAATCGCGTTAAAATCGTTTACAGCCAGCGAAATTTACAACATACATAGCTTCCTTTAAATTTAACGGTAATACATACATACGGAGTTGTATGCACATACATACTAACGTATTGGAATTATTTACATATATCATATATACCATATATGTATGTAAAAGCTGAAATTTCATTTTAAGTAGTTGAGTAATTATATAATATATATCAGTAAGCTACTTTAAAACCAAAATGCATTACTATAAGTAAATACATACATACATACGTGTATGTATATTGAAAATAAATACTTTGCATTTAATATACACAAATTTTTTTCATAACATATTTATTATTAAATATTATTGCTAATTTTACGAGTAAAGAACTGCGAGTGTGTTTGCTTGATGCAATTTTTTGTTAAAAAAAAATACAATAAATATTTAACCCGCAAAATTTGAACTAAAATTTTGTATACAAAAGTTTTCATTATTGTACAATATATTATTTTTCATTTATAAATATATTCCCTAAAAATGTATATAAATTTAAAAAAATATTTTCTGTTTTTATAATTTTTCTTTTTACCAAAAATTTATTTTTAAATGTTTTTTTTTTGCCGCTGGTGTGGATTTAATTTTTTTCCTAAATCTTAAAAATATTTTTATGAAAATTTAGTTTAATGTTTTCGAAAAAAAATTAAGGGATTCTTTTTTCGAACTCTCAGCTTAAGTTGTTTTGGCGAAAAACTTATGTTTATCAAAATTTTCTCATGAGAAATATAATTTTATGGAATTTTCGAAATATTGTTAATTACAGATTTTTTTTACGCCGCTTTCCGGCACCCTGGGAGAAGTGTAAGGTTTATTATTATAATTTATTAATTATAATTAAAAAATTTCAAGAGTTCGTATAACATTTCCGAAACTTTTAATCCCATTAAGTTTCTTATTTCTGCTGATATATTTATGCCATTTTATTTCACTTTTTATTTTAATTAATTTAATTTAATTTAATTTTTTTATTACTTTTTAGTTAATCTTATTTTGTTTGCTTCATTCCATTCTCTTACATTTTTTTATTTTATTCTGTATTATTTTACTTATTTGTTTAAATATGTTTAATTTATGTTATTTGATTACTTCATTTTATTTTTTTATTTCGATTAATTTATTTATGTTTTTAATTTAATTTAATTTCGTTAATTTTATTTTAATTATATCTTTGTTATATTAATATTAATTTATTTTGCTTTTCTATTTAATTTAATATAGTGAAATGCTTTTTAATTTTTTTATTTTTTTTCATTTTATTGTATTTTATTTTACTTTATTTTATATAATTTCATTTTTTTTTTTATATTTAATATAATTTAATATATTTTTAATTTTTAGTTTATTTAATTTAATACAATTATTTTACTTTATTTGAAATTATATTATTTTATTTTATTTTGATTTATATTATTTTAATTTACTTTTTGTTATTTCATATTATTTTTTAATTTTATTTTTATTTGATTTTAATTAATTTTTATATTAATTTTATTTCAACTTGCTTTTATTTTATTTTGTTCAATTTTAATTGTATGTTTAATTGTATGTAATTATTCTTTAATTTTTATTTTTATTTTAGTTTATTTTTATTTTAGTTTATTTTTATTTTAGTTTATTTTATTTTATTATTTTCCTTCTTTGTTTTATTTTAGTTCTTTTTACTTTAATTTATTTTATCTTATTTTTGAATGTATTTATTTTTTTATTTTAATTATTATAATAGGATATAAATTAATTTATTTTTTTCCACTTTATTTCACTTTAATTTAATTTATTTTATTTGACTTTAATTCATTTTGTTTTATTTTATTTAATTTTTTTATTGGATTTATTTTATTTCATTCTAATTATTATATTTTATTTTTTTTTTTATTTCATTTAATATTAATCTGAGTTTACTTTATTTAATTTAATTTAGTTTAATATATATTTATTTATTATTTTCATTTAATTACGAATTCAAAGCCAGTGTCTAAAAATTCAGAGAAATCAAAACACAGCTCACTCACTCCCAGTTCTAAAACACAAACACGTTAAATACATTGCTACATTTACCAACAAAAATATAGTTTAAAGCTATACAAAAAAAAAAGTAATATTAATTTAAAACACACATAAAACACAAACGCTTGTAATAAGTAGCAGTATTTAACAAAAAAAAAATAAAATTAATATGAATTTAATATTATTATAAAAAATCAGAAAAAATTAAAAAAAAAATATGGTAAACTAATTTTGAATATTATATTTCAATAAAATAATTAATTATAACTGAATTAGAAACGTTAAGAGCATTTGAAATATTTGAAAATATTATAAAGTTAGTTATTAATTAAATTATATAAATACTTATGTATGTACTTAATAAGCGTTTAAGTGGGATGGAAAAATAATAAAGAACGAACAGAATATTAAATTGAATTATAAATACAGAAAAATGATTGCATTAACAATAATTAAATACAATTAAACATCATAAAATAACGCATAAATATTTGTAGTAACATAAAACACGCATACACACACACACACACACACACACATGCAAATAAACAATGTAAACATATTACGAATACATAGCAACCGATTAGCAATTATAAATAAATATAACTAAATAAAAACAACATTCAATAAATTACATACATACATAGATGCATAGCATATTTACATACATACAAGCATACATAGTTACCACTTTTTGATTGCTTCGCATTGAAATGCAAAATAATTAATCAAAATAAAAATGAAATAAACAAAAAAAAAGAAAAACGCAAATAAATCGAACACAAGAAAAATGCAAAATATTAAACTATTATTAAACAATTAAATAATGCTGCAGTAATATAAAAACAAAAATAAAATACAATAAATTATTATTACTATTATTAAAATAAAAAAGAAATTAAAACATGTTTTATTCATTATTTTGGGATTTTTTGAAGTGGATGTCGTTTGTTACTTATGCATATGTGAGTAATACATAAATTAATTAATAATAAAATTAGAATTCTATGTGGAGGACAACAGTTTCAGATAATTCGACCATTTCTTCGAAAGAAATTTCGACAATTTTTTATTTGACAAGTTTTCTCTAAATCTGGATTTGATGGTAAAAATGTACTGCTTATTTACCGACGGAATTTAGTGTGGAGCTCCGGTATAAGAGAGCGTCACCACTTGACCCACCTATTACTGCTCAACGGTGATGCTCCAATATTCAGTTCCACGAGATGATTTTTTCTACAAATGTCTCCCATAAAACGGTGAACTTCTGACAGTAACAGCTCTCGATATTTGGAGTTCATGACACAAATATTTCTAAGAAAGACATTTTTAATTTTTTATTCTGCTTCTAGGATGAGTATGTATATATTCCAAAGCAGAAATCATTTTCAGTCCAATACATAACGTCTATTTACTGAATAATATTGATTATTGCACAATTCCTGCTAGTTACAAAAGGGTTATAAAGGCATCCTGACATTCCTTCCCGGGGGCGATGGCATTTAGAAAAATAATTTTCTATAATTTTGGATATTGATCGAATATTGTCCTTCCGAATATTAGTACGCACTGGTAACCCCTCTGCTTTTTAGATCTTCAATGAGCTGGGAAAGTAGTGCTTCTTCCATTACTATTTCGATGACTTCGGCCGGCACAAATATTTGCATTGAGCCTGTAAAAGAACCAAGGATTTCTGGCGCAGATTTTCCAGTTTAAAAAAGCATATATGTAGATCAAAGTTTCCCTCCGACTTCTGAAGGTTTGTATGGCCAGTCACTGTTAACTCTATTTTATATAAAACATCGATTGAATTTTTGTTTCACAACTCACAATTTTTGTTTGTGTTGCAGTGTGGCATAGAATACCGTTCTTGGGTGAAACTGGTAAGTGCCAAGACATTTTGCGGGTAGACATAATGAGACAACATCCACCGACGTCGGCTTCTATCGATTGTTCCGTGTTTTTTTTTGAAGATATAAAACCCAAACTGCCACTTTTCCATCATCCAAAGGCGTTTCATAAATCTCAAATAGATTTTTTTGTTCCCAAAATACGCCAGACAGCTTGAAATGGGTCTCGTCGGTCATCCAAGCAGTCGTGATCCGTCGGCCGACAGTATTATTTGTGTTAACTGCACTTTATGCGGAAACAAACTCAAATCAAGCAATCTAAAAAGAGCCGCAAAGTGTTTCCGCTGAGGCCAAAATGCTGAGCGCGGCTACGATACGACTCTTATTGGTTCTGGGCAACACTCCCTCAAATAGCTGCATGAGTACATTCGAGCGTTGTTGTTGTTGTTGTAACCGCAAAATATTCCCCGAATTAGTTTTCCGGAAACATTGTAAAATACGGGTCGTTTCGGTATATAGACCTGACTGTCGTGGGAACTATTAGATTTTAGTCGCCTCTTATGACATGGAAGCCTTACCCACGGGTAAATTCTTCAGTCAAATGAAAAAACTTCTGTAGATAGAATTTCAACCGAAAATATAATAGTACAAAGAGAATAACTAATAACTAACGGATTAGCGTATGTGCCGTTTTTTTACAAAAAAAAAAAACAAAATATTGAAAGCGAGAAGCCACATATGGCTTTGTATGCGGTAGAGGGTTAAAGCGAATTTGCTTAAGAACCGTCATTTAATGAACTACGGTGAACCGTAAATAAAATAACAATAATAAATAAATAAAATTTTACCAAAGCTATATTTATATACCTACTATTGTACGATATATATTTATACCTTTTTCCAGACAATTATTTAAATACCGTTTAATTTATGCACTCACTTTTGGGGTTATAACTTTCTATCGCCCTTAATCGCTGTCTGGTTCCCATCACCACAACTCAAATCACTGGCAACGCAACCGAAAATTAGACAAAATAAATCTGTTATAATGCAAATCCATCAAAATAGCAGAAAATTCAAAAACGTTTGTAAGAAAGCAAATTGACTAAAGCAACAGAAGAGAACGTCTTCAATTTGATTGGGTTGAGTGATTTATGTGTCGCCTGTCTGATGAGTATTTAGGTGCATACATATGTACATATGTATGTATGTACGAGTATGTATGACGAAACGTGGCGATAACAGGCATGTGCATGTAAAACGCACAAGCCAAAATTTCAGCCACAGACGTGTTTTTGGCAATGAAACGTTTTTCGAAAAATATTGTGATTATGATTATTGGAAAATTATATTTAATTCACAGTTAAACGAGCACGTACGTGGCGAAGATCAATCGATATACAAAGGTATAAAAAATACATATCAAAACATATGAACATCTCAGACCCTTGCACTTTCATATACATATTCCCTCATTCACATGTGAGTTTCGCAAAGCGACCAAAAGATATGAGAGACAAAACGGCACTTGAACACCTTTTAAAAGGAAAAAAAATAAAATAAAATAATATGAAATGAAATAAAAGACATTGAAATCGAAAGCGAAAAGGTTCAAAAGAACATATTTGGCCTCACTTATCAAAGTTTTGCTATCATCTCTCGTTCCTTCGTTTTCTTTCTACAGTTCTAAAGCTGTTGCGACGCCGCCACGCACGAAAATGACCTCAATTATCGATTTAACTTTATTATTGGTTTTAAAATGTGGCGTTCGTTAGTTTGGCACCAAAACAAAAAAAAAAAAAATGAAAAGAAACAATTGCTGCGACCTTTCTTCTATTGTCTCTCATACTAAATAGTCAGGGTTTATGTATTTGTGTCAGGTGAGTAAAATATATTTACAGAAACGAGTCTTAAATGTTTTGTGATATTTATAAAGATTATAAAAAAATACATACCAACAAGGTCTGTCCCACGGAATAAAATGAATGAAAATAAATAGTTTATTTTGCTGCCGCAATTTATGTAGAGATTTTAATTGGAGTGGTTTTGATTCTTATCTGGAGAGATTCAAGTTCATCGACAACGTAATGGCTGGACTTTACCAGCTTGGCTTAATATCTTTGTCATCTTCACGATGTGTCAAACTTTCTGAAAAACTCCTGAGCAAATAATCGATACAAACTCATATACGAGGGGGTTAACAAAAGTTCGGTAAGTTTACCAGGAAAAAAATAAAAAAAATTGTTTTTTTTATTTCTCGTAATCTTTGTCCTTTTTTATTTTCTCTACATAATCGCAAAATGAACTCGAGCCTCTTTTTGAGCCGCATTTAAAATTCGTGGTACCCATCGAGCAGATTTTTTCGTGTATTCCAGATGATTATTATGTAATATTCGCAATGCAGAAATGGCATTTAAGCCCAATTCATTAGCAATCATTTCTTGTGTCAATCGTCGATCTTTGTCGATTTTGGACTTCACCCGAGCTACTGTGATGTCATCAGTGGAAGATTTTGGTCGACCTTCTCGGGCTCGCCCTTTACGGAAAACTGTCCGATCTGGAATCTTCGGAACCACTTAGAAATAGTCTTTAAAGACGGTTGCGTTTGTGGTGGTATGTCGTCTGACCTATCCTCAGCTATCTTGTGTGTTCTCGTCTCCATTTTAGCCGATCGCTCTAAAATTTGAATGAAAAACTAATAAAGTAATTGCAAAGGATTTTGGTATTGTTGAATTGAACAAAAACAAAATTGAAAGTCACCAAATGACCGAATTTTTCATGATGCACTCATAGTTGTGTAAACTGACGCTAGACAATACCAGAAGCGCTGTCAGAATTGAGAAAAACATCTCAGAGCCGTTCAGTCCCAAATGAGGTTTAAGACAGGGTAACTCTCTGTCTTTTATTTAGTGCAGAGCGCAGAGACATGGACGATGACGACATCCGCTGGGTCAGCTGCCGCTGGTTGAAGTAGACGGATAGGAAGAATTCCACTTCGCTGGAAGGATCAGGTAGAGAGCGACCCAGCTCTACATGGTATTTCCAACTGGCATCAAATAGCGAAGAGAAGGATTGTAGATTCGATCTTAATAGCGTAAGTGGTGCCTACACCGATGAAGCAGACCAAGTAGATAGTCTTTTTAGTCATCGGTTTTTAGTTTTTTGGCATTTTTTTAAACTCTTCATAATCACTTCTTTGGTGGCATCTCAATTAGCCCTTAAAGAAAAAATAGAGAGAGAGAGAGAGAGAGAGAGAGAGAGATAAAGTGATCTTAGTAGCTATATACCGTTACCCAGATGTACCATCTATTTGAATAAGTTAACTGATAGGTCATTTCAGTTTGGAAAGAAGTTCAAGGAACGAGCACTTAGGTCCTTTCGGACGACTGTATGATAGAACGATATGGAAGCGTAGATGTCCGAGAGATAATAAAATAGTAAACAATTTTGAATTCTTAGTTTTGAGTATTCGGTTGGCTTAATACTGTGGGGTCGAGTTCATACCAAGCCCCTCTCATGGTGTCGAGCTCTTATAAAGTATTACTAATTTTGTTTGAAAGAAAGATGAGTGATTTGTCTTCCTAAAGTACTTTTTAAATTAGTTCAAAGTTTTAGTGAGTGAAGCCTCGGCGTGTCAAGTACTATGATAAATAAGTTCTATTATTCGAATGAAGAACTTGATTCAAGTGAAATCTAATCCACGTTACAGAACTTCTAAGCGAACAACAAGCCTCAGGTAAAGTTTTTTTTTAGAAGAAGAAGCTCAAGTACTCGCCTGAGAAATGGTATCTCATCTACCTTCCAACTATTCTGCTTCGGGAGACGTATAGCAGAGTAGAAAGGAGGTATCAGATGGATTAGATGGAGATGACTAGTTTGTAACTAGTTTTCTTTACTCTTCCCCTTATATTTTTTCTTATGGGATACGTAAATACACGGATACATTTTATTTCTATTTATTTTTGTATTCAAATTTAAAAGGAATGCTTATGATTACAGGTTAATGTCGCTGATATGTGGCTTTCTTTCATTCTTTCCTTGGTGTTGTGTGGGTCCACACATTTTTTTTATCTTCAAAATTTTTGCAGCAAACGGCATTAGATTACAGGTTGCATGCAGTCAAACGCAATTTAATTCTGGCTAATTTTTGTGTGAATTGTTTCGAAACGTTTAACTGATTGAAGGGTAATATTCGCATAAGTGGTGAGTACGGAATTCTCAAACAAATTACACATGCAAACATACATATATGCACATATATTTTATAAATGTACGAGAATGTTGCAGCACATATGTTTGCGAAATAACTGTTGTTAAAACATAAATCAAACAATTATATAAAGAAACACCGTAATTTGGCAAAGTATCCGCATAAATACGAATGCAGACGAAATATTTCGCAGAATATGGGTCACGAAGCGCTTGAGAGTGAAATGTGTTAGTATGTACATAGTATAATATGTCGATATGTAATATAAAGAGAATTATTGGTCCAATGATTTACAATTGATTGAGTGCTTGGGTCTATTCATTTAACAAGGCGAAACGTAGGCTGAAGTAGAAATTTCATGTGTTGAGTACTTTATATGAAGAAGTCATCGATTACTTCTTGTTCTTCTGGGGTACCTTCACTAAGGGATTTAGTTCCATTTTTATTGACCTCTTCTCAGTTAGAAGAATAAGCTTCTCCTATTGGTAGAGTTGGACTCCAGAGTATGCCACTGTACTCATTGACATGTTAAGAACATTATGTGAGATCCTTCACTTATCGATATCTTAAATACTTGGTTTGACCACGGCGTTTCTAAATATATTTTGTAGAAAAAACTTTCATCTCATCTCAGCTCATTAGTAAGAATGAAGGTCTAGTCCTGAGAGTAAGTACCACTCTTGCTGGATTGCTGTAGGAATGAGAGGAGGATCGGGTGACTAATACTCGCAACATACTGAGCTTATATAGGGAGCATTTTCTCTTAAATAAGACTTCATCAGAAAACATTCCTGATTGCTGAATTCTGAGTATGTTCAGGAACTATACTGAGTTACGAGGGATCTACTAAGGTTAGCAGAAGAAGATCTTAACTTCGTATTCCTATTACGGCTACTAAGGGACTACATTTAATGGCAGACCGCGTTAAGTCAGGAACAAACTTTGTTCTATCGCAAGTCGATGAAAACTTGACCGAACTTGGTAACGGAAAAAGCAGAATGGCTTATGTTCTCTGAAAAAGAAGAAAATTTCAAAGGTATTTGAGCCATTTATGGGATATTGCTTTAAGCCATGGCATGTAGAAAGGCTGGTGAAACCTTTCAAAAGATGTTGTAGGAATGAGAATGGAGAAGAGTCGGTTTTCTATCTGATATGAGGTCATCTTGCTCTAAGCCGAAGAAGTATTCAACATTTGGGAATGTTTTTTCATGGTTACCCTTAACCGTTTGGCAGAACCGTTTTTTGATAAAAAACCGTTGATAGATGAAAAATTAGCCGTAGGTACAGAAAAACTTACGTGGTATCACAAAAAGCAAATTTTGGTTGAAATGATTCAAAGAACGTGATACGGTGACACTAATCAAGTTCAGCGAGTGAAGAGACAGCGGCTATGTTGGCTAGGCTTTGTCGACCGAATCAATGAAAGAACTACAGCTTTGAAAATATTGGGGAAGGAACAGGTAGAGAGCGACCGGGTTTTAACTGGCGCCAAACAGCGAAGAGAAGAACCGAATGGCGCGCTATTGTTGATTTGGCTATAATCGCGAAAGTGGTGCCAACGCCAGTGAAGAAGAAGGCTCAAAACTTGCACATTGGTAACAACTTCTATTGACCTGCTCCTGTGGGGTAGGGGTTCAAGAATTTTCCCGCGGTAAGGCATGCATGTCGTGAGTGGCGGGTAAAAGCTAAGAGTTCCCGCGATATACGCGTATTTATACCGGAGCGACCCGAAAGGACTATCACCTCCGCAACATTCCCCAAAAACACTTTCGGGACTATATTTGCGGCTACAAAAACTGGCCTGTTCCCGGACTTTACTCGTCTGCTTCCACCAGTTGGCATCAAATAGATCCGAAAGCCAATATTGGAAATCGATATTTAGGACTTGTCTAGAGATAAGTTTCTTTAAAGTTAGGGTTCCACGCAGCTGTAGTTTATTATACTATATTGTGCTCGGCCTGCTCCGCGCTTGAAGTGGGCCAGCGAATGCTTGATATGGTTTCAAGTTCTTGAAGAAACTTCCAGAAATATATTTTGTTTTAATTTCTTTGGTTCAGTTGGCTAAAGACGTGGACTAAAATTTAATTAACTGACCGTCAATCAGCCGTTGTAGAAATTTGTGAGTAATTGAAGCTTCCATGGTGTAACCCTTCGTACAAACAGGCCGGAATTGTGTCAGCAAGAGCTCATCGTTAGAGTTACGAAACCATTTCTTAAATAATGCCAAATGTTGTTTGCTATCCGATAGACTGCATTCCTTTACTCGCCATATGATCGCGATTTTAACCGAGTGACAGATCGGTTTCAAAACTCCCAAGCCAGTAGCAGTCAAAACTTGGGCAAACAGCAAAGATGCGTCGTTGGAAATATGTAAGAACATCAGCCGGTCGGTCCGCAGGTAGCACTGTTATTGGCGACGAGCACTTGGGTAGCGAAAGGAAGAGTTCTCATGCTCTTATATTGGTGCTTTGTAATCTTTGAAGCGATTTTCGGCCGAGCTCAACCTCGAAATGATGGTGTGTATCTGGATATTTCCACCAACATATGAGGAATCTACATTTTATTGGAAGCCACATTGGTAAGTCTAATGAATTTTTATGAGGAGATTTATACAATTATACACGGATGGATTGATACTCCTTGACGGTGTTGTTTGCTATCCCCACATTAAAAATTATTATTTTCTTTTTAAATATTTTTTCTATTATTTTTGGATTTTGGTCTAGCAGGATTCGATCCAGGAATGCATGGTAGTCTCGTATATTTTTGAACAATATGTGTTTTTTGAATTACCGCCGTGGATCATACTTACAGACTCTTATTACATCTTCGTATGCCCTCTTCCCGCAAATGACACTGAAGAAACCCAAGATCAAAACGTTGCGCACAAAAAGCTTGAGCCATCCATTGAGAAAGTCGCATTTCAAACATAATACCGGTATAGTTGCTTTAGCAGCTTCTTAACCAGACTCTAGCGTGAAAAGCTCAGAGCTCTTGCTTATATTCTTTTTAAATCTTTTTGAACTAACTCAACTAAAGCTCTCATTCCTTTAAATGGCTTCAAGAAAAACCCAAAATCTAGGCAAGGTAGCCTTGTTAGATTTTGACTAAGCACTTCAGTTTTGATGCAACGGTTGGACGAAGGTCTGAGGTAGGTAGAGGAAGGCCTTCCTGTAACTATTTAGTAGAGATCAAACCAAAAAGGAAAACGAACGACGTCTTTTATATTGATCCAAGATTGCTTGTATCTAATCCTCCTTCGAAAGCAATATTTTAATCGGATCACCTTAAATTCCTAGTTTGATATGCAAACATGTCTACACCTAAGAGAGTTTCCTCCACGTGTCTATCTATCGCACCAATAAAACATCCATTAATCATACTCTGACTGCGTGTAATGGCGACATTAGACACTGAGAAGTGGCGAGTCTCTTTTCCCCCAACCGAAGACGATAAATCATGGGGAAACTGTTGACATGGTGCTGTCACCAACACTGTCACAATGCACATATATACATACAAACATACATACGCACGTGTACTCCTACTTTAGGTACTCTACATTTAACTACAACTGCCCACCCTAACAACAACAACAACAACAACAACAACAATGAGCAGCTAAAATTACAACAAAAAGCAGTCAACACCAACGACAACATGAAAAGCAAAACTTAACAAGTCTAATAGTGAACTAACAAGAAATCTTACAAATAAGCCGACAACTCATGGCAAATCTTCAAACATATTTTTGTATGTGCATACATATATGTACATATGTATATATGTAACTATGTGAGTATGTGGTATATTGCATGCGCCCAGGAGGCGAAGATTACATCAAACATATGTACATATATACATACATAAATATGCATGAGTAAATGTTAGCTCGCATTCGCAGTGAGATTTGTGTGTAAACAACAACAACAACAGCACGAAAGCTCAACTCAAATTCGCACAAAAACGCAAAGCAAGCATTTGGCGTTGCTAAGCGATAAATCAGCAGCGGCTTTTAAATAATAAATGTAATTGAGTCGCGAGCGCATGCGCAACACAGCCACACACACACACACATACAAACACACACAACCCCAACTGCACAGACAGACGGAGGTATCTATGCAGCTAAAGCAGTGCGCATATCTCACAAATAGTTTTGCTTCACATTTGGATCTTCAAACCGAGTAGTTAACTAGCTTGTGATATACTCGTATCATACATATGTATATGTATACCAGGTATAAACTAGGAACCTTCCGGTTTTGATTTCGGTCGCCTGCAGCTCACTTCTAAGGGATGTGTGATTACGAACTTTGCAGCGGGAGTCTCGATAAGGCAATGACTACTCAGAGCTTCCGTTATAAGTCATATTGATAGCCCTGGTCAGATATCTCTACGATCTTTCGCAATTCTCGATCCGCCAAGAGAGTACCTCTCAGCACAGAAAGCTCTCCACCATCCCTAGATTATATCACAGCACAGGATAAGAACGCTTCCCAACTCCCGCTTGAACTACCTTCGTCTTGCAATGCGTCGTTCCGTCTCTAAGTAAGGTATTACTTACCATTATGTGGCTATTTTAAAGGTCGGAGCTCGACACCCATAAAAAGTTAGCCCAAATTGATATGAGAATTCTTCTCTAGTACCATAAGTTCTTAGTATTGCTGTGGGACTTTTGACGAGACATCTAGCCCTAAGATAACAATTTCACAAGCTAGGCTAAGGAGGAACCAACGGAGTGCAGTTATTTCACGAGCAAATGGTCTTCAATCGATTGAGACGTGATATCTATCACGATGGTACCAGGTCTAGCTTTACGAAGTTGAAACAGCTGAGATATCGAGCTTCACACATATCCCCATATTGGTCTGTGCCAATGCCCCCTCGTATATTTTAGTTCTGCTAAAGTTTAAGACTTCCTTCCATGGTAACATTATTTTTGGTCGAACTCAAATTGGTCCTCGTCGCTTTCCATTCTATGTCATGGGTTCTGTAAGTCGAAACCTTCTTTTAATTGGCAGAAATAATAACCTCTTCAGTGTTTTCCATCGAATTTCAGACCGTTCAAGTAGAAGTTCGGTCACGTGATTAATCAGAAATGAAGTTGAGACCGTCGTGGAGAGCAAGTCCGTGCTGGAATCAACAGTTATTCAAACAAGTGAACACAGAAGCTGTGTGGCTAGTACCAAGTTGAGGGTAGTGGGCTCGAATCCTGGGCAGACCAACATTCGTAAATGGGTAAAGCATTCTTATTGTGGTCGCTTTCGGCATGGAATGTTAGCTCCTCTGGGTGTACCTTTTTCCAAAAATTCACCGGCGAATGGAAGTAACACGATATTGGTTTCTAAAGGTTAAAAGCTCCATCCACTTCATCAGGTTCGCTTCCGATTTCGGTTTTGGCAACATACCCAACATACGTATGTACCTGAGTACTTACAGTGAATCGCGTGTGAGAATGCAACTCTGCACTCTGATCGGAATGAACTGAGGAGCGAATTAGAGCTGCGCTTAAAATGTCTTGAATATTTTTATTTGTTTTTGTTGTTTTTTTTGGTAATTATTGTTGTTGTACACCCAAACACACAACTGGCACCTATAAAGCTATTTAACAGCTTACCATAAGTGCTTTAAAGTACTTGAAGTGCCTGGCATAGGGTGCGCACTGCGCATGCGCGCCTCATCCTCATTGGACTGCTGTCAACGGGCTGCAGCTTAATGTACTCTCGATCGGCTGGACACAAACCGCCAAACAAACGTACGTACGGCAGGGCATGGCACTTAGCCGGCTGTCGCCACTTCAGTTGCTGAGACTTTTCTCGGTTATGTCTGCACATGTGTGCATACGTGTATGTGTGTGTTTGCTTTACTTTACTTAGCACTGCTAATTTTTTTTCTTTACATACACCAATAACAATTGTCGAGGGTTTTGTAGTGCGCAGGTATTATCGTCTTGTTCTTATTAAGGTTCTTATGTTTTCAAGTATTTGTTTCTTTTTTTTCGTGTGGTCTGACTGCCTCAGCCTTCGTGTTAATGTTCTATTTTGATTGCTGTCAAAACAAATTAATTGAATTGAATTTACTTTAGTTGCGCTTAGATTTGCTTTAATAAGAAGAAGAAGAGCGTAGGGTTTTAGTCTGAAAAAGAAGATTTTCTTCACTTTTTTTTTAGGTGAATGCGAATTATATCTCAGATTGGATCATCAACGTGAATCATATCCAGTCATAGTGTGTTAGCTTAGCCGACAAATCGTTGGAGGAAGTGGTTTCTCGGAGTTACTTGATGTAGAAATTAGCTTTATCAAGCTACCAGATCTCTGCAATCGGACAATTTTCTCATTGAAACAAAAGAAAAACTGACTGCTAAGAGTAGGGGATAAACAGCGCTCAACTAGCTCTGAGAATACCTAAGCTTTCCATCATATTCTTCGACAAAGTTTCACTCCACTATGTGGCTTAGGGGTTCAAGAATTTATCTTTGACAAGACATACCAATCGTCACTGAAATCCAATAGTTCCCACATTGATTTATATTGTAACGAACCCAGATTTTTATTCTGCCAAGAATTGTCCCTCCCGGTCTAAAATAATTTGGCAGAAACTAAAGTTAAAACTTTCTCGTTGGGAAATTTTCTCTCGGTCTTTTCAGTTCCTAGAAAAAAGCAGTGTAAAGAAGAAATCTTTAACTTTGAAATATGTTGAGACTTGCAGAGTTATCCTAGATTTAACTACTCTGAAATCAGCTCAGTGGAGGAAAGCGGGACAATTCAAACTTTTCATGCAAACCTGCTGTATTGGATTGAAGTGCCGTTCTTCCGAAAAAAATGACCGCTAAGATGTGGAAAGCGAAAGCAAAATTCAAAAAGGTGATGGGGTCAAGTGTAAAAGTCCACACAAGCGAAGGAAGCTTACGGCTTTCCGTCTCAGACCAACTATCTTCAGGGTAGCCATTAAACAACCCTTTGAAGGCATACTCAAACGAGTAAGCCAACCCCCTGAGAAAGTTCGTAGGATACAATAATAAGCTTAACCACTTTTGATGAAGACCCCTGCAAAAGCTTTAAGTAATACACCGGGAATATGCAGATCTTTAAATGAGAATATGCAACTGCCCTGATTGATGTTCTGGCAAAAATTAAGAGTTACATCATCGCCGTCCAAGAGTTTTGATGGATGGAATAAAGGTGAAAGAGGTGTTAAGTCTACTGCAGGGGTCATATGAAGGAATGCGAATTTGGTGCTCGATTTATGGTATGAACGTCATGCAATCCATATCATAGTCAAGTTCTTCAATGTACGATGACCGGTGACCAACAGGGGACTAATGTTCTAAAAATCTACAGAAAGATGCGGCGAATTACAAAACGTTTTAAAACAAACACATGCTGATTGAGGAACTATAGAGGTGATTCTGTTACAGAAGTCAATAGCATTCATACTGACAAGCTGCAGTGGGAATGTTACGCCTCAAGATAGCGGATCAGAACTCCAATCGAAATTCGAGTTATTCAATTATCACCGCGAAGAGCTCACAATGTATTGTAAATTCATGAGCTTCTTTGCAGAATTTGTTTGGACGAAAGCTTGTTTGACTATTCAATACCTAAAAAAAGTGAGCCAATTGTGCTGAGATAAGCCTCCTCAAACGAGACCCTAGAAAATAGTCGCATTCTAAACTTAGTACCTCTGCAAAACTCTAGATTATTATATATACAAGATTCTCATCATATCCATCTTACTACTCTATGGTGCTCGTAGTGTGAACGATGTACGAAAACATCCCATCAGTCGACGCCAGAGTTTTCCAGAGAAAGATTTTGCGGAAGATAAGTACTAGTATATGTATAATCGTTGTCGGTATCGGTAGACGAGTGGTTAGTATTGCGTACTGACGTTCGGAAGGCTAGGTTTCAAATCCTGGTGTCGTACTAACATCCGAAAAGTTATAGAAAATTAAATTAAATAAAAAATTAAGCTAAATTTTTTAATTGCGGTCGCTCCTCGGCAAAGAATGTCAACCCCGACGAGTGTATTTATGACTTGAAAAGCAAAAGCTCCTCAGAAAAAACCATCAGCCGTTCGGAGGCCGCTTAGTATAAACTGTACGTCCCTCAATATGTTGGAAAAAACATCAAGACGCAAATCCACAAATTGAAGGAGGAGCGCGGCCGAAAATCGCTTCAGTGGTTACAAAGCACTTGGATGGTGTTCAGCGAATCAAGAAACAGCAGCCATGCTGACTAGGTTATACTGTCGGATATTCGAAATAGTAACCGCTGTTAGAAGCAGAAGAATGGCAATACTTCCACTCTGTTTTTAAAGATCAGGTGTGAAGGGAACTGTGTTTTCTTGGTGTCTCTAATTAGAGCTAAAGAACGAAAAAAAAACGACTGGTGCTCTTAGCTCGTCGTGGCTTTCCTTAAGAGCCTTTTAGTGATTCCCGGTGAGCTTGATAAGTTTACCTTTTATGGATTGGACAAAACATGCTGAGATTTAATCAGCCAGCCTTGGATTGCTCCAGACTTGCGTTCCGCGCCGCTTAGTTTAAATTTCCGAGAGACCGAGAACTTCTCGTTTGTATTGAAATTAAGTGGGCTCCTCTTTCAAACGACAGATTCTTCTAGATTTTTTACTTCTCTCGATTTTTTACTATTCGAAAAAATGAGTTAAAGAAACTGCAAGGGCATTTGAAATGTTGACTGTGGCGTTTGGCGAGTCTACTATGAGTAGAACACAATACCCATAGGAAGCTACGATGTTTGCCCATCTTTCTGGCAGTTTGTGGAGACCATCCCAAAAGAACTTCTCCGGCTTGGAGGTCAAGAAAGAATCGAGCCAATTTCTAATACCCTGTTCTGAGGTGAAGCATACTCCGTTGAGGGCATTCTGCATTGATCTGAACAAGTGGTAATCGGAAGGTGGTATGTCTGGGCTATAAGGCGGGTGAGGTAGAACCCCCCCCCCCACACAGTTTTTCAAATAGTTTTTAACTGGCCTTGCAACATGTGGCCGAGCGTTGTCATGATGAAAAATTATTGATTCGTGTCTGGTCGCATATTCTGGTCGTTTTTCCGCGATGGCGGTAGAGGTCCCCATTGATCGTGTGACCCGATTTCAATAGCTCATAATAGAGCACACCCTTGTGGTCCCACCAAATACATAGCATAACATTGCCACCATGGATATTCGGCTTTGCCGTGAATGTCGATGGTTGGCCGGGCTTCACATACGATCTCTTGCACTTTGGGCTATCATAATGAATCCATTTTTCATCGCCACTGACAATCTGATGCAAAAATGACTTCTTTTGGTGGCGATGAAGCAACATTTCCAACATGCAGAATCGACGTTCGACGTCTCTTGGCTTTAATTCATAAGACACCCAATTTCCAAGCTTTTGGATGAATCCTAATGATTTTAATCGTCTGGAAACGGTTGATTGATCAACTGCTAATACTTTTGCAAGTTCTTCTTTCGTCCGGTAGGCATCTGCGTCGAGCAATGCCTCCAATTCTTCGTCTTGAAATTTTTTTGCCTGTCCGGGCCGTTCTCCATCGTCTAAGTCGAAATTGCCACTTTTAAACCGTGCAAACCACTTTTGGCACATTCGTTCGGCTAAAGCATGGCCACCATAAACGTCCAGTAAAATACGATGGCTTTCGGTAGCACTTTTCTTCATGTTAAAGTAATGAAGAAGAACTCCCCGCAAAAACACTTTATCTGGTACAAATTTCGACATTTTCAAATGAATGAAACAAATTGTTGTTTACGCTACAACAAATGACATCTACTGAAAACGACGCGAAATGACAGTACTTTTGAAATGAATATAGCCCAGATGAACACGACGCGAAATAATACAAGTAGAGCCTTCTCTTAGAGGGCTATTGGCGATACCAAAAAACGCGTCTCAGAAGTGTTTCGAGGATTGGAAAAAACGCCGGCATAAGTGTATTATATCTAAGATGAATAAATAAATATTTTTTGAAAAAATAATAACGGTTATTTTCTGATCACACCTCGTATTTCTCAAGCTACTCGTATGAAATCATTTCCGCCTCTTTTACTTCAATATTTATTACCAAATGGTAGATCAACATAGAATCGCAACGGTTATTTATTCCCACTTATCATTAACGAGTTTCCTTCCAATTGGTATACTTTATTGTAGATTTCCCTTTCATATATTTTTTGTTTTTTGTATTTCTCTTCGCTAATCTCGCAATTCAAAATTTTAGATTTTTACGCAACAATGCTGCATTGGGCCAAGTGTGGTTGCGCGTATGTATTGTATTCGTATACCTATAATATATTATAATAAAAGTATATTTAAAAAAATATGTTTTTCATTATGAGCACACTTGATCGTTTTTTAATAAATATTATCCTTCATGATCCCCTCGTGCGGGTTGTAATAAATACTTACTTGCGCTACTTCGTGCAACGTTCTTCTCTTTAGCGTTCTTCTTTTGTTGCTTTTGTTGTTATTGTAACTTTTTCGCAATATTTTTTCTAATGCATTCACTCACCCAGAAGACATTGAAATCTGTGGTAAACGCGCCCGTTTAGGCCTTTTGTTTCACTTTCAATGCATAAGCACATACGCACATACAAACATACATATAAACATACATACATGCTTTATGTACAGTTGCAATATGTTGCCGTTTATTATTCCTTGTTATTTGTTACTTTTTTTTGTTGCTTTTGACAAACAATGCAGCAACAACATGTGCGGATTATTACCACAATCTGTTGTCCGCTTTGTTGCTGCTGCTGCTGCTGCGGCCGCTGCCGCTGCTGTGACCGCTGACGCACATAATTCACCACATTTGATACAATTTATTGAGTGGAAATGTTATTGAAAGGATTTCTAGTTTTTTACTTTTTTGGTGTAAATACATACGTGTATGTACATAAGTAGAGGTGAGTGAAGGAGTTTTTCGTTTATTAAATGCGGTTTGTTGTTGTTGGCTTAATATGAAATTGACAATTTGTAGATTAAATGCGATTTTCTTGTTCCCTTCTGCGCTGACCATTGAGGCACATAACAGCTGCTGGTGCTTCAAATGAACCGTTATTGTTGTTGTAGACTGTTTTTTTGGGAATAAAAGTAAAAGTATACATTTGTAAGTTTTTTTTTTATAAAAAGCATAACACCAAATTTAAAAGCTTTGAAAAGATTTACGAACAACTCCAAACCTGTTTTTGAGGTCTTCTTCTTTTGCCTTCGTTGGCAGATCTTCAGTTCTTGGAGCATTAGGGACTCTCTATATTCTAGTTGCTCAGATTATTGTATTACTGAACTCGCACGAGACTTCTCACGAGCTTTCGATGGGACGGTGAAATTTCCACAAAATGCTAAACCCTTTTGTCGGGAACAAGCAGTTAAGCCAAAGTGCAGACCACTTTATGGTTAACATTCATGATTCCCTAGTACGGCTAAATGACTAACAGGTCAATTACGGAGCTCTAAGGATGCCACAAAATACCCTTACTTCATCTCCTATACTTGGATACGTATGAGGTGTACTCATGCTGTGAGCGCACTCTGAATTAAAATACGTTCACTTGTTAATGCTCTCTGTTGACTAAAAGAACTTCGCAATGATGTCTCAGCCAACCTATTTGACCCCAATATACTTGTTCCTACTACCAAGATTGAAGACGTCCATTACGACCTTTTCCGATGATCTAGCCGATAAAACCAAATGCCTACCAGAACCGCTTTTGTTTGGAAAAAATCTGATGCTTTAGAGGGAGCACATACTAGAGCTCTAGATACCCGGGTATCGAGCACTGTGAGCAGTTCCATACCCGCTCAATGGACGAGTGTGCGAGTAGTCGTTGCTCAAATTCTCGAGCAGCTCGAAAATGATCGAAGAAAATCTTCGAAGTGTGCAAATTGGAAATTGATGAATATTTTTTAAGGGAGCCCAGGCTTAAATCCCCCTCGACCACGGTAGTTTATAATACCTTTATGCTTATTTTTAAAATGAATGAAGAGACTACTGCAAAAACTTGGAGGAGGCTTGAATTTGTAGGTCCCTCTATTTGTTGGACAGATATAGACCATAAGGGTGTTCTTTGATGCTCAGAGGCTTCGGAATGCTGGAGATATCTCTTCCATCCCATAAATACTTGATCGGTTTGGTTGCGCGATCTTGGTGAATTTTATTGTACCGAAATCTGGTGTTACAGACAACCATATTCGGGCCCCAGCGAAGTTGATTAGCCCAGCCCATTCAGACCACAAATCCAACAAGACAACTGCGCTCTTTACATAGCTGCTCTATTTGATCCTACACACTTCTTTGACGACGGTCAGCTTCCCGTTTTACGAGGACATCAACAAGGGGCCTTCCTAATTGAGACACCGCATATTCTCAAAACGAATGCAGTTTTCGACATCAGAGAGAGGTCTCACTTTTGTGGCTAATTGTTTCTCTTTTTCATTTGAACAGCTTTATTTGTGGCGGGTTCCAAAGCTTACGCTCAACCGCATGATGTTCGTCTTCTTACTTTAGCTCGCCTTCCAATAGATGTTTGTTTGTTTTCTGCACATAGCCTTATCATCCTCTACACATGCTGCACTTGGCTCCATCTTCCTAAATGTCTCTTATACCCTAAAATTGTCAATCTTCTATCGGTGGGCTAACGCTGGCTGTTGCTCGCCCGGATTCAGCATCTTTAAAGGAAACAGTATCCTCGTGTCCGATATCTACAATTGCAGCTGCCTAGGGAAGAAGATGAAAACGTCTTAGCAATATCTTTGGTACTGTTCTGTGTTTCCCAGATTGAAATAATTTGGATCGGTTTTTGGAGATTCTTGAACTTGGAAGGAGACACTTTTGGTGGATTAGTTGATTGGATCTTACTCTGAGGTATTAAGTGATTCCTCACAGTGCCTCAGGTGGTAGATGTAAATACTCATATTATATCTGACATTCAAAGTCCAAAGAGCAAAAGAAACATCCAGTCTATTTTGAAACTCTTGCAGCAAGATGTTCGTTCTTATTGTGGACGAGAGCATTGTAGGATATATGGCGGCTGCAGATAAATTTTTTACCAAAATCTTGGAGAGAAACAACATCTCCACAGGCGGGTCAAAAAGTACTGATGGGATGAGTGCCGGAATTTATGCGCTGACTTAGATCTCACAAAACTCTTATAGTTTGTACTATATTCCTCGCGGTTAGGATAGCCGCTGAGCTAGCCAGCTAAGAGCGTAGGAAACTACTTTCGAGGCCTCGACCTCGACCTTGTGATTGCCAAAAGTGCAATCTGTCTAGCGACGGAAGCATTACATGAAAAACAAAAGACTGTATAGACTCTGTGCAATAAACTTTACATGCAAGAAGAGTAGGGATTCATCTGTAGGTGACACCATAGTGAACCTCATCTTCTGTTGACCGGCTTTATCTAGAAAATGGCTTCCTTATTCTGAGTACTAGTACAGCTTTAAAACTGGATCCTTAAATTTTCAGGCGTTGACTAATGGAGGTTTGTCACAGCAAAAGGATCAACATGGTAGTATAACCTAACCTAATTTTGGGTTCTATGGTCGATTGATTAACAGTACGGGATTCTTCTAGATGAGATCGCTCCACACTAGTAAATACCAACTCCTCCGAGTGTAGTTTTGACATAAAAGGTTCCTTATAAAAATCCATCAGCCTTTTGGATGCGGCTTAGAATAAACTGGGACCTATAATTTATTCTATGTAAGCCGCATCGAAAAGACTGTTGGATTTTTATAAGGACGGAATTTTTCGGAAAAGATTCAAAACACAAATTAGAGAAGGAGCTCGACTGAAGATCGCCTTAGCGTTAATAAATCGTCGATTATGTATGGTATCTATTTTGCGATTCCAAGAAAGATGAGAACAGAAAGCAAAAGGCAAAGGTTAAGGTACTTACTTTACCTGGTACTGAACCTAAAGACTCGCATCTTTGTAAAAATAAACCTTTAAAACTCACAATAACTCCTTCTTGAAAATTACGCAAGAGGCTGATAAAAATGTCCTAAAATGCTTTCCCATAAAGAGAAAATAATAAATAGAAATAATTAAAAATACTATTTCCAAGCCAATGGGTCATAGTACACGTGACGCACGCGCTGTAATCACCTCTATCGACAGAGAAATTACAGTTCAGCGACCATACAACATTTGACCACAGTTCCACCCACAACAGACAGTCGAAAACAAGCGCCTTACCTAACAAAAAAATCAGCCAGCGATGTGTATCTTCGAACGCTTTTGCCATCACCTGCCTTTACGCAGCGCAGCTACGATGCGACTAACGACGTTTTCCGCCTGCTGCCACAACTATTACATCATGAAAAATAATCAGCCATAAATATCCTAATCCACTAAAGTAAAAGAAAGTAAAAAAAAAAAACTTAATTAAAACCGCATTGAATAGTTCAGAGGCCTACAAACGCAGCTATTGCTCATAATATACGAGAGTACGAGAGTGTGTTTGTTTGCGCCGTTCAGCAATCGCGCACAATCGCATCTTTCTGTTGTGTAACAATTAAATTCTGCGATATTTTTTCTACAACTCATTTCTTCTCTGATTGCGCAGAACGCCCAAATAGGCGTTGGCGCATTTGTGACTCTGAGGTCGTTCAGCGCTAACCTCAATTCCGGCGTTGGGCAATCGGTGGCCGCATTGATTTTGCTAGTATCTCCACACAACGATCGCTCCTGCATTTGAAATGAAATCAATGTTTGTTCTTCTTTTGTACGTATTTGTGATTTTCCCAACTAATCGAATTGCAAATACAATGGAAACGGTCTAACCTAAAAAGCAGCAGGCAGTTAGTGTGTGGGGTGGTAAATAAACATGCCATGTGCTACACATGCAATATCCCAACTGGCTAACTGACTGTTCGAGCAAAGAGTGTACGTGGATTTGGTAGTAAGTCGCAATCAGTTCATGGTTTGTAAATAGCTGACCGACCTAAATGTTAAAAGGAAATTTACCATTTCTGTGAGCGAATTTTCTTTTTACTTCTTTAAATGCTTTACGGAATCATCATCAATGGAATCTTCTGATGGGAGGTATCAATTAACTCAAAGTTTAGATCTTCAGAACGCTGTGTTCTTCCAATTCGGGTGTGGTAAGTCAGTTTATGGTGCGGGATAGCTAATCAGTTTTCATTGTCCTGCCAATGGATGTTCTTTTGAAAGATTTTATATAAATCTTTTAAAGAAATTCTTGATGATTACACACAGACCACGGTTATTTATGCTCGATCATTTTGGGACTTATTCCGCAGACGTGCGACTTCTGTTGTCATAAGAGCAGAACCACAAAGGCACCAGATTTTAAAGCGAAAATTAACGCTTTATAGCTGGGCACACATTGATTCGTTTTCCATGATTTCACATTTTCCAAGGCAACCTGAAAGCCTGAGCAGAACGACAGAGCTGTAGGAGAGGATCAAATTTACTAAACCAGGAGGAGTGTTCCCTTTTCAAACTCACTCTCAAATCAATTCACATTCGATCTTTCAGGAACTTGCTTAGGTTTGGATAAGTTTCATAAGACATGGTATGTTTGAAAGGCGGTGTTGCATATAAAGTATACGAGGAGCTTAACAAAAGCTCGGTAAGTTGACCAGAAAAAAAAATTCTTCTTATATTTATTCGTAATCTATGTCCTTCTTTACTTTCTCTTAAACCTATAGATCCACTTCTGAAAACAGTCTTCAAAATCTTGCTTTTTAAGCTTATCAAGTTCAGCCTTAACCGCATTAATTATCTCCCCGTTGTTATTAAAGACCTTTCCATTTAAACTTTTTTTTAATTTTTGGAACTCACAAGGTGGTTTATCTGGGGGATATGGTGCTGGACGTATTTCTTCGATCCCAGAGATCGCAATAAAATGACTCGTTATTTCAGCAGAGTGGGATGGCGCGTTGTCATGATGTAAAAAGTAGCGCCGCAAATCCTCTTTCTTACTTTTTTCCAACAAATTTTTCAAAACTTTTGGTAAGCACTCTTTGGTGTACCATTTTGCAGTTACCGTCTGACTCTTTTCCAGTGGAATAGCATCGGGTGAAGTAAACTGACGTCATTATTTTTGCTACTGATTTTTGTTGCTTAGATTTTACGGGTGGGCTCCATACCATGGACTGCTGTTTGGTTTCTGGATCGTACTTATAGAACCAAGATTCGTCACCAGTAGCGATTTTACTGATCATTTTCAAATTTGTTTAGGAAAAATTGAGCACCCGAGCCTCTTTTATGCGGCTCAAAAAGATAGATTCGTGATACCCATCGAATAGATTTCTTCATGTATCTTCGAGCAGAGGTCACAGATGAAGCACGTTTTCCAAAGTAAAATGTGATAGAATGAACCTTTAATTAAGTCATCTTCCTCCTCAGATCCATTGAGGTTTTCAGCGATAGAATATCTCTCCTCCTCCTTATCCTTCGATTTCTCTCTCTCTCTCTCTCTCTCTCTCTCTCTCTGTCATTCAAAATTTAAAACAAGAAAGGGAATTCTCCTAATTGTGGTCGCCCTTAGAAGGGAATATTAAGCCCTCCAAATGTATTTCTGATGTATGTATGCATAAGTAAATGTAACATAAAACTTAGTCATCTACTTTTTGGATTTTGCACTACGTATTATTGAAGCATCGACTTCTTCAATGACATTCCCGCTGTATCAAATACTCAGTATTGGATGAGTGCATAAGTTCGTGCCCGATTTCAAGTGCAAACTAAAATTGAAATTTTTTGAAGAAAGCGCTTTTATTAATCAATTATGTATTCGCCATCATGTTCGGCAATCCACTCCCAACGTTCAACCAATTTACGGATGCCTGATTAATAGAAATCGCGCGGTTTCTCGTTGAAAAAGGTGTCAAGGTGGTTTTTGACGTCTTCCACATTTTTAAATTTTTTTCCATTCAAATTGTTCTGCAGCGATCGAAACAAATGATAATCAGAAGGTGCAATGTCGGGTGAATATGGGGGATGCGGCATGATTTCCCAATTCATCACCTTCAGTTTGGCCAGGGTCGGTTTTGCAACATGTGGCCTGGCGTTGTCATGATGGAAAAGAACTCCTTTGCGATTGGCCAAAATCGGACGTTTTTCATCAATTGCTTTCTTCAATTCGACCAATTGCTGACAATACTTGTTGGCAGTGATCGTTTCTCCAGCTGGCAAGAGCTCAAAATAGATCACGCCTCGGATATCCCACCAAATGCACAGCAGTACCTTCATCGGATGCAATCCACCTTTCGACATCGGTTCCGCCCCTTCGTGTGCCTGTTTCCATGTTCTTTTGCGTTGAACATTGTTGTACAGGACCCATTTTTCATCACCAGTCACGAGCCGGTCCAAAAAAGGTTCGTTTTTGATCCGTCGAAGCAAAGAAATTGCTGTGGACATACGGTCCACTTTGTTCTTTTCACTCAACTGATGTGGCACCCATGTATCGAGCTTCAAAGTGTATCCAACCTTTTTTAAACGACGAAACGCAGTTGATTTGTTGACGTTCAATTCACTGGCAACCTCTTCCGTCGAAATACGTGAGTTATTCGCAACTAAAGTCCTTAGAACATCGTCATCAAGCTCAGAAGGCCGTCCACTGCGAGGTTGATCTTCGAGGTTAAAATCTCCAGAACGAAATTTCGCGAACCATTTCTTTACTGTGCGGAGTGCTGGAGCACGGTCCAAATAAACTTCGCGAATATCTTTAGTTGCAGCGCCCACTGTTTTTCCTTTGCGGAATTCGTATAACATAATATGACGCATATTATCTTTTTCGTTGTTCATCTTCCATGCGTCTTTTCACTAAGCACCTTAAATCAAAATGAAGTTATTTTATGCTTGATTTACAGTTCGGACTGTCACCTTTCCAACGATAAATAATATGTATATATTTCTTTCACGAGCGCCACACTCAAACGATTTGTACGGCATCCAGCGGAATCGGGCACGAACTTATGCACTCATCCAATACAAGGTTTGCGGCTTACAAAATTATTAAGTTTTGGTTGTAAAATAGCATATCAGTATTGAAAACTGACTTCAAAAATGAGCCAAAATATACTCGAACAACTCTGAAGATCAATCTGACAATGCGCACGGGAATTCAATATTCCGCACACTTTTTTTGCGTAACCTTTTTCATAAAACCAAAGTATGAGGCCAATTGATCCAAGAACTGCAGCCTCATGGTCGTCCGATGGGATCTCGCTTCGCTGTAGATCGCTTGGTAGAAGATGGGTATTTAAATCACATTCTTCGCTAAAAACTTATTTTTATTTCGCCGGTTTCGCTAAGAAAGAAAAGCTGTCAAATTTGTGGCTAAAAAAACCGTTACCAACCTCATAAAAAATACATGAATTCTGGCCATTAAGAACGAATGTTTTCCTGCTTTAAAATGCTCAAATAATACTCTTTACTAATCGTCTGTCCTGTCGGAAAGAATTCATGTTGAACCAAACAACGAATTTCGAAAAAAAAAAACAATTTCCGGAAACTTTCAGGTTGAATGTAAATAGCTGCAATTTGACTCTGGTGGAAAACCATGCAAAATTGATTTATTACTTGAAACACCAAATTTTAGTTGCCATTGTACAGTTAATGTCTTGAAAAATTGGGTCGACAGACAGAACAGCAGTCATATCGTGGTGTTTCATTATTAACCGGAATTAGGTATGTATGAGGTATTTCAATAAAAGCAAAATCATAGACAAATATTAATGTTTTTCCAAAAAATAAAAAAATGAGAATTTATTAAACCACCTCCGATTGCCTGATAGATGCTTAGAAGGAATTATTTTCGGCACTTTTACGAAAACTGTGCTACACTCGGGGGTTTCTGATATGCGTTGAAAAACCTCTTAGCATTCCCAGCACTTAGCGATTCACCCTCAATACGGCGCCTACTGTTTGAAAAATAAACATTTATGAAAAAATCAATTAAATAGTAAAGCGTCGTCAATGCGACCTGCAACTAACTGTAGTAACTGTAGTAACCGTAGTTTGAAATCAACATTAACTTTAAATCTACCGCTGCCACAATTCCAGCAACAGGTAGTAGCACCTGCGCGGCTGCGTCTTGCGCTGCGTCATCGTCTGTTGACTGCCGTTTACAGTTGGACGTCTGTTGTCTATGGGCTGCTCTCTGCTGCTGCTGCTGCTGCTGCTGCTGTTACTGCTGCTGTTGGTGGGCGTATCTCTAATCATCGTTATGAAATTAATTTAAAATTGAAGTTTTTATGTTACTGTTAATACAAGCGTTTTGGTTGTTGTTGTTGTTGTTCCTTATGTTGTCTAACATTCCACATATTTTCTTAACTCTGCTGCAATTGTTGCTGTAATTTGTTGTATTTTCTTTATTTCCCATTTCAGCATTACATTGCATTGCGTTGCGTGATCGTGTTCGATTTGTGGTAATTACATATTTGCCGTTTACCAGCGGACATGCGCACTATGAATGTATGTATGTATGTCTGTATGTACATATGTGAAAGTGTGAAGTATGTATTTACACTTTTGATTGCAATTGCTCTACAATAAACTGTAATTTGCTTATGCGCAATCGAATTAAAAATGTTAATTGGCATTTGGTAATCGAGAGAATTGTGTTAATGGCCAAAGTTGGTTTGTATGCATGTAGGTATGAGTACTCGTATGTATAACACCTTAGTTGCATAATACCACATGACCATAATTTTGTCCGGCTTTCAAAAATTGATATTTCGTTAACTCGGCAGCTTCTTGGTACCCTAAGTCAGTCGCCTAAACCGCTTCTGATTAACAAAAAAAGAGTAAAGCAATTGAAGAGGGACATGGGGAGGAGGAGGCGGATAGCAAAAATGATCTAATGATGCTGACTTTGAACTTGACCCACAGAAGACGGAGCTGATTCTTTTCACTTCTTTCATATATACTGGCGTAGAGACCGCTTACGCGATTATAGTCGAGTTAAAGCTTTCTTTTCGGTGTCTAGCGACAATACCAAATGAAATCAGGCTACTCTCCACTTGGTCTTTCCAACAGAGTAGAGGTCTGCCTCTGCCTCCGCATCGAAAACTTTTAAGGCCGGAGTGTTCCTAACCATCTGGTCCACATGATCTAAAGTATAGCCACTGTGTCCTAATTCGCTGAATTATATATCTCGTTCAGCTCATCGTTATATCTTTTCTTTCACCTGAAAACACCCAATGCCCACCCAACAAATGCTGTTATCGCCTTCGCTTCAGCACCACAAAGCAGGACGGAAGTGGTAAGCGACTTGTAGAGTTTGGTCTTTGTTCATCGAGAGAGGACTTTACTTTTCCGTTGCCTTCTCAGTCCAAAGCGTTGGCTTTCAAGGCTGATATTGTTCAGCTTTGTAGCTCGTATTATAATCTCCAGCAATAAATTTAAGAGGTCTCACAATAAGGTGTCTTCTTTTCTTAAACCTCGTTTGGTATCGAACGCCACGGAGAAGTCTTTCCCGATTCTGACGAAGCTTTTGGTTTTCCTTTCAGTTTACACAGCCATGTGCATAGGTTTTGCGAGGATACCAATTTCAGCCATAGCGGCGTAGAGGCAGATCCTTTTCGAGCTATCGAAGGCTGCCTTAAAATCGACGAAGAGGTGGTGTGTGTCGATCCTCTTTTCACCGTTTTTCCAAGATTTGTTGCATGGTGAATTGTTGGTCAATAGTGAATTCACCAGGTCTAAGGCCACACTGATAAGATCCAATAAGTTTGTTGATGGTGGGCATTAGTCTTTCACACAATACTCTCGAGAGGACCTTTATTTTACTAGAAAATGTAAACACTTGTGTTTTTAGAGACAAAGCTGCATGTTACTGAGTCTGCAAAATACTTAGAATTTATTATTAACGATTTACTTTTTTACGGATGGGTCAATTGGATCGGCAGTAGAATCTGCTCAAAGGAACTTGGGATTAACTAAGTCCCTCTTATAGAGATAAATCAATTCTGCATAATGCTGGAGCAGGTCTGTACTGTTATTGCCTATCCAGAATAACAATGTTTTAGTTGTTCTTGAAATCAGTGAAAGTTATACATTGCTCCGACCATTCTGGCACATGGAACTTTTTTAATATATTCGTATGACCTTGCCTTATCAGATTTCATTTACACACATTCTGAAGCTCAAGCAGCATTATGTATCCCCATATTGTCAATTGATCCAATAAGGCAGTCATTGTCTCAGTGAATGTGGTCCATCTAATACTGATTAAATTACTGCTGTCCTCGGCATTCAATGGAATTTACGTGCTTGCAAGTATAAAGAGCAATATATACTTAATTAATATTCCTTTGAGTCTTGTGACCACCTTAATATTTTTTCAAAATGAGTTCAAACTACTTTGCGTACTCAGTTTTATGCAGCCTCGTTCATGAGAGCACTGGAGCTAGTAACGTTGGAGTCTAGTATTTCTCCGACGTCTTTGGTTTAATGCCTAAGCCATCTGCCTTACTTCGCCCTGCATGACATTACACAAAAATTGCACGAATTTGTCTCCGTACTCCATGCCCTTCAGCATTTTTTTAAATACCTAGTAGTAGGCGAAAGGATACCAACTTATGGGTTTACGTTGCGGACATGCCTAACCGATGATACTCCCGCGAACTTAGACCTTACGACCCTTGTTAACTCCCTCAGTTGATACTCTAGAAGGAGAGGCTTGAAGTTTATTTATTTTTGGATGGATTGTTATGGTGTTCTAGAGCTTGGAAGCGTTTAGTTTTGGCGCTATCATCACTGATCGGCAGCGAGCGTCAGAGGGCAGTTTTTGCCGAGTGTATTTTTAGTCTTAGCGACCGCAATAGAAGAGTGAGTACTGTCATTCGGAAGGATTAAAACCTGGTTCGCAAAGCATCTAGAATTGTAGAAAATTAAATTTTCAGTCGACCCAGGTCAGGAATGTCAACTCCTCTGAGAGTATTCCTAACATGAAATAAAAGCTCTGCATAAAAATCCATGGACTCTTCAAAGGCGGCTTAGACAAAATTCTAGGCCACTCCATTTTTTTGAAAAACATTAAGAAGCACACTATAAATTAGAGGAAGAGCTCGGTCGAAAATCACACGAATTTCAAAGGAAAATTTTTTTTTATTAATTTTTAAATATTTTCTGCTGAAACTTCCTTGAGCGTGCAACCCAGTGAATTTATCTGTATAAATTACTTTAACTGGAATTTCATAAATAATAAATAATATAAAACACAGCGTTAAACTATTCATTTCCTCACATTCCTCACACACATCGTGTATTTTCTAGTAAATTTACCCTAAATCTGCATCACATTCTTCACCCGCCACCATCAAGCTCGGATTATACGAGTACATCCAAATCGATGATGCTAATTAGACAAAATTAATATGAAAAAGATATAAAAGAAAATCATAATCTAAAGAATCCAACATGAACTCAAACTCGAGTGGCTCTGAATTTATTGAATTCAACACGTTTCTTTCAATGGACACAAAGCCTCGTTGCCAAGTGAGTTGGGGTGAAGTTGCAGCATTTACAAGTATGTAGGAGTATGTATGTATGTACAATATATTTACTCCACATTTATTAATAGTATTAAAATATGCCTGTCCGACGACGTTATTTGATATTATTGCGCTAATTCGATACTTTTCTACTACAAAATATATTTAAAATACTCGTAGAAACTTTTTTTTTCACTTCATTCAATATCATTTGCCCACATTGCTGCTGGCTCTTGGTGGCGGCGGTGCTGCTGTTGTCTGTCTGTTGTTCGTTTTTATTTTTACATAATTTTCCATAATTTCATTGATTGCATTCTTTTACTTGCATGCACCATATTCTCAAAAAAAAAACAATGACAAAAATAAAATAAAATAAAAAATAAGAAAATATGAAAGAAAAATAAGGCATAAAAATTTAGACAAAGAATTTTGCTTGAATGCAATTCGATATTTGTGATTTGCTTATGAAATTCACTCGCACTTCATCCCTGTTCGATTATTTGTTCATCATCATATTCGTCTTCTCTTCTTAAACTTTTTGTTTGATAAGATACATTGTCGTTGGGGGGAATTGAGATGATAGCAACGGGGCACACATAGCTTTTGTATCCTTTAAGTTGCAAGTTTATATACTCACTCAATATGGTTGTATTTTTTCTTAAATATATGCATATCATATATTTATTTATGTATTTTCGAATACATTCTCGTATCTGTTACTTTGAATTTCTAGTTGATTCGATATCTGCAGACATAAAGAGTTTGTATTCGTACGTGTCTTAAAGTGCGCTTGGCGAGCAATATTTAAACAGGGTAACGGTTGATTCGATAAATATACATTGAAACCTTTTTGTGACTACTTGAGCGTAATTAATAAATATAAGATCCTGGAATGTCCTCGGCACTATGAAATCTCAAGCTGGATTTTTAAGGTGCTAGACTTGTAGAATATAAGCTGAAAGCAACTCAAGTTAGGATGGCTTATGACCTTATGGAGTGCATCTAGTGTGTAGTCTGACACCCTTTAATATAGCGGACTGCTTGCAAGCCAGATAATTGGTGGACTAAAATCATACGATTGAACAAAGGATTCTCACCGGATGTGGTGCTTGTTAAGGGGTGTTAGTTGAAGTTTGCGGGTTTTACTAGTAGATGTCGCTAGCAATATGTATAAATTTCTATGATTTGGCATGTATGCAATTTTTTTCTATTGACATTAACCTACAAAAATTCGGAAGTCACATTCCGCCAAAATAATAGCTTCACATTTGTTTACCTCAGTGAATATGTCGAGTTTCGTTCCAAGTAAATCGCATTTGCGGCATTCGTTGCTTTTCTTATTTCATCAAAGGAAAATAATCAGCTGAAACTGGTAGAAACTTATGGTGAGCATGCTCCAGTGATTAGAACATGTGAGACATGGTTTCGTCAATTTAAAAGTGGAGATTTCGATTTGACAGACAATGAACATCCTGGTGCAGCGAAAAATTTCAAAGCGAGGAATTGCATGTTGATCCAACCCAATCGCAACAAAAATTGGCAGAAACACTACATGTGACTCGAGGAGCAATTTGCCAACGTTTAAAAGCCATGGGAAAGATCCAGAAGTATGGAAAATGGGTGCCACACCTGCTGAACGATAGACAAATGGCAAATCGAAAAACCGTTTGTGAAATGCTGCTTCAACGATTCGAAAGGAAATCTTTTCTGCATCGAATTGTCACGGGGACGGAAACTGGATTTATTTTGAGAACCCGAAGCGAAAAAGTCATGGCTTTCCCTGGTGAAGCTGGCCCATCGACTGCAAGGCCAAATCGCTTTGACCGTAAAACAATGCCTGGGAGATGGGCGAAATGTGTAGAAACCAATGGTCAATATTTTGAATAAAAAACTTTTAAGATTCCTCTGAAAATTAAGTATTTTCTTTATCGAAAAAATTTCAACTAACACACCTGGTACAGCACTAAACCTTCTTTCCCAAATAAAACGCGGGAGTATGCAATAACCTTCTGTTACTTATTGTGCTATGACCGAAGTTTCTTATAAAGAATTCACCAGAAGCAGTCAATCTAACAGCGGTTTTTACTGCGAAGTTTTTCTGCGCAATGTGGATAGACGGTAGGCCGAGTAACCTTTCGAGTGCAGCCGTTGGAGTAGTTTTTACCATTCCCATTATGCGGAGAGTAATAAGTCGCTTATATTTTTGAGCGATTATCGATATGCAGCCCACGGTCTACAACACGGTGTACCTCAAATAAATTTATGAAAACTTTTAATTGATCGAAGGTTGTTAGATTCTCCGCTTTATATATAAAGTTCCGTACAAGTCGACGTCACCTTATTGTTTTTCAAATGAATATTTGCCATTAAATATTGCTAAGATTGTGGAGCATCCATTTCTTCACACTCCGGTGGCCATTTCAAACAGAAAAAGTATTTCTGCTTAGACTGAAGATAACTTTAATGCTTTCTGAAAATCAATAAATCTATCTCTGATTGCTAAAGTAAAATAGCTCTAAGCCTTTCAAGGGACTCTCATATCTCCGGCATATTGTCGGGCACCGCGCCCTAATTCAGTTTAAAGGCAAATTACTCACTGGTTCTCTCAGAGAGCAGAGGCCGCTGATACTCTCCGTACCACTTACAAACCAATTTAAGATCTAAATAAAATATTATAAAATTAAACAGTTTTCGCTTTAAAAGCGCATATGCAATTTTGGATTGAGCTTTTTCTCGAATTTTTGTGTCCGGAACATAACCTTAAAATAAAGGTGGAATCAATAAACATTATTATACGAACATCGTTCATGCGCACACACATACGGGTTAAAAAATTTTATTCAAGGAGAGATAGAGCTCTGCAACTCTTATCTCTAATTTCCTTCATCCACAAACGAATTTATTTTTAAATGAAATTCATACTTAAATACATATATAATACTTTTGTACATATTATACATATATTCATCAATATACATACATTGTATTTATAGTATGCTCCAACTGTCTCAAGTAATTAAAATATTTCACCGTTATTATGGAGAGCATAATTTTTTTTTTATTTTTAATTTCGCTGTGGTTTAAAATTACATTAAATGGTTACTGGCAACTGCTGATGGAATCACAATACCAAAAACAACTACATATGTACTTCTGATGGGTTTGTATATTGAAATACAAACATATGTGAAAGTGTGTGAGTGCTTTATTCGTATAAGGATAGTGACCACACATCTTGGGTACTAGTTAGCCAGTCGGAAAATCATGTCACTGGTTAGGAAAGATACTAGTTGATAACTACAATGCCCTGACTGATATTTTACTAGTTCGAAAAACATCAAAAATAAATCAATTCCCATTTCCTCAATCGCTTGAAATATTGCTCTTAATAACTTCAGTTTAATAATTATTAAGGGGGTTTGTTTTTAAATTCATTTGGCATTGTTAGAAGGCCTAGTAAAAAGTGGGATTAACAAGGAATCATTCACTATGAGTTGCATCACTACGCCCAAACTCTTAAATCATACCTGTACTGTCAGCAATTGGACCGTCTGAAGGAAGTAATAGCCCAGAAGTGCCCAGCTTTGGCTAACAGGAAGGGTATTGTGCTTCCCCAGGCCAACGCCAGACCACACACACATCGATAGGGACACGCCAGAAGCTCTGAGTGCTTGGTTGCGAAGTTCTTATAGTCCGGACTTGGCACCAGGAAACCGCCAAAAAAAAGTTATTTGATAAAATAGTGCATATTTGAGATAAATCGGATAATTCTAACTACAGTTAATAAGGCCTTCAAATGAATGCAAAAATAATTTAATACTTTTTACTAGATCTATTATTTTTATACAAATTTACTACTTTAACTGCTTTATTATACTAATATTGGTTGAAAGCTGGACTATTCTTTTCGATCTAGTATGAGACTAGTATAAATTTGAGCAAAATGGGGTAATCCGTATCGCTAAAAGCATAATTATGTCAAAAATACTTTGAAGAGTAACTGTGGGTTAACGCTGAGCACACAACATCAGTTTCAAAGTGGTTTTCTGTAAGCTGATTTTACTGCAAGGATCCTTAGTTATGACATTTCACTTTGTTTTTTTTTGTCTGTTATACCATTTAACGGCACTTTTTAATATTTCCACATAATGATACATACATTACGATGCAAATTTTCTGATCTTCGAGTGAGAGAATTTAAAATCTTTTACTTATCTTCTTTGGCTTCTTACTTAGTACTCGTACAGTTGGCGACAGCTGCTGATAGAATATTGCATTATTGAATCATATTGGCTATAAATTGTGGGAGTTTTCTGACAGGTGGCGATGACATTAATATGCTTGAGAAAGAAATTTTGCAAGTGAGATTTATTTAATGTGGGAAAAAGGAAATTCTTGGCCACAGTAACTTTCTACTGGCAAATTTCTTTATGTAATTTTTAAAGAGCGCTGATGTGAGGGTTTTCTTAAAACTATGCCTAAATAAAGGGAATACAACTCCGATAGATAGTGTTTAAGAAACCATGTGTGTCTTATATTTGCCCGCAAGTGTTACGTCTGTAAGAGGACGGAGGTCCTGAAGCAAATAATTTGCTATAAATATAAATGAATAGAAAGGAATAAAAGGCTCTATACGAGAAAAAATAGTTCAAATCAACAATGACGTCAAATCAGAACTACAAAACGTGATGACGAACATGGCAAAAAAATGATGAATTAAATAGGTATGTGAGACTTCAAGTTTGCTGTAGTATAAGCGTTAGGAGAGGGATTCTCTTACGAAGCTGTATCACTTACAACGCTAGATGAATGTTTAACCGCAATCGGAATTGAAACTAGATTTTTTCGATAAAAAAGAAGGACAAATCGGATCGAAAAACCCATTGACTAAATCAAACAATCGCTGTACTAGAGGGAAAACATGCCTTTTTCTAAATATTAGGCCAATTTCTTTGAGCGCCTTCAGCGACACCTACCTTTATTTTATCGTAGCATTCAGTTCTCTGAAGCAACAAAGCATGTCAAGACCTGCCAGGTGGCGGAAAACTCATACAGGTAGACTACTACTTTAGACCGCTCGTGAATAAGACAGTTTGGATAAACTGATGTTACGTGTATAAAGTTTCATTTTCTTAACGTAAGGCCACATTCCACGAGATCCCCAGATTATCTAGTAGCAAGAGGGACTTGATTTGACATTTTGACCCTATTTAGCAACAAGAGGCAAAGAGAAGCACTTACTAAGGTGACTCTGTTGACACGTCTTTAAATGAGTAACAAGCGAATTAATTTTAAGGATGGGCCATCAGGGACAAAGTTTTAGCGAAATGTGTATATAAAATTGTGTTTAAGTTCTGTGAAGGCCTGGGTAGTCATATTAAAGTAAACACCACTCGGTTTCGAGGGGCACAGAAAGAGTTGTATAGACTAGTTTTCTCTTGTATTACATTGTAAAAGCTATCCGTAAGGGGATTTCTACATGTACTAAGTACAGGACAGTCACATCACTCCTGCAGCTCGTACAGCTCCTACAGCATTCTGTGAAAGCGATCCCAAGCTTTCCAACATGCTCTCCTATAATGCAATGTCCTATCAGGACTGCATTTACATCTGAGGTGTTCTCTTTTTTCAGAAAATATGAACCATCGGCCTACTCCGGTCCCAATTCAGCCTTTCTTCTTAAGTTATAACCGTAATTTTCATGCAAAAATACCGAAAATTTTGAAAGAAAACTTCACTAAATCTTTAGTTCAGCTGTCGATTCTAAGTCAATTATGAAGTAAAGAAATTTATGTCCGCTTGAGGATAACAGTACATACGTGTAGGGGTAGTGAGTTTGATTGTTAGTATGTTATCATAAAGATACAGTGAAACAGGGAATACTAAAGGAAGGAAACAAATCCGCTACTTCAACACAACAAAACCGCAACTTGAGCACGTCTCACACGAGGATTGTAATGAATACTCCGCACACACACACAAAAGGCCGCATGCGTTTATATAATATGTATGTATACCTATATGCACGAAAATATCAATAACAATGGTTATTAAAAAACAAAATAAAAAATAGGCATACATATGAGTATAATTTAGCAAGTAAAGAAATTTGTAATTTCCTTGCTTTCGAGTTGGTGGTGAAGTCTAAGAAGCTAACAATGCATGCACTCGTAAGCTGAGAATAAAGCAACAGTTACCAAGTAAGCAGGGTAAAATGAAGTTGAAGTAGATTTTATTTTATTGCTGCAACTAATCTGCACCCTTTGTGCCCTAGAATATTCGTACAAGCTTTATCGCACTACTTTTATACGAAAGCCTGTAAAATTTATTTCTTATTTTTAGCAAATTTGGTTTCCTTACTCTATCACAGGCAGGATATTCTTGCTGAGGTAGCAAAGTTTCTCAACATGCGATTACACACGGACGTATGTGAGCTATATTTATGGATATTGTTCTTTGGAAAATTCATAATTAATTTTCTGGTTACTAGGAGTTTGTTTTATATGCATAGTTCTATACATACCTACAAATATAAAAATAATTATTGTATAATATATTTGAAAAATGAAAAAGTTTTCAGACAGCCAGAAATGCCTTGCACATACATACAGCATGCACATATGTATTGGAAAGAAATGTGAAATCAATAGAGAGGTAATAATAAAAAATAAATATTTAAATTAAAATAATGTTGAGTTATATTAAATTAAAAAAAGAATAAAAAACAAAACAAAATAAAATCATATAACATAAAATAAAATAAAATAAAATAAAATAAAATAAAATAAAATAAAATAAAATAAAATATAATAAAATAAAATAAAATAAAATAAAATAAAATAAAATAAAATAAAAATAAAATAAAATAAAATAAAATAAAATAAAATAAAATAAAATAAAATAAAATAAAATAAAATAAAATAAAATATAATAAAATAAAATAAAATAAAATAAAATAAAATAAAATAAAATAAAAATAAAATAAAATAAAATAAAATAAAATAAAATAAAATAAAATAAAATAAAATAAAATAAAATAAATAGATTTAAAATAAAATAAAAGAAAATAAAATAAAATAAATTAAAATAAAATAAAATAAAATAAAATAAAATAAATTAAAATAAAATAAAGTAAAATAAATAAAATAAAATAAAATAAAATAAAATAAAATAAAAAAAAATAAAATAAAATAAAATACAATAAATGAAAAATGAAATAAAATAAAATAAAATAAAATAAAATAAAATAAAATAAAATAAAATAAAATAAAAAAAAATAAAATAAAATGAAACAAAATAAAATAAAATAAAATAAAATAAAATAAAATAAAATAAAATAAAATAAAATAAAATAAAATAAAATAAAATAAAATAAAATAAAATAAAATAAAATAAAATCAAATAAAATAAAATTAAATAAAATTAAATAAAATTAAATTAAATTAAATTAAATTAAATTAAATTAAATTAAATTAAATTAAATTAAATTAAATTAAATTAAATTAAATAAAATAAAATAAAATAAAATAAATAAAATAAAATAAAATAAAATAAAATAAAATAAAATAAAATAAAATAAAATAAAATAAAATAAAATAAAATAAAATAAAATAAAATAAAATAAAATAAAATAAAATAAAATAAAATAAAATAAAATAAAATAAAGTAAAATAAAAAAAAATAAAATAAAATAAAATAAAATAAAATAAAATAAAATAAAATAAGGTAAAATAAAATAAAATAACTTATAATAAAATAACTTATAATAAAATAACATAAAATATAATAAAATAAAATTACTTGGTGGGGGTCCACACTATAAGGTGCATAAGAATCTTCCAAACGGGCTCTCGGAGCTTCTGCCACATCAGCATCGATGTGCATGGTCTGACGTCTTCCTGACGAATTACAATTCTCCTGCTCTTGGTCAAAGCTGAGTAGTTCTGAGCTATTGCTTCCTTCAGATGGTCCAATTGCTAACAGTACAGGTCCGAATTAAGTGCTTGGCCGTAAGGAAGTAGCTCATGCCAATGCCTTGTCAATTAAACCAAACATACAATTAAACCCTTTTTAGCCGTCAATCCTGGATTGGAGGCCGTTTGTGCCGGCTCACTGCGCTTTCATTTGGCATTGTTGTTGGTGATCCACCTTTCATCAGAAGTATATCAATGTTTCTCTTCTGGACAATTGGAACAGTACTCAAATGACGGTCAGGCTTGAAGATTTCAATTATTTCATTGACAAATGGCCTTCTACATCGTCAAAATCGAAATTGTCCATAAACATTATTCAAATATTCAGCTTGTCCGTCTTTGACATGCTATCCAACACCACTGAGTATTGAGTTTTAGTACAAAATATGATTTTTCTGAGACCATCTAGCGTTATCTGATCGGACATATAGAATGTGAGATACAGATCACTAGACCTATTATTTTTTGTTACCTTAATCTCTATTTCTCTCTTCTATCCATCTATCTCTACAATAAGTTCAACTATTTTCCTTCATGTTAAAAATCAATTAATTTAAATTAATTCTCTTGGTTGCATCAGTTAAATGTTATGGATTAATCAGTGAAAATCCATGCAAAGTTGGATTTTAGATTTCTTTACTAAGGATCTTCAACTCTTATATTCATGCCAAGAAATGTTTATTTTTCTCTTTGCTATGAACAAGCCATGACTCGGCGAATAACTTACTTGAGCGTCAAACTTATTTTACATATAAATGTAGATATATATACATATTTCATGTGTGCTAGGGCTGGTGTGGATAGATAAAGAATTTTCAAACATGGCATTTTTAATCGTTCTTTGAATTTTCATTTTCCCAATTTAAGCTTGAAATTGTTTTCTTTAAAAGTTGGATGCAGCCATTTAAAACAAAGGTCTAAATTGAAAAAATTAAAATTAAAAAAAAAAAACCTTAATAACACTAAGAAATATTAACAATAAATTAATAATAAATATAAAAAAAAATTTATTGATTTTTCTTATTGCGGTCGCACCTCGGCAGGGAATCCCAGTGCATTTCGGACGTGAAGGAAAAAAAACTTCTCACAAAAATCCATCAGCTGTACGGATGAGACTTGGAAAAAACCGTAGGTCCCTTTATTTGTTGGAAAAATATCAAGACGGATACTCCCAATTGGAAAAGGTGCTCAGCCGGAAATTTTATTTTAAAAAATAGTAAGTTAATTTAAAATACTATCGTCCAAAGTTGTTGGAAGAATTGGAGCAACAGTCCGGTCCGCCCTAATATGTATATGAAATAAATTTGTTTTAAACAACAAATTAATTTTAATGTGGAACATTTGGATGTGAAGAATAAGTGAAGTTATTTCTCTGGCTTCTATAGAAATACTTTTGTTTAGAGAATATCTGTACCTAAACATATACTCGTATGTATTGTATGTTGTCAACTATCAATTCATCAAACAAAACGCGACTGCAATTCAAGAGCCTGCTGACCGAGTAAATGACTGACAGATGTACATATTTTATTGGTGGTGCAATGTTGAAAGCCAAACAGGCGCCGCTTTCATGTACACCGAATATTTAAGTGCGATTTGGTCGGTGCGTGAGTTGCTGAGTGCTTGCTCATGATGCTGGGTTGACGAGTCAGTCGGCTGGATGGTTCTTTGTCTAAGCGACACGCCGTTAGGTTGAACTGTCAGTCAGTTGGTCCGTTAACGCTTTGTTTGGTAGGCAATTTGCCACATCATGCTGCTGTCAGGCATTATGGCGCTATGTGACTACTGACAAGCTCAGTAAGTATCCTTCTAATAGATCCCTTCAATCTTCTGCTACTTCATTCACTTGGCTTACATTATTTCTTTTTCAATTTTCGCACAATATAAGCCAATAATATAATATTACTTACAATAGTTTATAGTCGATGCCACTCTTCTTCGAGATTTTCTTTTACTAATCCCTGAATCTTTCGGTTTTTTATCAAACTGATTTTGCTTTTTCTAAAATTTCCAACCCCTTTATGATTTGCTTGGTTGATTTTTTTCGCAGTCATGCTGCCGGTGATCCATCTTCATTTTTTCGACATTCGTTCGTTACATTAAAATCCTGAACGATTCTGAATTGTAAGTGAAGATTTTTGCATTTTAATTTGTCGAGTCTTGGGTTGCTGCACAAAGGGATAAAGAGTAGGAAAAAATTGAATTAAATAAAATACATTTGGCGAATTGGTTGCGTGAATTGTTCTTGCGCGCACAAGTTGTGTGTGGTGTCCCGCTCTGATCGATGACATTTTTATTGAGCTGAATAATCAGAGAACGCAAATGGAATGAGAGCTGTGGAAAACTAATGCGTTACAGAAAACAGGAGCGTTACAGAATGGTTTTTTTCAAAACAGGCTTCATATAAAAGTAATATATTCTATATTCTACGAGTATATTTTATATTCTATATAAATATTGCAAATAAAGATCTGAGTAGGATATACTAAGCTTATAAATATAACGTTTTGTTTTAATTTATTTTATTTTTATTTTTTATTTATTTTATTTTATTCTATTTTAATTATTTTATTTTATTTTACTATTTTTTATCTCATCTTATTTTATTAAATTTTATTGTATTTTGTATTAATATATTTTATTTTGCTTTTAGTTTAATATATGCAATTATTTTTTTTTTGTCATTTTATTTTATTTCATTCTCTGTAGTTAATAAAATTATTTATTTTTTTATCTCATATTTTTTGAAATTAATTTAATTTAATATTATCTATTTTATTTATTGAAGTTTGTTTTATCTTATTTCAACTCTTTTGGTTTTATTTATTTTTTTCAAATCATTTCATCTTAAATTTCTATTTGATTTTTAATTTATTTAATTTCATTTTTAATATTAATATACTTTACTTTTTATTAAATTTATTATTTTGATTTAATTTATTAATTTAAATTTTTTATTTAAATTATTTAAATTTGTTTTAAATAAACTTATTTTTTTCATACAATGCAATCTATTTTATTTCATTTTACGCTACATTATTCAATCTTAACTAACTTCATTTTATTTTATTTTAATTATTCATTTTATTTTACTCCTTGTTAATATATTATTTTATTTCATTTCATTTTCTTTTTTATTTTATTTTATTTAATTTATTTTATTTTATTTAACCTTACTTTATTTAGTTCAGTTTAATTTGATTTAATATAGTTTTATATTATTCTATTTAATTCAATTTTATTTCATTTTATTTTTTATATTTATTTATTAATTTCATTTTAGTTTAATTTCTTAATTTAATTTAATGTGTATATTTGTTTTATTTCATTTCAATTTATTTTATTCCATTTTATTATATTTTTTTTTTTGTTTTATTTTATTTTATTTTATTTTATTTTATTTTATTTTATTTTATTTTATTTTATTTTATTTTATTTTATTTTATTTTATTTTATTTTATTTTATTTTATTTTATTTTATTTCATATTATTTTATTTTATTTCATTTTATTTTAATTTGTATTTTTTATATTATTTTACTTTATTTTATTTTATTTTATTCTATTTTATTTTATTTTATTTTATAATATAATTTTGTTTTAAAATGTATAATATAAATAACTTTATTTTATTCAAAATACCGGCCTTTTACCGTCTTATAAGAGATATGTTATTCTAAGTTCCCGAAATTTGGCTAATCATGTCCTTGGTATTTGCTGTATCAAACCGCTGACGAATCACTGATTGTGCAATTTGACATATGTACGTAGTACATAACTTTAAATACATTCGTAGATATGTATGTAAATACTTATACAACCAAATGTGCCCGATAAAGAAATCAATCAGTGTATTATAGGCCAATGAGACATACATACGTCTGTCCAAATGTGCATGTACATATAAATACATATGTACATTCGATTCCTATTGTATTTGGGAATCTGGAAAATAAATCTCAACCCTTTTTGCCGCAAAAAAAGTACTACATCATTCTGCATATATTAGGAGAAGGGTGTTTTGTGGAATTAAAAATTTCAAATAAAAAATTTCTTAAAAGGTGATACGTCATCATGATTCGGCAATTTGTCAATAAATGTTTTTTTTACATAAATTCACAGATGTATACCCAGCGTGGAAAAGTATTTATTTGCAACTAGAATTTCTTCACTGGAAGCAGACTTGTCTGAAAAAATACCATATTGGGTCCAAGTAAAAGCTATCACCAAGCTATTCTTTCAGTTAGTTTAAGCTTTTTAACAGGTTTTGCTCTAACATTCGATGGTGTTTTTTATTTTATTTTTTTTAAATTACTGGTCCAATTTAGTACAAAATATAACTAGTCATTATTTGGTCTTAGAAGTAGTACAAATATGAGCAAAACCTGACATCTTGTAATCAAAATTTTCATGTTTCGGATTCAACTTCTGTGAATGGAAAACACAGCTCTAGTTAGCCAGCTGTGTTTAATTAACACAATTCATATTTTGTAACTAGTTTTCAACCAGTTCAACTCACTGCAGGGTATTTATATTTTTTTTTTAATTTTCGAATGAGAGAGATTAAAGCAACTCCTTTGACGACAGCTGGGAGCTGAGATTACAGTATGATTTGCCGAAAATCTTGCATATTTGTTGTTCTTTTTTATTTCCATTTATTTTTTTTTAAGAAACTGAGCGTTATTTGACATAATGTTGCCGCAATCGATGTTGCATGCATATTTCAATAAAAGAATGGCCAATAATAAAAGAATAAAAGAAACATATGAAGTAAGTAATGTACGTACGTATGTACATATGTATTAATACAATATTGAAAGTATCCTAAAGAAAAGAATTTCCATGCTTCTCCCCTTTATCAACCGCCAGCTTGCTGAGCATCTTCTCAGCTTCATGTCGTCGCTTTGCGTGCGTAGCGCAGATACTTCATCTGTAAATGGCATAAAACACGCTGCTCTGGTTCTTTATTTGCAATTTGTTGTTATTGTTGTTTGCCGCACGCTGTTGTAATTTGTTGTATTCATATGCCAAAGAGTGTTGCTGGGCAAATCTAAATGCTGTTGTATTGTGTAATGTTTTTGTTGTTGTTGTTATAATTGATAATATGCCAAATTGTTATTGATGTGCACGCGCGTGTGAATTGCTTGTTGTTGTGTTTATTGCATGAAAAAATAAATACTCTATAAGGGCGTACAAGATTTCAATTATTTTCGAACTTTAAATATATTAAAAATTAGATATTGTTGAGTTAGGTTTTTATTTCTCGAAACAAGAGAGTGAAGCTGGTTGTCCAGTTAACTAGACCCACCCGGTTAACACACCCTTGAATATTTTCGCTATTAAATTATTGCCCTAAACGATTCTCTGCCATGGTTTACCCTGTATTAAAAACTTGTTCCAATATTATGGGAATTCCTGCTCCTTAAAAAAATTACAAAAAAATAAATTAAAAAACTAAAAATAAAAAATTACATGAATGAAAAAAATAATAAGTTGAAAACTCCAAACAAACTCCAATAGTCGTAAAATATGCATGTAAATAAAATTAAATTATCAGTCGAATACATTTCGGTATTAATTTGTTTTGAAGTTGTACGCGTGCGCACACGCACAACACGCACTGCACTTCCTACACCACGCAGTTGAGCAACCAAGAGGAGCCGACGCAATCACTTTTTTTCTATTTTTTCGTTGTAAACAGAATTGTAGCTTTAAGTGTTTCACTTGGTTGCCGTCACAGTTGTTGGCTGTTGAAATGTTGTTGCTGAAATTGATGTCCAACTGTGAAACACTGTGCTGACATATCGTTGAAATATTAGCACGCAAGACAAATCGACAATGCTCGAAGCGATTCATACAAATCACGACTGACAATTGGACATAATGTAATCGGAGAACTGAATTATTTCTGTAGAAAAAATTAAATAATATTAAATTAAATTAAATGAAGTTTAATTAAATAAAATGAAATACTATAAAATAAAATAAAATAAAATAAAATAAAATAAAATAAAATAAAATAAAATAAAATAAAATAAAATAAAATAAAATAAAATCAAATAAAACAAAATAAAATAAAATAAAATTAACTAAAATAAAATAAAATAAAATAAAATAAAATAAAATAAAATAAAATAAAATAAAATAAAATAAAATAAAATAAAATTAAATTAAATTAAATTAAGTAAAATTAATAAAATTTGCTTTTCGACAGTTGTTCCTTGAATAGATCAGACCTAGAACATTCTTATGATCTTATAGTGTTAGCACTCAGAGCCTATCAATTGTTGATGTGGAAAAAAAATATATTTATGGGAATTGGTCAGATAAACCAAGAGGGACGGACAGGCGCTCAAAATCTAATGGAAATGGCTCAATGGCAAGGTTTTTGTACAACACTGAAATACTGCCATCTTGCAGGAACACAGACTGGGAAACATCCAAATGTGGTGAAAGATGACGAGAAGTTGACAACGGCTTCCCATAAATCCCAAGGGGTTTGAGCAAATGCTCCGTGTGGTAGCCAACACCGAGGATGAAGGTCTTTAAGCGGACAAGAGCTGTTTGAACTTCATCATAGTCTGGTAATGGAACGTCTTTTCCATCATCATCGTGTTGTACTTTCACTGCTATTCAACAGGCTATAGGTGTTGAAGCTTCTGTGAGTCGCTGCATCTTTTCAGAGAATTTTCGAGCATTACCCTTGCGGACCAGCTTTTCAAGCTCTTAAAATTCACTCATATCGGTCTCTTTCTTTTTTTTGTCTGCACGTGCGTTCTCTTCCTTCATTCCCTCTTCTGGGGAATGTCGCGAGGTAGGCAGTCTGCTTTTTCTCCACAGCAATTTAACATTCCTCATCGTACCAGCTCTTTTTCTGGCATGTTATTCCCCAGATGTGGGTTCGTGTCTTCGCTGCGGCAAAATAAGGAACAAAGTCGATGTTGGGTCCTCGGAGGGTACGCCCATCTGGAACACTGTACACATGTATTCCGTCAATCACAACATTATCGATTCATATTGCAACTACAGCCCGTTTGGGAATGCATCATCATGAAAGCTGAATTTCCCGACTGTACCAAAAATATGTTCTGCGCCCACCCTGTGGTTGAAGTCACCAAGAACATTGTGGCGAAAGCACCACCCTTTTATAAGACCCCCTGCAGTAGATTTTACAGACACTCACTATCCTTGTCTTGTAAATCTCACTTTTTGGACGGCGGTCATGTCAGCCCTTTTCCTTACGAGGACATTAATCAGCTGTGCAGTCACAGCCTTACAATTAATGAAGTGGACACTCCACGTACATCCCCTCAAATCGTGATCCTTAAAACGTTGGCTGGGGTCGTCATCCGAGGTTTGTTTATTTTTTTTTTGCAGTAAATTCTTATTTTTTATGCTAAGTTCTAAGTCCTTCGAACTACCGCAAAGAATTCGAGTTCTCATTTTAGTTCCTTTCTAACGGCAAACAATCGGTTGTTTGAGAATAATTGAGCTGATTGAACCATATGAAAAATAATCGTCTCTAGCCCCTTCCGGGAGAATGGCAATCAAAAATTTTCCTAACTTGCGTTAAGTTTTTTCCATCTTTCTGAACTTTTACACATGGCTCATTCTCCCAGGAGAACATAAAACGCTAAAACGAAAGGGAATATATACAATAATGAGTACTCTTAGGGGACGTCTTCCATTGAGGGGTTGGTTCACAGTGAGGCCGAGCATGCAATCAATCGACTTTTGGAGGACTTGTAGGGAGAGGAAGAACCTGACGCTTTAAGTCACTTTCTTTTGCTAATGCCTTGCGCTTCGAAACCCTGATTGACCAATTCAACCTAACCTAAATTAAGAAATGAGTTCAAATAATAGGTATTTTTCGTGGTTTTGGTGAACTTGATCACCCTCCGTCTTACTTTTTAAGTTAACCTACATATCCAGATTTTCTCTTAAGTGATCTGTTGCCAAATATTTAGCCATTAATGAAAGTAAATAACTAATTCTCGTGTCCTTATTGACTTTTCTCATTTTTTTCTCATTACTCGCATAGCTGCAGAGTTTGTGGCGCTCTTTGCGGGAGGCTAATTGGCAAAATTGTTTTAACTTTTCATTAAAAGGTCATGTACATGAACATTAAACAAAGCAATAACAACAACAGCGTAAAAAGACGAAATAAACAAACAAAAAAATTAAATTAAATAAACAAACACGTCAAAAGGAAAGCAAAAAAAAAACAAAAAAAGACGGAAAATCATAAATGACTACAACAACGAACAAAGTACTGTTAAAAGTCAAAAGTGGACGAACGCAACGGATTTAACCTCACGTTGCACACATAAATCGGCCATAAAACGCAACTCTGTGTAGAACAACAAAAAACGGTGATTTTAGAATCATAATAAGTATTAACGTTTCTGTTAATCGCACGTTTGACTTTTAAGCGTTGACGTCGAAAACGGCGGGAATTTATGCGCCACCAAGTCATAAAGCAAACAACGAACAACAAACAACAAACAGCAAGCAGCATGCAACATACAACATACAACAATCAATCGCCACAAAAACCGACGATGCGACGCCGTGATCGATAATGCTTTCGATTGGTTTGGATTTATTGTTTTAGTTCTTGTTGTTGTTGTTGTTGCATTGCAGTTTAACTTGCATTGGTTGATCGTAAATAATCTTCCCGATATTGAGTTGAGTATGAAACATGCAACCTGCAACATTTCCGTGTGGCAAACGGGGGACGCGTTGAATCGACTGTCCAGCTGAGCGCAAATATTTTTCTTCAGCTTCAGCTTCAGTCAGTCATGTTTGCGCTGCGCCACTTTCATTAAGACACAGTTCACATGCTGTGTCGTCGTCAACGCGCTTTGATCCGTCTGTAATAATTGCTACAACAACAACGCGCCGAATATCGTAAATGCCAAATTACTCATTAACATGCTTGTATTTTGGGATTTGAGTTGAGTAGCGACGCTTTTAATTAACTGAGATTTCGATTTTTTTTTTTAAATAAAAGGATAATAAGGATATCAACGTTAGCTTGTACTCACTTTTGACGGAGGACTCAGTTGAGGTGTGAGAGACTTCAAATTGCCTTCCATTACAATGACGTGTGCAGAGATCCAACTTAAAAATCACGCTAGCAACCTTTTTTCAAAACGTAAGATGAATGACAAGTCTTACTGAGCGCACCTCCTTGTAATTTATATTACATGAGTCATCGTGGGTTAGTTGCAGTAGCTCCCACCACACAGAACCTAACACCAAGAAATGCGATACAAATATTCACACTGAGACTAGTTCTAAATTGTAGCCGCTCGTTACCTTTTGGAGCGGATCGTAAGGCCCAAAAATATATCGTTCATGTTGAATTTTTAGATAGGTTGATTGTTAGAAGATCTTAAATCGGCCGGGTAACGAATCTACGGAGAAATCCGAACCAAATAGAAGACGAAAGATGAAAGTAGAGAGGAAAGAAGAGAAGTTTTTAAACAAAATGCTAAAATTAGCAAACACATCACTTTTATGGTATGTTAAGGAAAAGTACGTACCCTGTCGTGAAGCTCAAAAATGTGCCCATCCTATAAGCCAACGAAATCACATATTTTGGCATTCACTTGAATAGACGATTAACTTGAAAGCGACACATTTCTGCCAAGAAGATGTAGATGAAGCTTAAATTTTCCAGTTTGTATTGGCATTTCCATTCCTTTTGGTCTTCTTTATAATGCGACTATAATACCGATATGGATGTCCAAACCAGTAATGGGGTACAGCTTGCTTATCTAGAGATAATACAAAGATTCCAGTCGAAAACATTGAGAATAACAACAGGCGCACCATGGTATATGCGGAATGAAAATATCCATAGAGATCTAAATATACGCACAATCAAACGCGTCTGAAGGAAGGAAGGGACTTAGTACCCTTGTAAAGAGCAACACTGAGACAGCAATCCATTCCTAGTTATTATATTTTAATTTTGTTTTTCAGATTTGATAACTTATTGTAAGGCTTCTGAAATTGAAGCAGATTCAACAAATAAATAAAAATATTAAAAAACAAATAATAATGAGCGGACGGTTACAAACGTAGTGAGAACGATCTTTCATAAAAGAATGCTGTTGCAAGATGCGAGTATTTTAATTAAACAAGACTTATCTTCCGGGCGGTCAAAAACATGATGACCAAACCAACCGTTCTTTATTTTCAAATATGGTGATCAGAGGGAACCTTATTCCAATTCAACTAGTCTACTCACTTCTATATCTTAAAACTAGGGTTGCCATCTTATAACTATTCTTGCGGTTTTTTGCCTCACCATCGTAAGGCGTTAACATTATTCTTGCTCTCACATTCCATTGTCGTGTATAATGTCTGGTGTTCTCAATGAAACTATTTATGTATCGTATATGCTTTTTTTGGTCAGCGGCTCATGGTTTGGTAACTAAAAAATTCCAAGCGCCTTATATCGAGTTTGCTAGAGAATTGAACTGAACAGAGCAACTCAACAGATTTTTTTATAAACGAAACTTGAGAGATGATAAGACCTGTCTGTCCATATATGTGGTTGCTTTCTGCACTGCCCCCAGTTACTCAACATAGCTCTACATGCTGTTGCTGTGCTTAATACTTCTGCTTGGAAGATGGAAGATGGAGGCTCAGTTTGGTAGAAATCAAGATTTAAGTATGAAGAGTTTAAAGCTTGCCTACGTAGGTAATATTTGAAAATCCAACGAAAAGGTCTGGCGACTTACAAAAGGTTTCAAAACAGGAGCTTACTCTTGTAGAACCCAAAGAGATGATCTAGCGATTGATGCCTAGAGTATACGGAATTTATAGAGAAAACTTGAGGGAGAGATAAATTATTATCCTACTATAGTGAAGTTCGAATAGCTCGTTTGAAAACCAAATATGGAGCGGAAAGCGATGAATTGTCGGTCGAGCTATTCATATAGGACCAGTTAAAAGAGAATCGACACATAGCACCACTTCATGGACTTTATGCAGACTTTGACAGCACGAGAAGGAGATGTCCCTAAGTCTGTATTTATTGCTGCCGCAAAACTCATACAGTTGTTTAATCTCACACACCAAAAATGTCCGTCAGGATCGGAAAATCCAATGCAGAATCATTCTTGCCCACAGGTGAAGTTTGACGAGGCCGCCAAAAAGAATATAGATTTTTATGAGAAGCTTTGGTTTTAAAGTCTATATGAGACTTGCAGATATTGACATTTCCTACCGAGGGGTGCCGGACTAAACAAATTTCGATATTGGTCTCGTTCTAACCTCTGGTTTGTACGATCTGTTTTACAATTTCTCCAAAATAGGGAAGTATCGATGGGGAAATCTGTTGAATGGAATTTAACTAATACTATTTATTCTTCCTTTACATTTTACATAGAAAATCCATTAAAGTGACCACAGAAATTCTTCAGTGCTTTAAGAAAAATAAACAAAAATTTTTGGAAATTATTGAAAAGTTATGAATGTAATAAATTAGCTGAAATTGCATAGTTGATGAAATAAACAAGTCGTTAAAGGCTTATGCGTCAGAACTACTCACATCTATACATATTACATAGTTGAAAAATATACATTCATACATACTCGTACACACATATGAATATATTTAATAGAATATAATTTTTCACAACAGCGCAACAATAGTTTATATGAAAATTGTGACGCGACTGGCGTTAAGCAGCAGCAACAAAAGGCGCATAAATATGTATGTACATTCATATAAACATACGAGCTTAATGAGCTGCCTTGATGGTTGTAAAATTTTGGGGCATAGCGCCACGTTTAGTAAGTCATAAAACGGTTAAAATGCAATAATAAACAGAAAAATGCGACAAACACACACATACACACACACACTTTAATGGAGTTTCGGAAAAAAGTAAGTGTGAGTTTTGAAAAATTTTTTAGGGAAAAAGGCGAAAAATACCACGAGACGCCGGCTCGCGTATAATACGGACCGCCACACTTTGGACCTCACATTAAGCCTTCACGTGCATTTTAGTTCTGCCGCCGGCTGTTGTTCGCGGCTGGAACACATTTTCCAACTTGCGGTCAGAGAGTCGATGCAACCAACTCGCACGGATCCACACACACGTGCCGTTATTCGATTCAATAGCATGTAGCATGCGGCAGTTTTGAAAATGAAAACACTTTCACTTTTAATGTGTTGCAACAACAAAAACTATGAAACAACAATTGAAACAATAGCAAACAATATTAGCATCGTTTATATATACATACATACATATGTGTGTGCAATAGAGCTGCTGGCAATAGGTGACGCGACAAAAGCAAACAAATGTGGCCAAGCCTCCACAAGGCGTGCGTCTATGCAAGGTCCCTCTCTTCCTTTCTCCCCATCATCGCACAGTGGGGGAACTTTTTAGAATTTTCACGTAGCAAAAGTTATGTTAATGCGTTCTTCATACAAGGAAATTCTTTTTTCGTACTTCACAAATTCCCGTTCACCGTACACTTTAACCTACGATCTGGCAACCAGAGTTAACCCTAGAACGAGTTGTGTCCTTCATTTAGCCAATCCCCGATAAAATTGGATAGAGTTTTGAAAAATTCTAGAGCTTTTCTTAAGTGTACTAAAGTGTTAGACAAATCCTATTCTACGGGGTTACCGTCTGGTGGCCAGCACACGATAAAATCACCTTCAGGAGCAAATTAGACAGAGTTCTATGATCGGCGTCCATCCTGATAACGATAGCATTGCCATCAACTCCCTCGAAAGCTCTGCTAACTCTTTTTAACCTCCTTGCTCTAGACATAGACGGGAAACTACAAGCAGGTGGCAACGCAAAAAGATTGAACGCAACCCAACCATGGAAGAATATTATCTCTTACAGAAATGCCGGAGGAGCTGGACTATACCAGCTCCAGTGTATGCTTTGACAATCTTTTCTTCACGAGAATCCCAAACAGATTAAAGTGGGAAAACACCAACGCCATCTTCACAGACGCACAGACGGCTCGAAGCTTGATGGGAGGGTGGGTTGAGAATACCGGATCACTGCAGCGTTTTCCAGGCGGAACTCTTCGCAATCATGGAGGCCGCGGAGTGATTACACAAATCTACGGCAGCTAGACAATCGGTTACAACTTACTCCGATAGTCAAGCTGCAATCAGATCTCTTCAATGTAACGGTGCCACGTCAAAAGTGGCCATAAACTGTAGGAACACTCTCAACAAAGTACAGTACTGGGTACCTACACACAAGGACATCCCAATTACATGGTAGGCGGACTAGGAAGGAAAGGAACCCTTCTATCTACGATAAAACACGCAAATGATGCTGGTTTACCTCTGCCCACGGCTAAGTACAGGCCTTCACAAAGGAAGCTGACTCAAGATGGTAGAACGAGATCACGTGATATGGCCGAAGATGGACTAAACATCTTATCCTTCTGGACCGGTTCTTCATACCGACTGGTATAATAACTGGACATTGTTTAATGGGGTTTCGCGGGAATAGGATGGGATATTACTCTAAGCGATCATCTACCATTGTCCAGCCTTGACATTCGCGCGAAACACTTCTTCGACTGTCTCGCTGAGTTGGCCTCAGGGAACATTGGAAATCTCGCTGCCTTTATAAGGCTCATGAAATGGTTCAATCATTTCAGAAGGTGAAGGCAGGAGCCTCAGCGGTATCACAATGGGCCTGTTGGCCTAAGGGTGCTGGTGTTAACCAGCAGCCGCATCAACTCAAATCAACTGTTAAGTGTACCAAATGCTTCTATTGCTACCTAACTAACTATCGATGAAGATGAAGATGAAGATAGCAGCGACATATTGAAAAATACAGCACTGATGTTGTAGCTTTTACCAGGGTTTGATAAGTGAGTATCGTGGTAAAGTACCACCGACTATGCTTTCGCCAAGTTTCTGTCTATCCGCGTATTTTCCAACACCAGCTGCTGGAGTGGACTATAAACCGGTCCGTTCGTACATTCTGGAATCTTCTTGGACTAATGTCTCTGGTATGGAGCCACAACCGTCTGTGCTGCGGGATATGAAAATTTCTTTCTTTACTCTTTCTGAATGTATCGCTACTACACTGATACTGCTGACTGGAATATTCCACTGAGTCCAGTAAAAGGATAATTACAAAATTCAGATGCCTTTTCATAGTTTTGTATACTCGATCCTGAGACAGAACTTACGACTCAGGTCAAAGAAGCGTCGTATCACTTCATTTGGGAGTCTCCAAAGCTCAGTTGATTGATATTACGTATATTCCACATCGCATCGGAGCTCCTCATCTCACGGAGATTGCTACGCAGAGTACAATAAACCCGATTGATGGCTGTCAGTCTTTCACCACCCCTTTCAAACAACCAACTAACTCATCAAAGTTTCGTTTCTTGAGGAAAGCCATAAAATAGCGATGACCTAAGTCATCGTTTTCATTATCCAATTTTTTGTCAAAAATTACTTCAGAGTTAAATGGTTAGTTAGCTTCGGTTGTGATTGGCTGTTCCTGTTCTTTTTCTTTACTGACACAGTCTCCGCTAACGCTTTTATAGCCGAGTTATGTACAGCGTGCCATTCATTCCTGTTATACGTTTTTTGTCTCCCTTTGGAAATAACCAAATCAGCCAAGTTCTTCTACACCTGGTCTCTCCAGTGGGTACTGCATCGAAAACATTCAAAGTTAGGGTATGCTTATTCAACCTACAGCTCTTCGTTCCTTCATCTGCGATATTCGCCGTTGCCATCGCGCAGCGGACGATAAATCTTACACAAAACCTTTCTCTCAAAAACTTCCAACACCGACTATCAGATGTTGCCATCATTGATGCCTTCGAGACTTGTAGGGTTTGGTTTTTTGTTCGTCAAAAGAGGACTTTACTTTTCAACGGTCTACTCAGTCCGAAGTAGCACCTGTTGGCAAGAATGATTCTGCGTTGGATTTCCAGGCTGACATTGTTGTTGGTGTTAATGCTGGTCTCAAGATTGACGATCCCAATTCTGACTGCGCTTCCGGTGTTGCCCATCGTCAGTTTACACAGCCATATAAGCTTTGCGAAAACGTCCCTTTGGCATCCCTCATACATCTCTTGCAATAGAACAGTGACCAGATGAAGTCTTTAATGTAATCAACAGCTGTGATTTTTTGAAAGAGTCAAAACATCCTTGAATTTCCCATCTGTACAGGAGAACTCAACAGGAAAACTCTCGTCTGTTTCCGGCCTGGTGTCGGTCATCATCGTTTTCGGTCACAACTAGTGCGTTTGAGCTGTGCACGGCTAGAATCTACCGCATGGCAGGACGAGATGATTTTGCAACTACTTGGAAACGCTAAAATGGGAAAATGGGAAATCTTACACAACCTGTCATCCTCCAGGTCTTGCTCCTACCGACTTCCTTCCCTTTCCTTTCGATGGATGAAAACTGATTTGACGACTCTCAGGTTATGGTCTTTTGAAAAAAAATAACTAGAGTGGGTCCATGATTGGATCGAGGACGGATAGGATTGATTTTTAGAGAAGTCAAATTTGAAAAAGTCTTAAAACTACAATAAAATCTTCAAGCTTCAAATTGCTTATTGAATGAACACCAAATGATCATTTTCCACAGATATCGTTTTTTCTCCCTTATTTTATTTTTTTTTTGCAGAAGTTTTTTTTTTCTCACTTTTGTTTCAAAAATCTACAGTTTTGGTATTTTTTATAAAAAATTATTATACAATTTGTTATAGTTTTTTTTATAAAATTTTCCCACCGTGCAGCCTTCTACTGCTCAAATGTGTTGCATTGATTTGCTGCTTTTATGCTTTTTCTCTTTTTTTTTAAATTAAATCACCAACAAAATATAAAAATTCACTTTTATTGCAATATGCATTACAACAAAAACAATTACAACAATGCGCTGTACTCGTATGTTCCTCTCTGCAATAACATTCCGTTTAATAGCTGCGTGAAGTCATAACTCAGAGAAATTAAAAATACAACAACACATTCGTTGATATTTATCATCACCATCAACAGCCACTATAAGGACAAGAACAATGAAAATTTCGAATTGACTGCGCTGACAACGCAACGATTGTGGAGTGTGTATTGTTATTAGGGTGAACATTGCAAACTAAAAAATAAAAAAAAATTTTTTGCATTAATTTTGTCTTTGTAAATGTATTCGGAAAGGATTTATTATCGACAACGCTCTCAATAAATTAAAAAAAAAATCTAATAAAATATTATTCAATTCACCCTAGTAAAAATACGTTTGTTCCATTCATGTATACATAAGTGTATATATAGTATATACTTTATATAAAAATATATAAAACATCTAAAAATGTCTATAACTATATTCACATACCCATATGTACATATGTATGTATTATATGTACGTAAATACATTCTAGTCGCTTCAATTGCACTCTACTTGCTCTCGACTTATCCACATACATATGTAAGTGCATTTGTATGTGACCACCCAGCGTGGGCGCATGTACACACGCGTTTTAATTATTATTGTTGCCATTAAAAATGTTTAGACACAAACAAACAAATCAAATGACTCTACAAAGTTGATTTGTGTGAAATTAGTTGTATGAAGATTCGGTCTGCTTGGCAGATGAGTGTGTGCTACGAAGTGCAAAGCGAAGAGTAGGCTCAATAAATGTATAAAAATTCGAGGATTTATTATTGTGAATCACAGTTCTGAGATCTTTTCTTTTTTGAATTTTAATTTTGGTAGTATACGAGGGTTCCTGTTCATATTTGGCAACCCTAGTGTAGCAATATGACAATTGACAACTTTATAGTAAAGTTTGACATTTTTGGTACTGTAAAGAGATTTCCAATAAGAGGTATTATTTGTAATAATCTGCTCTTCCGGTAGATGTCGCAGTTGAAGCTGTAATTTTTTGACATTTGACAAGTAAAAACTACAAAAGTGGAACGATGCGCACTTCAACAACGCATTGAAACTATTAAAATTCACTATAAAAATGGTTAAATCCAGGCAGTAAAACTAAAACATTTTTCGGGCGTCGTGAAGCACCTTGTCGGACCGCAATACAGAGATTTGTGGAAAATATGGGGCAGTTGCGAACAACTGCGAATATTGCTGCTGTAGCCCAAACTCTGGAAGAAACCCCAGATTTGTCCATTCGTCCCAGTCCCAGTTGGTTTTTGGAATTGGGCAGTCCACAATTTAGCATAAAGACTTGGGTCTTAAGGGCTATACAGTTCAGTTAACACAAAAACTCAAGTCGGCCGATCATTAACAACGTCTTGCCTCTGCTGATTGGGTCCTTGGAATGCATGAAAATGTTACGGAATTTCATCGAAAAATCATCTTGACTGATGAGGTCTACTTCCACCTTGATGACTACATCAAATATTCCAAACTGTCGCATCTGGCGCTTCGAAACTCCAAAATGTGTCGTTGAAAAACCTCTCCAACCTCAAGGTATAACTTATGGTCCGGCGGAGTCATAGTACCATACTTTTTCGAAAATGAAGCTGGAGCAACAGCTAAAGTGTATGGTGCCGGAATTAGATGGTGTTGTTATAGGCAACGTTTGTTTTAAACAAGACCACGCTACCTGTTACGCAAGCAACGAAACCATCGATCTCTTAAGGGAAAAGTTTCCGGACCGTGTTATCTTTCAAAGAGGTGATCGTAATTGACCACCGAGATCTCGTTTTTTAACACCGCGATTAACGAGGTCAAATCAAGACCTCAAGCTGTATCAAGGGCCAGTGTTTGTCGATGGCCTGTTGAATTCAATGGACATCGTAGATCACTCCAAGGCGAATTTCGTGAAGATCGTCCAAAATAAACTTTTGTTCCGGAACATCAACTGTTTTCAATGGGCGCACACTGATTTTGCAATATCGTCATGTGAGACAAACTTAGCCATTAATCGTGTCGATTGATCGTGAGAAATGTGAGAAAAATATATGATAACAGTGCTTCAAAACAGGTCTATGATATCGTGGCAGGTAATGTTTCGGATTTTTACACGTATGAGCAAGGAAGCAAACAGCAGTCGACTGTATGGATGTTTGAAGATGAACCGAATTTGAAAAAAGTTGTACGCACACGAAGCACTTTCAAGCAAATGATTCTCTGATTTTTCGAAAAAAACTGGACATGTCGCAACGGTACCATTACAATAACGCGGAACAGTAAATTCTTAGTGGCACACAATCATTTGTTTACATGGTGTCTTCTAAGAAATCAGGAAAGCCAACCCCCGAGAAGGCATCACTTTTCACCAGGACAATGCAAGGTCTCACATTTCGACTGAAATAACTGCATTTTTGAGCCTTCAAAACATTGATTTGATGGGTCATCTGACTTGGCAATGAGTGACTTCTTTTTATTCACGTATTTAAAAAATGAACTGAGAGTTCAACGTTTTTCGACACATGAAGAGGCGGTTCTTGCGTTCAAAACACATGTTTTGGAGATACCGCATTCAGACTGGCAAAAGTCCTTCGTCAATTATTTCAAACTCAGGCAAAAGTGTATAGATCATAATGGAGAATATTTTGAAATAGAACAAAGCGATTTTCGTTCATTAATATTTGTTTTAATTCTCTAATCCTGAAATATTAAATGCAAACCTCGTACTGGATATGTACATATATCTATAGATGCAATATACTTTAGCTGGCTGATTGTAGCGCTACCCCAATGGCACACTTCTTCAATTTCAATTGAGTGTTTACTACTTTGTTTATAAAATAAATTATTTTGTGCATGTGGACTATTATTTTAGCGGCATCTCCCTTTTATGTCTTTATGACGATTTAGCTTCAAATTCGATTACAGCTATAAGAATTATATACATATATATACATATTTGAATCTCTTTGTTTACTTCATTTATTAGAAAATAGATTGATTGCCTAACCGACTAGCACCACAATCTCATAACCTCCCATAGCAATGTTCTCAAAAGCAGTGGCCAAAAATGGAATGTACTCGTACGTCACAATAAAAAAATTTAAATTACGAGAGGCTATTGATTCACTCGAGGAATAAAAAACTTGTTGATGAAATAGAGCAACAAACTTATTAATTTTTGGCTGTGCAAAAATTTGATCCATTTTTGTTTTTTGTTCAAAAAAGTGTTTTTGAAAAAGCAATATAACGAGTACATCATTCAAAGTATTGTCCGTCGGAAGCAACTACCTTTTCCCATTTCTTCGATTATTTTCGAATACCTTCTGTAAGAAATGAGCCCGCGAAGTGGTGAATAACCAAATCGTTTTTTATCACTCGAAAAAGCCTGCAGTCTAAAGGAGCAAGATCAGGGGAATACAGTGTGGTGTTAGACCTCTCATTTCAGCATTTCTAGGTAGTTTTTGACGGTTCGAACAACACGTTGTCATGTTGCAAAATCACCTTGTCATACTTTTCGGTAATTTCTGGCCGTTTTTCAAGTAATACGGAACGTACTAGGTGTAGTTTCAATACCTTAGTGGTTTTAGCAGCTCATATTACACCAATCCGTGTGGTCCCACCTTTGAGCCGTGGATGTTTTCCTTTGACGTCGATGTAGATGATGATGGAGCGGGCTTACAAGGCGTGGCATAATATTTTTCCTTCTTCGGGTTATCATAGTATATCCATCCTGCGCAGGACGTTCTTTGTTTACGACGCTAAAATCACAACTTTTTCAATCTCAAAAACAATCTCTGTTTGACTTATCGTTCGACACAGATTAATTATATACTTTCACATTCCATATTCGTAGGCTACAACTGCAGTTTTCTTCCAGCTAAACTAAAAATTCAAAACAACTGTGTTGTTGTCAGAAACAGACGCTGATGCACACCAATTATTGTTGAAACCTTTCTAATGAATTTGGTATCCGCTTCAAAGGTCAGCCACAAGCAGCAGGTGGAGCTGAAAACGGACCGAATTAATTTGTAACCCTAATAATTGGTTTTGTTTTTTAATCGTAAAAAATCTTTAAAATTTTATTTCTCGTAATCTCTTTCTTTATTAATTTCCCTTGACTATAATTGCTTTGAAAATGGATAGAAGTCAATGTGATCTGTGTCTATGTATGTCGTATTTGGCCAAAGCAGAAATCACAAAATCCAGCGGCTTAAGAAAAACTGTAGTACCTTCCATTTGTTAGAGAATCGAAGGAACTCTGCTACAGAATGTTTAAGTGCTATTAAAGTACCAATAATACAATATACAGACACCCCTAGCCATACGTTTTCCTTAAAACCCAGATATTTAACTTCTTTTGTAGTGATTCAGTATCATGAACGAATCAGATTCAAGATAGATCCACCAGGCTTCCCAATCTATGCAAATTTACCTCAAGGTACTCCACCAATAGAGTTCACACACGCTTTTTTCTGAGGTATACAAAAATCAGCGACTTAGAGGCAGCTTCTTTATGTGCTGTCTAAGGTTGTTTTAAAATCGACGAAGAGGTGGTGGATGTCGACACTTTTTTCACGGCTGTTTTCGATGATTTGGCGCTAGCCATAATTGCTCTAAAGCCATAATGATTAGGTCCAATCCATCCGTAGTTCGTTTACGGTGTATTTCAACGGATCACACATTATGCTCGATAGAACCTTATATGCGATATTGAGGAGGCGCAGATTGTGGGATCGCCCTTTTTATGGATTGGACAGAGCACATTTAAGTTGCAGTTGTCGGATATCCGATCATATCTTTCAAAGAATTTGATGCATGCACGATATCAGCTGTTCATCGGAATATTTGAATAGCTCAGTCGGTGGGCTATCGGCCCGCCGCTTTGTTGTTTTTCAGACAGGGAAATTTTTATTTTAACTTCTTTTGTTCGTCGTCATATACACAATATCAAAAGTGGCATTAAAATGCTGAAGCACTTTAAACAAGCTCTCGGCTAGATGCAACCCAGCTGTGGTCTGGCTGCCTGGGATTCGCCATCTGCTGGCGTTTTTACTGCCATTCAGCGGGCTGAAAATTGCTCCTTTCATAAATTCAGCATCCTGGGCATCAGTCGCTAGATCACCTCTCTATGTCCTATAGGAATTTTCGAGCATTAGCCTTGTTGACTAGCTTCTTAAGGTCATACTCATGCATCTCGTCCTTTTTCTTTTTTCACGTGTAGTGATCGATCGCAAGGCTGCGAGGTATTCAGTCTGTTTTCTCTACCCGGCATCGCGACAATCCTCATCGGATCATCTTTTCGAAAACTAATAGTTTCGTTTGCAGCTGTACGAGTACGTAGTAAGCTTGAAGTGCCGTCCAACTGTTAACTTATAAAGAGTTCCAAATTAGTGTTCCCTAAAACCTGGAGTGTTAGTCGAGTAGAAGCCCCGCTGCAGCAGCTGCTCGGCGTAGCCTTCTTTGGGCATGTTGGGGAGCATTATTTGCTGCATAGAGACGGCTGTGCATCTTCGTTGTGACAGGGTAATGGTTAGAGTCGAAGTTATGTCTTCGGAACGTACAAACGCCTAGAACAATGGTGACAAGTCTTTCGACAATCACCATATGATCGACTTGCGTATGCTATTTTCCACTCACGGCTTGATCAATTTTTTTGTTCAGAAACCTGGTTCTATTAGGGGCCATATTTCAAGACTCGGCGAAATTGATCAGCTTCAGTTTGGGGATGCTTCGTTATCTCAATATTTCTATCGCTGATCTTACAAGTGTATAATATCGCGACCAACTCCATCGTGGTCTCCTCACAGCGAGCTGTCTGCATACTGAGTATGGCCCCAAAATCTTTTTGAAGAAGCAGCATCTCGTATGCACCTCAAAAAAATCCTTATTTTCCCCTATTAAGCAACACATTACTTGGGTACATATCTCAAATACTCAACCACATTTTCACATACTCGTACATACATATACACATATTTATTTATCTGCCACTTAGAGTTGCATTTGTGAATATCTGCAGACGGTAATGATCACTGAAATTGTCCAAAGCGGCGCTTATCCGATGTTGTAATCTCGATTGTGAGGTGAGGGAAATGAGCTCACGAGAGACGCTACGAGAAAAAAAAAACAAAAACAAATACAACAAGCAGATGATAAAAGTTTCGCTGACGGGAAGAGGCCGAAGATCGCTTGAATTAAAGTAGGAAAGATCTGAAAATCATTACTGGTTTTAAGCTGCAGAACGAGAGACTTCGAAATTGTGTTTCGACCCCCGTCACTTTTGGTGAGTTCGAAGTGTCCACAGTCTACTTCCCTCCGACGCGACTGATTCGTTTACACGTTTGATTCTGCTTTTCGGAATGCAAAGTATGTCATTAACAATCGCACTCCGTGCGACGATGCCGGACGTGTGCGGAGGGCGACGGCGATGGTGGTGGCGTCACCATAGTTTCACTGCAAGATTCAATTAAATCTCATACCGCATTCGTGCCGCGCATAGCGAACATGGAACATGTTGTAAACAAGATGTAGCACAGACACAGTACACAAGGGCAGATGAGCCAAAAAGCCCATGTACCTGGCGCGGTAGTGGGTAAAGCAGGCAGCTTAAGTAGGTTGTGGACAATAAAGCTGCAAGAAGCAACAGCGTCTGTCTGGCAATCGTATGCAGTAGGATCAGTCTTGCGATAGATCGAAACGGTATTGTTTTGAATTGCTTTCTGTGGAATTCACAGGTTGACCGAAGCCGGCGCGTGGCTGGTGGAGAGTAACGAGCCAACTCTTTTGGGTACTTAATGTACGCAAGGCATAAAATGAACTGTTGGGGATCATGAGCTTGTATGTTCTTTATTACTTTTTTTTTCTCTGCTCCTCACTGCTTCCGACGCCAGACAACAGAAATCAGATAGTCACTCCTGTCGAAGTACCATCATGTGAATGTGTGTGTGTGTGTGTGTTTGTTTCATCCTTTTGCTGTTTACTGTTTTTTTTTCTCTTCTTCTTCTTACCTTACCCGCATTGTCGCCTGTGCGCGTACGAGTATCTTGCGCATCTAATTAAGCGCTTTTCACTCGCCATCACCGACTGCGCCACTGTCACCAGTTCGCCGATCGGTTAGTAGATTTCCTTGGCTAACTTACTTAATTTCGTCTGCACTAAAGCTGGTGAGGATTCCCTCAGTGCACGGCACTCGTTGGCTTTTGGTGTGCGTCTCCTTGGTATTTGCGGCGCGGCTTATTATTGTGCTAAGAGATCAGCACGATTTCATCCGCATGACTCACTTGCGATGTGCCGAAATTTACTTACAGATAGTGCGCCAGCACGCGGAGCTCGCTCGCCCGTTCGTACTTTGTACTCGTAACGTATGCCATTATCCTCGTACTCGATTGAAATGACAAATATGTGCGTTGCTTGGTCGCCTCGGTTAAATAAGATGCAACATTTGGCGACATCATTACCGCGAGGGGGCGATTTCGGTCCGATTTGCCGATGAAGTGTGGCTGATTGCGCCACAAAGTTGCATTGTTTGCCAAACAAAATCGTGTTCGAGGGACAATTTTGCTTCTTTAGAAGACAAAATAATAGATAAGTTAAGCTAATGGGATTTTATTTTGAATTGATTGCATTAATAGGGCTCTGGGCATTCGTTTAATTTATTTTAATTTTTTTTTGGCTTCTTTTCTTTTTTACGGCAAGAAGCTGAGAAAAAGTGTAAACGTCTCCATACCAGAGACACGCCAACATACCCTGGAAGTGGCAGTGTTGAAATGTTTAATATATAGGATGTATGTATCGAGAAAGCTTTGCGGCGCTGGAGGAATTGGGAGAACTTTCGGTCATAGGTCGGTAAGCTGGAGACTGGCAGACAAATTGGACCACATGCCTCCGTGTTTTATGTGGGGAAAGAAGGTTTCAAGTTGCATTAAAACAAGGTGGATGGCGCAGGAGCATGTGACCCATCATCGGAACTTACAACATCTGAATGAACGTAGCAGAAATGGAATGCGGAGTGGGTATCTCAGGCAACCCTTCAAGCTTTCAAAATGCGGCAGTATCTTCCAGGTGGAAATGTTTGTAGCTAGAAAAGCTACTGAGGCAGCTAACATCACAGGACGCCACCACATCGATAGCCAAGCGGCAATTAAGGCATTAACCTAACGTCGTATCGTGTCAGAGAATGTACTTAGAAGCATGTAGGCGTGAGGTGGATATAGGGAAACGTTTCCATTTATACTGGGTTTATGACCACAAGCCGGAAAACGACTCCGCGCTGAAATGAAAAGAGCTAACAGACGGATCTGGGTGAGATGGAATGTATTACCGACATGCAACCATTTATACGAAGCAGACCATTTATACTTTTTGCTCTCATGATCTCGAAAAGATTGCAGGACGGTTATTCCCTAATGACATGACACGCGAGCCGAATGGGAATCAATAAGGATGTTACATGCAGTAAGTGCAGGGAAGAAGGCATGAGTGAGAAGCAGGAACACCTTCTTTGCTTCTGTCTTAGATATCTAGAAGTTTCCGGGCTGAAAGGCCTAAAGAAGTATCAAAGTTAGATCGACACTCTATTAAATTTCGCAAAAGAGCGTTGACATCCTATGCGATGACTACTTCAGCTCGAACTAAATGGACCATCCAGTCTATGTATGATGTGCCAGCTATCCAATATTACCTAACCTGGTCTTTAAGGTCACAAATGATTTGAAGTGAGGGTTTGAACTCTCTGAATAATGCACAAACTTACTAACACATTCATTTTTCAGCTTCATCTAGTGATCTCAATGATCGATAGCTATTGTTTAATAAAGACGACAGCCGAATTAAAACTTTTGTAAGTCGGAAAAGCTATTTGAACCCTCGTAATTCGGTCCGGCGACTCTTCATATTGAGAGGAATCATGGGTTGAACAAGTCAAGTGGAGATTTGTGTCTAAATCAGATTTGCCTAACTAATTTGGGGGACTTAACATTTATCTAACCATTTTTCATACGCAGTCTATGGCTTCTAAGACTAAGATGTTAATCAGCTTGGAAGATTTTGAGAAAGAGAGGGAAGAGCCTGTAGTTTGTTAGGTGTGTACTGAATTAGCTTCGGTTCTTGGAGAGAGTTTTTTTGTTTTATCAATTTACTAGTGATGTTTCAAGCAGCGCTAGTGGCTAACCGGCTAAAAGTCCTTGGCTACAATCCCTTAAATGTGGGGTACTTGACAGCATACGGAAAGTAATAACAGAACTCGGCTCAAGCCTACTCAATGACAAGATGGCAGCAGACTAGCTCATCGGAATTACCGAAGACATCGATACCATTACTGATGGGTGTAAAAGCGAGGCAGACGCAGGAGCAGGGTTTTTTCCATTCGCCTCAACTCCTTTTTCTAAGCAGTAATTGTGGGCATTAGGGTGCCAAATAGGCAACCGCTCATCAGGTTTCTGGTAGATAGCAATGCGGCCATTAAGTCAACAGACGTGAAACATCAAAGCAAATATCATTCGGGTCCCAAGCCCCGATATAGAAGGCACGGAGCAGGCGAACGTGTTCACCATCGAAAGCCTCAGACCATTCAGCACCTTTAAATGTTGTCTTAAACAGAAGGAATCCGGACCACTTCCAATGTAAGACGTTCGCCTCCAATTATTGTGGGGCAGCGTGGGTTGTAGATAGATCAGAGTGCAACATATATTGAGAAGAAGAAAAATACGATAGGGAACACAGTGAGCCCGTTTAATGGTTAAGCTGCGACCGCTTGTGGTTAGGACCTCAACATCCCTTTTCAACCAGCCAATCAATCAACCAATAGATAGTTAAAAGGTAATTGACATCTGTAAGGTCAAAGGAAACATTAGTAGAATATTTTTGTATTCAGTCAGGTGGAGGACAGATACCCTTGAGTCAAGGGACACAATTATATTTCTTTAACTACAGCCAAGTCCGCAAATCGAATCAATTAGTTTTTGACGACTGCAGGAGCTACCATTTCCAACACAAAATCATTCTACTGAAAACTCCTTCTTACATTATATAGAATAATTTGCATGAGAGGCCTTCTCCGGTCTAATAAAATATTTTATTGCTACTGAGCATCTTTCCGAACTCTCTTATTCTTTTTTGCTATTAATATCTCGTTCAATTCATCGTTTTGAACGTTAAACTTTTCTCACTAGTACAGACTCAACACATGTTCTTATACCCTAGGTCTTCCCACCGTACGAGTATATTAGGGCGAAAACAATGATCGAATTGTAGAGTTTGATCTCGAATCATCAAGAGATGACTTTACTTTTATATTGCCCACTGAATCCAAAGTGCACCTGTTGGCAAGAACTGCCAAAACTCTGACAAATTCGGTTAAAGAGTACACTGGCATACAGGTTGAGCGCTGGGTTTGAGACCTCTCACTTAAAAACCTAGTCCAATAAAAACTTCTCGAGCTCTTCTTGAGCCAAATGGTTAACCAGGCTTTTCATTCAGCTTTTCTTTTACGAGTCCAGAAGCACAGAAGAACTGTACGCATCCTTAGATATGATGATTAAGGTAATTATGCTCTTTGAATACCTTTCAATAGACCTTGACGATGATATATCAGAATAATTGTAAATAAAACCACCCATTCTATTCCATAGCAATCCCAGTAGTTCCTTCATACTCACATACATATATTTCTGCTGCTGCTTATTGTAAGCTAAAAAAGCAACACAGATTATGCCCACATCGTGTGTGTGGGAGATGAAAAATCAAAGCTCAGTGCTTAACGAAAACACAATAACTTAATTTAGTTGCATTACTGGTGCAGAGAGATGTACTTACAAAGATATATAGATATCAGTACATATGTATGTACCATATATAATACCCGGTGGCATGTCAACGCGCTTTCGATTGGCATATTGTAAATTCGTACAAGCTCACTGTGAATGCACCCACAATACAAAAAATCCAATAACAAAAAAATAAACCAAAGAGGCATTCAAAACACTGAACCATGCTTGGCGCGAGCGGTGAGTGCGGAGTTGGGTTGGAGATCTTTGTAAGTAGCCAAATTGGCTTCGCATTGCTTTAAGCGCCAATTACATGCACGCGCTTGCATTACGAGTACAATATGTTTACTAAATATGGTGGGGCTGAACAAAGGTTCGCTTAGTGAATAGTAATATAAACACAAGGATGGAAAAAAAATTTAGAAAAATTCCAAACATTCTGCCTAATAATTTTTCTAAACTCTATTACCGAAATATGTTTTTATACTTTTACTCAATAAGGTATACAACACAATGACAATATACATTTAGTAATCCTGACATGGCCACGTTACTCGGCTCTAAACCTGATTAGACCAACATCCAATACAAAGCCAATAATCATCAAAAAAGAAATTATAATTAGGTTTGGATTAGATTAGATAAAAGTGGCTGATCCTAGAAGATTCCACATAAATCGTTGTGATGCCCGAAAGAGTAAAAAAATATACTGAACGCTTTCATTTAGTGGATCGCTTAGTGAATATTGAGTTGGGTTGATGCGGCTGCTGGTTAACCCCAGCACATTTAGGCCAATATGCCCATTGTGATACCGCTGAGGCTCCTGCCTTCACCTTCTCAAATGATCGAACCATTTCGTGTGCCTTATAAAGGCAGCGAGAGTGTTTCCCAAGAAACTTATGTCGCGCGGATGCCAATAGTGGCAGAGGTAGTGCTCGATGGTTTCTTCCTCTTCTTCGTCCCTACAGCTGCGGCAGAAATTGTTAGAGTAGTAACCCATCCTATTCCCGTGAAGACCCATTAAACAGTGTCCAGTTATTATACCAGTCGTTTTATTAGTGGACAACCGGTCCAGATGGATAAAATGTTTAGATTTTTTCGCGTCCAGCTTCGGCCATATCTGTCTGGTCACGTTACATGTGATTCGTTCAACCATCGTGAGTTAGCTTCCCTGGTGAAGGCCAGTTTAAGCATGTACTTAGCCGTGGACAGAGGTAGACCAGCATCGTGTGCGTGTTTTGTCGTAGATTGAAGGGTTCCTTCCCTTGCTAGTTCGTCTGCCATGCAATTGCCTGGGATGTCCCTGTGTCCAGGTACCCAGACCATGGCAGTACTTTACTTTGTTGAGAGTGTTAGTACAGTTTATTGCCACTTTTGACGTGGCACCGTTACATTGAAGAGATCTGATTGCAGCCTGACTATCGGAGTAAATTGTAACCGATTGTCCTGCTGCCGTAGATTTGTGTAATCACTCCATTTATTCACAGTTTACCATATGGGGGACAGTTAATCAGAAAGTGTATATTGGTATAAGATTCCATTTCTTTTTCCAAACAACTACGATAAGTAAGTGTGTGCTTGATAGCATCTACTTTTGGCTGAAAAATGCTGCCGATGAATAGTTATTGAAGGAAAACTCCCACACTGACTCTTCCGTCAACCTTCGATTCATCCATGAAAAAGTTAAGTTATCTTTTCCTCCAAAATCTCTTCTTTTCTCCAGACCCCTCGTTAAGAGAATATGGTGGAGAAGAAGCCATCCGTCAACAGCTCGGAGATATAGTAATCCAAGCAAAAAGGGGTAAATTCGACTTTCCCAAGAAGAGCGGAGTATGCCAGGCTTGAGCCAATCAATGATCCAGACTTCGTGAGTCTTACAGAGACTTTTGCAGCGATAGACTACATCCATGATTTGGGCTACTTTCAAAAAACCAAACTATTACATCGAATATCTACTGTTGTCAACTATTGCAAACCTGTTTGGTAACCCATCAGAAATTAACAGAGCTCAACTGGGAACTGATGCCTATAAGTTTTACTTGCTATACCATTGCATTGTTCTTTGCTTTGCTCTCTTCAATTATCGAAATCGGACGACTATAACATTTAGTTCACATATGGTACACCAATTTTTTCATGCATGAGGCCTTGGTCGAAACTCTATCAAGAAAGTATTTAAGAGCATGAAATTTGATACTCTACACACTTATACACAAATAAACTTTGTCATTAAAAATCATCGAAATTAGAAAACGTCATCATATAGCCCACTCCCACCAATGTTCAGATATCTCTCAAAGAAAATACCATTTATTTTATGGTCAGGAAAGGTGTAAAGACATTGCCATGGCCAAATTTCAAAGGTGTAGACCATTGTTAACCAGAAGTGCGACCGTTTGTTAGTCCCCCCGTCTTCCCCTTTCATATGTGCATACAGTAGACCCAAATAAGTGCATATATATACATACATACGAGTATGCCACTTTCAGCTAAACTACTCGGATATGGCCAATAATCTCCAATAAAGTATTTAGTAAACAGTGGGCATTTACAGCGACGCTACCGCATACGAGTATTTGACAAAGATCGCCAAGCATCGATAAAGGTATTTAAGCTCATGGAAGAGTGTTTGCGTTTCTCGTAGAAGCAAACAATTGTCTTTTGGAGGCTTGGTTGTATCAAATTTTGAAGTATTTTTACTACTTTTTTTTTGCTGCTCTCTTGGCCAAGACAGTGGGCGCCAATAATTCAAAGCCCAAAGCAATTAATGCTTCACTTGGCTATTTCAGTGGGCTTTACATGATTGTTTTTTTTTCGCCAGTAGCTACGACTGGGAATCGGTGATCGCGTTAAAGAGTACAGTCATTTATGGCTAAGTAAGTAGCGCCTTTAATTACATTATTGCTTGCCTTTATTTCAGCTTTTAGTTTTTAGTTTTTAATTTTTTTTCATACATATTTTTTGTTGTGAACTGTATTGTTTGAGTAGTAACAGCAACTTGTTCTTGTCGCTTTAAATAAATTTGTGTTTATATACATACATACATAAATAACTGGCGCTTTGTAACCGCTGAAGTAATTTTCGTCCCAGCTTCTCCTCTAATTTGTGGTTTTGCGTCTTGATTTCCAACAGATGGAGGGACCTACAGTTTATTCTAAGCCGCCTTCGAACGGCTGATGGATTTAAATGAGGAATTTTGATTTCCAAGCCAGAAATACACTCGGATGGCTTGACCTTCCCTGTCGAGTGGCGACCGCAATTAGAAAATTTAACTTAATTTTTTATTTTAAATTAATTTTCTATTACTTTTGGATTTGTGTTAATTTTTTCTTTAGAAGAACGGCTTTCATCAGCAGTTAGGAGTAAAAAGGCGAGATTCGATTTCGTCATTGATCTCCCTGGCCGAAAAATAATACCAAACTCCTTCTTCTTTATTGGCATTGGCACCGCTTACGCGAATATAGCCGAATCAATAAAACACTGCAATTCTTCTCTTCTTTTCGCTGCCTGGCGCCAGTTGGAAATACCAAGAGGAGCCAGGTCATTCTCCACCTGATCCTCCCAACGGAGTGGAGGTCCTCCTCTTCCTCTGCTTCCACCAACTATATCAATAATAAGCTCATCATCCCATCACCTTTGGTATTTGCCGTTGCCAATGCGCAAAGGACCATAAATCCTTCGCAAAACTTTCTCTCGAAGACTCCTAGAGCCGACTCATCAGTTGTTGACATCGTCCACGCTTCTGCGCCATATAGTAGGACGGGTATGATGAGGAACTTGTAGGTTTGGTTTTTGCTCGCCGAGAGAGGACTTTACTTTACAATTGCCTTCTCAGTCCAAAGTAGCACCTGTTGGCAAGAGTGATTCTGCGTTGCGGCTACGCTGGCTAGGCCATGTCGTCGGAATGTATGAAAGCACTCCAGCTTTGAAAGTATTTGATGCAGTATCCGCTGGTGGAAGCAGAAGAAGAGGAAGACCTCTACTCCGTTGGAAAGACTAAGCAGAGAGGAACCTGGCCTTTCTTGGTTTCTCCAATTGGCGACAAGCAGCGAAAGAAGAGAGGAATGGCGCGCTAATATTGATTCGGCTATAATCGCATAAGCGGTGCCAATGCCAATAAATAGAGAATAATCGCTTTCGTCAGGATATGTCCTTTGGGAATGATTCCTGCGTTGACGTCCACCACCGCCATTTAAGTGGAGACTCATGTCAAAACTGCCGATTTCATTCCATCCCAAACCTGAAGTGGTCCTTAGAATTGGTAGTATTTTTCCAGTACTTTGAATGAAGTGAACCTTTGAACTACGTTTGATATAATGAAGTAACATAAAATTTATTAACTCTCAAAACAACTGTCCCGTATATACACTTAATGAAGCTCGAAAGCGTTAACATATATCAACAAATATTATTTAGCACAACCAGTTTTTAAATTTAATTCAACAATCTCAGAAGCTTTAGGTAGGACTCCTCTCAATTAATCATATACACATAGAGCCCAGCAATCTCCTAATATCTCATTCCATACTCTTTAAAGCAGCCTGTATTTGATAGCTCTCAGCATGGGGAACTTATCACCGGTGCACTGACCACGGAAGTCGTCCAAAGTGAGATCGAACAAGGCAACACCACCCAAATTCTTAGCCTTCACATAACCAGCCTTACTGGCAGCCGTATCGGGATCTTCGTAGCTCACCCACAGGCCATTGGAACCGTCCTCGTCGGCGGTGTGGAACGCATAAGTGCCATAACGTTTAGTGGGATCACTAATGCGACGGAGTGGAGCATCAGCACCCTTTGCATTGACGTTCGAAGGATTCGGCAGACGTTGACACACTTCCAACCAGTTGAGCAGACCTGGTGTCTTGGTTAGTGGACCAGCCGGTGCAGCGCCCTCTGTATCGCGTATGATTGGCAAGCCAGTTGTACCAGAATCTTTAGTCATTTTCCAAGCACGTCCATAAGCGGCAACACCCACGTTCAACTTGCTGGCGGGCACACGTTGCAACAACCAATTCTCCACTTGATAATTGATATTATAGTGTGGCAGACGATTTTGATCGTGTAATTCGTAAAGTGGTGCGCTAAAGTCAGCTTCTTCGGGATTACGTTCGGGTGTAAGGAAATCAAAGGTGGCCAGATTTATGAGATCCAAGCTATCGGCAATGGCCGGTGCATTGAAGTACCCTGTGGGGAGTAACAAGAAATGAGTTACAATAGTAATTGACTGAAAGTGAGCACAAGCAGCTCGAACATTGTCTACTTACAACTCGAGTTGACGTTCGGCAAGACGGTGAGTGATAACAAGTAATTATCCACACGCAGCGTATTCTTCAGGTCCTTAACCAAATCGGTGAACTCCTCCTTGTGTTCATCCGACTTCTCATCAACGATGAAATCACCAGTGAAGAACTTTTTGAAACTCTTCCACGCCGCACCGACATCGGAGTGCACCTTCCTTGGTTTGTTGCGTGGCAGTTGGAAAGCCAAGTCGAGACCATCGAAGTTATAGCTACGCAGAAAGTCACGTGCTGATTCTATGAATGCTGTCTGTTTTTGCCGACCTGCTTCCAAGAGACTAATATACTTCTCATGGCCACCTGCATCGCGATCACCGCCAACACTGAGCAGAAATTTAGTATATGGGAATTTCTCTTTGAGTGCAGTGATGGTGGCGAAGTGACGCCGTTGTATATCCAAGTTTTCGTTGAGGCTCATTAGCTGGAAAGTGTCGGAATTGATGCCAACGTAGCCGTAAATGACGTGTGTACAAAATTGCAAAGCTATTTCCAAGTCAGCGGGGCTAAATTGTGCAGAACCTGCGGGAGAGAAGTTAGTAGAGGAATTTAAATGATTATTTTGGAGAAAAGTAACCTGCACGTGTGACGCCATTTGAATCGTAAAAGCACACTAAATTGCGTTCCAACCCCGAAGACGTGCTCCATGCCACGGTACACGCCAGCAAGGCGAGTGTTAAAAGTAAAAATTTCATCGCGAACACACGTCTAATCAGCTTGAGGTTTAAAGTGAAAATAATTTCGCCGACTGAGCTCACTTTTTTCAAGTGAAATATGCGAGCTTTCTACGAAAGTTATCAGCGTTTAAGTTTAAAAGTTCGACGAGATCACTGGAACGCCACTCATCGACAGAGATTTTATGATTAAACGAGAAATATAAAACTCGAATGTTTGTGTGTAAAAAAAAAATGATTTATTGTTTATTGAGCGTAAAAGTACAGTGTGAGACAAATAAATTCGAATAACATGTTTCTGGTTTTTTTTTTTTTAATTTTACAAACGGAACTTGGCTGCGCGTAAAATGGGGAATTTATCGCCTGTGCAGAGTCCACGGAAATCATCGTAACTCAAGTCGAACAACGCCAAACCGCCCAAGTTCTTCGAGTGCACATAAGCCGCCTTATTAGCCGCGCTATCCGGGTCCTCATAGCTCACCCACATGCCGTGCTCGCCATTACCGTCTGCCGGACGGAAAGCGTAAACGCCATAACGTTTAGTGGGATCGCTTACACGACGCAACGGCGCATCAGCACCCTTCAGGTAAGCATTAGAAGGATTTGGTAATTTTGCGCACACCTCTGGCCATGAGAGTAGACCAGGTTGTTGACTTTGCATGCCAGCCGGCGCCGGACCATCAGTTTCTTTCACCACAGGCTCACCAGTCAAGCCTGAGTCGGTGGTTAGCTTCCATGCGCGTCCATACGCGGCAATACCGAGATTGATCTTATTAGCCGGACATTGTTGGCCAAGCCAATAGTCAATTTGGTAATTGGCATTGTAATGAGGTAAACGACTCTGATCGTAAAGCTCATAGAGTGGCGCAGTATAGTCTGCTTCTTTGGGATTGCGTTCGGGTGTGAGGAAGTCGAAAGCGGCAAGCGTGACAAAGTCCAAATTACCAACCAAAGCTGGCACATCGAAGTACCCTGTGTGTGTATGGGAGCAAAGGTAAGTTAATTTACTTTTAACTAAAAATTTTCTTTCGCACTTACAGCTTGAATTAACATTCGGCAATACCGTTAACGTGAGCATCATATTATCCGGCCGTAAAGCGTTACGTACATCTCTTACAAATGCAGTAAACTCTTCCTTATGCTGTTCAGACTTCTCGTCGACTATGAAATCGCCCGTGAAGAGCTTCTTAAATTTCTTCCACACCATACCGATGTCCGAGTGTACTTTACGTGGTTTATTTTTAGGAAATTGGAATGATAAATCCAAACCATCAAAGCCATAAGAACGCACCAATGAATATGCGGAGTTAATGAAGGAAGTCTGCTTCACTTTTTCACCCTCAAGTAGTTCGAGATACTTATTCGGATGCTCAGGATCGACATCTTGATCACCGCCAACACTCAACAAAACTTTCAAATGTGGATATTTACGTTTCAGCGCCGTTACTTCGGAATACTGATGCTTATGCACATCCAAGTCTTCGTGTAAACTCTGCACCTGATAGGTGTTCGGATTTATGCCGGCATAACCGTAAATTAAGTGTGAACAGAATTGTAGTGCGATTTCAAGGTCGGGTGTGAGCAATTTGCCAAGACCTGCGAGGTGTTTTGTGGCGCATATGTGTAAGAAGTGTAAAAATAGAATAAATATTTATTCAATTATTTCAAAGTCAGTGCAATTTCTTTATGAAAAAAAAACATTTGTATGAAAATGGTGCGTGCATGCGTGGCAATAATACAAAATAATCAAAGACAAGTGGTGTGAGGTGCAGTATCGGGGAAGTACTCTAGTGATGTACACAACAACAATGGACAAACACAAACAAAAAATTATGACTAATGTTGCACGGGAGAACAATAAAGTAATTCACAGTACACGTATACTGCAAGCAAAATACAAACAGTGGAAAATAAGTATAAACAACATTAAAAAAATATCGAAAGTTTGCTTAGAAAATAAAAATTGGCATGAAAAGTGGGTATTGTTGTTAATGAGTTTATTTTTATTTTTTTTACCGAACCTGCCTTTGATCACATTTGACACAACAGATATATGACACTAGCGTCATCAACAGGTTGCTGTAGAAAATCACGTCGTATGAGTCACATATCGCGACAGTTCAGAGAATTAAAATCAGTAGTGGGATATCACAACAATAAATTCAAAAGCGGAATATCACAACAATAAATTCAAAAGTGGAATATATTAATAATAACAAAAATTCAGAAGTGGAATAATAAAGTGCAGCAGTATCATAGTGTGTGCCAGGTTTAATTTTATCACTTATTATTAGTGTTGTGTGCGGAATTTGAATTAATTTAGATATCTATTATTGTTGTAGACTGTTTATTCACGAGCTCTAAGTAAATAAATAAATAAATTTGTTTGCATTATGCGTTAGGTTTATTTTTATATGTACCAGATGTATATGTATAGTATACCAACCATTTATCGCTCTTGAGTTCATTGGGACAGTCTATTGTCGGTCAGTGAAACAATTGTTATTTTAATCTACATTTTATTGTGTATATACCGTGACCCCCTCTGATAAGCCATTGACCCATCAAAGCATCACTCTATACGAGTATAGTTGAGTTTATAGTAGCTTAGCATCCGTCAGAGCAAGTGATAATTTTTAAAAGCTTTTTCTCCGTCTAAACTTGTTTACAAATTGAATAAATAATAGTACTACATTCAAAGTGTATACATATACCTATATATATAGTATGCACATACATATATTAAATTGTATTCGTTATTGTTCGCAAACATTTTATTTGTTTATGTAAAAATAATAAAAATAAAAATTGTATGAGCTTATTGAGTATTTTCTAGCCTTTTTTTGTAAGCGTAAGCAACCTCTAATAGATAGTCAATTGCTTTGAATTAATTACTTCCTTGGAAAAAATTATAATTAGTTTCAACTAAGCTAATAAAAAGTACCTTATAATTTACATATCGATAGATGCATCGATATCGTATATATGTATATATATTAAAATATCGAATTATAGTTTATTTATTGACAACTGCAAAGAGGAATGCACTAATTACAGTTGCTGTCTGGGTGTGGTTTTATTCCCGATTATAAATGAGATATTTTTTTAAATTGTTAATTGTGACAAATTAGTGATTCCCAGTGAATGCAAGTACCGAGAAAAATAAATGAAAGTATTAGAAGTTGTTTTTCCAGTAGATATTTGACATTTGTTCATATACCTTTTAACTCTCCAAAGGGGGTCTACCACATTTAAATTTTTATATTTCATTGACACATGAGCAATATACATACATATACAGGAGTCTAAGAAAGTATTGAAGGTTACTAAGCTGTTTTGAAGGTTAGAACGGAAATCATCTGAGCATTTTATCGATTTTTCAAAAAAAAAGGATTTTTTCTAGATTATAAATATATCTAAGAATGAATCATAAATGGCCGGTACTTCAATCTCATCTAATTAGCGATTTTCCATGACCCACGTGATCATAGTTTTGGCCGGGACCTCTTCAACACCTCATGTAGCCTAAAGTGTGCCTTGTAACCACTCCTTTCCCTGCGTACTTATAAACGTAGTTTTGTTTCACACCTTTTTTCATTTTCAACTATAGATTTATAAAAAAAAAAAACATTTTTAAACAAATATATTGTGATCCATATATTTACTATGTAAAAGGCTTTGTCCTGAATGATTAACGGACCAACAAACAGCCTAAACCATTAATCGTAGAGACCTGAGGCTTGGGGCGTGTCTTATGAGTATTACGTAGGTATCCGATAAGAAATGATTTTCTGGGATGCGAACCTTCGAAAAAGTCGTATTTATTCGATTTTCATAAAATTCAGTACATTGGTCTTGAAATCGATTCGATGGTCCGCTGGGTGGCTTTTTGACAATGTTAAAAATAAAGCCTTATTTCTGGAAGTGAATTCAGGGCCAATTTATAGGAAAAATTCTATTATTGGATTTGTGGAGGGACCGATCCTATGGGAACGTGTAGTTTTTTGGTTCAATTTACGTGAAATATGGAACATAGAAAGCTCATGAGATTTCATTTTACCGTTATTATGAGAATAGACGAAACTTTTCTGGAGAAGTTTAGAGTCTTTAAGATGCGGCCAAGGGTTTATATTTTGCTGTTTTGATCAAAAAATTAGTTTTGAGGGACAGACGAAATGATTTGTAGCTGTGTGTGAAGCTCACCCATAATGCCTGTACAAATGTTTCTCAACGTCGATTTCGGCTTTTATTCGGCTACAGTTTTTTCCAGAAAAGAATACCACTTAAAAGCTCTGAAAATTGTGAATATTTCGTAGGTACTTGGTATCCTGACGAGATATTGCATTTGACGATGGTATGTCGAAAAGTCGGAGCTTCTTTCAGAAGATATATTCGAGAATCTGCGGGCATGAAGAGAAGAAGGAAACGATTTTGCATCTGTTAATGGGATTTCCTTGCTCCTAGCAGAAATATTATTTGGAACATGTGTAAACGAACCAAAAAAAAAAAACTCATTAGGGAGTCCAAGGAGATAGAAAAGAAGACCAAAACTCAGAACAATATTCGAGGTACCACGAGATATCTAAGTGTGTCGATGTTTTCATGTTAGGAACCACTTCTAGTTCATCTCATATGAAAATACATACAAAGTTGGATTAGAAGAATGGAGTGCTTAGTCAAAGTTGCCTAACTCTGAAGACTTTTTCTAGTCTAGTCTAGTTATTAGCATGAAACTATGGATATCGGGGCGCAGTTAACAAATTTGAACATTATATTTCAAATTTGTGAAGAGCACGTTGCATCCAGATATCACATGTAGTAAGAAACATATGGATTGAAGACGATTTTAAGTAATTTTCAACGTTTTTTCTAAAATCAAAAAACTTAACTCTTTCTTAATTTTTGGCACAAATTAATTAAATTTATATATAATACATAAACAAGTTTAATATTAACTTCGTAAATACTTTTAACTGCAGCTAAGCAAATATTTATCTCTTTAAAATTTTTAGATCAAAAATATTTGTTTTTTTTTTCATAAATAAAATACCTTAATAATGCCATAAATTAGTGCTTTTACTTTCAATGGCCACACACGAACATACACAAATAAAAAAACCCCATAATGAAGCAAACAAACAAAAATATATAATGTCGTAAATGAGATTTATTTAGAAAAACAAATATTTAACCGCTAAACAGCCCGCACATTACTTACCTTCACGTACATAACTCGCAGAGTCATAATAGCAGACGAGATTAGCAGCGCTCGCTTGGGCAGCCCACAGGCCTAGGGCCAGTGAAAGTAAGGCGAATAATTTCATCTTACAAACAGGCAATACTGGATTAGCAAGTTGTAAATACCGCTATTTCAATACGAATATCTAAGAGACGCGTTTATTTCTGCGAAAACGAACTGCACAAAACAAAAGTAAAATTGAAACTGAAATCAGAGATCTACAAATGTCACTGAGCAACAAGTGGAATAATGAATGCATACGAATAACGAACGATGATACGTCGGTCAGCTGGGCGTTGGGCAGGCAAGCTGATAAAATAGTGCGTAACGTAGCGTTGGCCGATGTTATGCGAGCGATAGAGCTTCGTGTGCCGTCAAAGCTCACCTCAAGTGAGGGCGTTTGTAGTAGGTGCGGGCGGGTATAGGGTTCGCGATCGAACAGCTGATTGCAATGAGCATGAGCTTTGTATGCGTTTGAAGCGGTAATGGTGCGCTCATGAGTTGACACAAACAATTTAATGAGAACTGTCATTAGTCGGGCGGGTTTGGGGCATTACGAGTGTGAGTTTTCTAAGCAATAGTGGGTGAGTAAGCGTCCGATTTGATATTTTGAGCACGTTGCGAATCGCATTAACTTATGAAAGCGTATTTATAAATGCAAATTAGTGTTCTCGAACTTGTTTTGGAATATGAAGCGGCAGATTTGGCTCGAGAGTGACAATAATAAGGGATTTTTTTTTTATAATTTTTTATTTTTTATTTCTATAAACATGTTTATTTTCAATGTGTTTTTTCGCGATAATATACAAATTAATCGCTTAAAAAGTACTGAAATAAATAAGTACAAATGTGCGCATACATATGTATGTACATACATGCTCAACGGAGTTGAGTAATCACTCAAACAGCACACGATTTCAGGGTCAAGTAGAGAAGGTTATTATTTTTGTATTTAAGTGCGCGACATTTCGCGTTAGTTTTCAATAAAACTAATAAATTTTAAATCACGTAATATTTATTTTTATATTTTGAATATCATACAATTTCCGTTTACAACTATTACTTACATAAATATGTACATACATATGTATATGTTACACTTAAAATAGATTAAAAATAATTATAATAAAATTCTACACCCAAATCTATAAGAAATGCTTTATAGCGCGCAAAATGGGAAATTTCAAACCCGTACACAGTCCACGAAAATCGTCATAAGTCAAATCGTAAAGCGCCACACCACCCAAACCCTTGGTGCGCACATAGCTCGCCTTGATCGCCGCAAAGTCGGGATCATCGTAGCTCACCCACATGCCGTGTTCGCCATTCTCATCTGCCGGACGTAGACCGTAATTGCCATAACGTTGCTCCAAATCTGTGACTTTTCTCAGCGGCGCATTCTCACCCCGATACTCGGCATTCACATTGTTCGGCATTTTAGCACAAATCTCCGGCCAACTGAGTAAACCGGGTATTTGTGATTGTAGACCGGCCGGCGCGGGTCCATCTGTGCCCGGCACAACGGGTGCGCCAGAGAAACCTGAATCAGGTGTCATTTTCCATGCACGTCCATAGGTGGCAATGCCTAGATTGATTTTTTGACCCGGACATTGATTCTTCAGCCAATAGTCAACTTGGTATTCGACATTGTAGTGCGGCAGGCGATCCTGTTCCAGTAGCGGATAAATTGGTGCAGAGTAGTCGGCCTCATCGGGATTACGCTCGGGTGTGAGGAAGTCGAAGGCTAGCAGGTTGATAAACTCGAAATTGTCCTTGATCTTTGGCACGTCGAAGTACCCTGCAGGAAATTGATGAAACACACAGAAAAATAAATTAAATTAAGTAAAATAATATAACAATAATGAATTAAAAAAGAAAAACAAAATAATATTAAATAAAATTATAAAAGCAATATTAAGTTAAATTAAGTTAAATAAAATAAAATAACGCAGAATAAAATAACATAAATAAAACAAAATTATAAATTAATTAAAATAAAATAAAAAACATAAAATAAAAAAATAAAATATATAAAGTAATATAAAAAAATGAAAGATGTTAAAAAAGTGAATTGAAATAAAACAGAAAAAAATCAAATAAAATAAACTAAAGTAAATTAAATAAAAACAAAATCGAATACATTAATACAAAATAAATAAAAAAAATATAATAAATAAAGTAACTTGAAGTAAAATAATATAAAAAAGAGAAATATAAAAGAATAAATTAAAAAAAAATAAAATTCAATTAACACAAATTAAATAATATGAAAGATATTAAATTAATTAAAATAAAATAAACCAACATAAAATAAAATAAAATGTAATAAAATAAAAAAATATAAAATTAATTTAAATAAAATCAAATACAATAATATAAAATAAATTTAAATAAAATGATAAAAACAAATACATTAACATAAAATAAATTAAAATAATAATAAAGTAATTTGAAATAAAATAATATAAAAAAAGAAAATTTAAATAGATTAAAACCATAAAAAAAATAAAATAAGATAAAATCAATTAAAATAAATAAAAAAAAAAATAAGTTAGATTAAATATAACAAATATAAAACGAAGAAAATATTAAGGAAAAAAGTTAAGTAAATCAAAAATAATAATTTAAAATAAGAAAATTGAAAAGAGATAATAAACTAAAACAAATAAAAAAATTATAAAATAAAATAAAGTACAAAAATTAAGGAAAATAAAAGAGAAATAAAACTAAATATGAGGAAATAGACTGAAAAAAAACAAAAAAAAATTGATTATAATAGAAAAAATTTAATAAAATTAAAATTAATTAAATTCAAATAAAATAAAGCAGAAATTTATTTCATATTAAATTAAATTAAATCAAGGAAATCTAAATTATTAAAAAAAATTTAAATGGATTTTAAGTTTATATTAAGAAATAAATATATATTTCCGCCTTAGTCCTGCTTTCAGGACAATTTAATGACTTAACTAAATAATCAGAGATCATTACCAAATTTTCAATACAATTATTATTAGAAAAATACTCACAAGTCGAGTTAACATTCGGCAACACAGTCATCGATAGCGATAGATTTGAACGCTGTAGCGCCGTACGCAAATTTTTAGTCAGTTCTGTATATTGCTCCTTATGCTCGTTAGACAGTGGATCGACGACGAAATCGCCAGTGAAAAGCTTCTTGAACTTCTTCCAATAGGAACCCACTGTACCGTGCACCTTACGCGGCTTATTTCGTGGCAATTGGAAAGCCAAATCGAGACCATCAAAACCGTTACGTTTTAACAACGAAATAGAACTATCGATAAAGTTCTGTTGACCCTCTGGACCACTCTCCAATAGACCTAAATACTTGAGTGGATTCGCCTCATCCACATCACGATCACCACCAACACTGAGGAAAACCTTCATTTTTGGGTATTTCGCCTTCAACAATATAATCTCATGATAATGGAACATATCAAGATCGACATTGAGACTGTAGACTTCATGCGTGTGCGGTTTAAGGCCAGCATAGCCGTAAATGAGATGCGTACAGAAATTTAGTCCGAGTTCAAGGTCAGTGGGTAACAATTTGGCGAAACCTGTGTGCACAGTGACAGTATGTATCAGCAGTTTTGGAAAGTTGATAATAAAATATATTTACCTTGTCGCAGATAACTCGCAGAATCATAGAAACACACCAAATTCTTATCGGCCGCAAATGCAGCGTGTGGCGCCAGCAGCGCGATTAACAGTAGCAAAGCGTTGAGGAAACGCATCTTTTCGTTATAGGTACAAACTGTGTACTTTGTAATTTATAAATATTCCTTTTTGTTCACAGAAAATTACGCAAACTTCTTAACGTATGCAGTTAAAGATCGAAACTGATCGTGGCATACGGATTTGCGATTTTCGAAGTCAAACTACTTTATGGTTTTACTTTTGTAGATAACGTCACGCTGTACGCTGAGCTCGATGAACAAGTTGCTTATCTCATAAATCGTCATGCCGTTTGTATGTATGTACATGTATGTGGTATTTACCATTTGTTTACACTGAATTATCATGTTTTTGTATATTTACTTACTTTAGCTTAAGGCTTCTGAGATTTAAGTACGTTTCAAGCAGCCTCACTGCTTATGAATTCGAACGTCATACTTACATACGAACCTTTGCTCATTAACATCATTAGTGATGCTTACGAGTAAGTGTCATTCTGATGAACAAACTTAGAATTTTTAATTTTATACTTCACAACGTGGATTATGTGGGCGCATTCCGGTGGCAGTTTAATTACTTTATTAAAAATAAACAAAAAAAAAACAGAAAAAACTATTCATCATTTCATTTTATTGTAATTTATTTTATTCTATTTGTTAATTTATTTAATTTAATTTTTTATTTTATTTTATTTTATTTTGTGTGTTTATTATTTAAAATTAATTTCATTTATTATTATTTTTTTTTTAATTTTACTTTATGTCTGTTTATTTTATTTATTTTTTTTATTTTAATTATTTTTTTTATTTTATTTTTTTTTATATATTTATATTACTTTGTTTAACCTTTCTATTTCATGTGTTTTTATTATTTGAAGTTAATTTCGTTTAGTATTGTTATTTTTTTAATTTCACTTTATTTCTTTTTAATTTATTTTATTTTCTTTTCCTAATTTATGTTATTTTATTTTTTTGTTTTATTTTACTTCATTTTAATTTATTTTATTTAATTTTGTTTTATTTTATTTAGTTTTTTTTATTTTATATATTTTGATTATATAATTATTTATTATTATTTAGTTTATTTTGTTATATGTTTTAAGTTATTTTATTTTATTTTTATTTAATTTAATTTTATTTGTTTTTTATCATAATTTTTTTTTTTTTGGATCCCTATTCAGGCCCACTGTACTTACTGAATAAAAAAATATATATTTCATGAATGAGCAATATATCATTGTGTTAAATTTTATGCTTGAAACAAGAGAAACTCTGAGATTTTTCTCTATGAAATAGCAACTTCAGGCATTGATCACGACAGTCGATGCCCTGTAGGAATGACCATAGCAAATAAAAAACTATTCAAGATTAAATAAATAATGAATGAATTTTGAAATACAAATTTTTTCATTTCGAAGTCTAATCAATTTCATAGAATTAGTTCGGTGCGAAGCAAAGTTTTTGTCTGACCTTAGCTCTTCTTATGATGACTCAATCTGTTTGACTGCTACATCTCTAGGATTTGTAAACAACAACATGCTGAATGAGGCACGCCATGAAAAATAGCTTTATCGCTACAAAATATAAAGCGGAAGTAGTTTACTGTTATCAGCAATACAATTTTAAATAATAATTTCATGTTTTATGCCAATTAAGAGACGTAATAAGAGTCAATGAAATATTTGCAATATTGACAAATTCAAAATAAACAAAATTTCAAAACATATTGTGATTAGCTATTAAATTAAATTTTCCACAAATTTTAATTAATTTTACAATAATTTATTTAACTTTTTGTTATTACTAAAGTTGTTTTCGTTATTACTTTATATAATCTCTCTTTATTTTTCTTTAATATGTTACTTTGTTGTATTTTATTTGAATTTTTTATTTTTATCATTTTGTTTTTTCTTTATTTAATTTTTTTTTCGTCATATATATAATATTATTTCACTTTGATTTATATTATATTGTTTATATTTATTTGATTTTATTTTATATATTTTATATTTTCTTTCAATTTATTTTTTTACACGCTTTATATTAGCTTCACTTGTATGTCAGTCAGTATGTCAGTATGTCAGTATGTCTGTCTGCCAGTTTGTAACTTTTTAGCGGTGACGCGATCCTAATTTAAAATGCGAATCGTTGCATACATCATGGCGTTCCAATTAACAAAATTAATTTAGAGAAAATCAAAAAATAAATAAAATCATAAATTTAGTTTAAAAAAAACTAAAAAAACACGCTTTTAAAGAATATTAAACTAAAAAGTTAAAAATAAATATAGTTTAAAAAAACTAAAAAAACACGCTTTTAAAGAATGTTGTACTAAAAAGTTGAAAATAATTTTGAAAATAAACTTAAGCGTGTTTTTTTAGTTTTTTTAAACTGTATTTATTATTTTTTTTTTCATTTTATTTTATTTTTTCTATTTAATTCTATTTCTTTTTATTTTATTTTATTTAATATAATTTAATTTTATTTAAATTTGTTTCATTTCATTTTATTTTATTTAATATCATTTTTATTAATTTATTTTATCCTATTTAATTTTATATTTTATTTTATGTTATTTTATTTCATTTATTTTATTTTATAATACTTTATTTTAATTAATTTTTATTTTTACTTTAATTTATTTTAGTTTCATTTTATACTACTTCTTTATTTTATTTTACTTGTTTTTTTTTTATTTGGTTTATTTTACTTTATTTTTTATACTTAGTTTACATTTTTAACCCATTTTCTTTTATTTTATATTATTTCATTTTAGTTTATATATGTACATATTTATTATTTTATTTTATTTTAAATTATTTTGATATTTAATTTTTATTTTATTTCATTTAATATAGTATTGCTATATTTCAATTAAATTTGTTTTACTTTCTTTTATTTTATTTAATATAATTTTAATTTATTCAATTTTATTCTATTTAATTTTATTTCTATTCATTTTAATTTATGGTATTTTATTTCATTTTTATATGTTATTATAATTTATGTTTATTTATTTTATTTTTGTTTTGTTTTATTTAATTTAATTTTAGTTTATATTATTTTGTTTTATATTATTTTATTTAACTAATTTTAGTTTATTTTATTCTCTTTAATTTAATTTTATTTAAGTTTAATTTATTCTAGTTTATTATCTTTTATACTATTTAACGTAATTTGATTTAAACTTACTTTGTTTTATTTAATTTAATCTTTGTTTATTTTATTTTATATTATTTTATTAAATTTGTTTTAGTTTTCTTGTTCTATTTAATTTAATTAAGTTTTTATTTTATTTTTTTAAGTCATTTTATTTTTATTTTGTTTTATTTAATTTTTTTAATTTAATATTTTGTTATTTAATACAATTTATTGCATTTTAGTCTTTTAATTTATTTTTCATTAATTTTGTATTACCTTAAAATGTTTTAAAGAGTAAAAAGGTTAAGCAAAACTGAAGCTTAATTGGGTTAATTAGACATTATTTTGTTCTGTGTAGATCTTCTTTTCGCATCTAATCCACATTTAAACAATTTTCACACACAAAGAGAACAACAAAAGTAAATTTTTTTATTATTTAAGCCCATCTACAATATAAAATTTAGAATTTTCTTTATTAAGCCAACGAAGAAATATATACGTATGTGTGTGCAATCACCTCATTTCATTGTTTTTGTAATTTTTAATTACTGCCCAAACACGGGTGGCACATTATTGTGCATCTTAAAAAAGTATTTGTAAAGTCTTAGATGGAAATCGGATACACCTGAGCACACGCGGCAAACTCAACGCTCTACCCCAACCCTGGAATTCTCCTAGCGCGCACTGTGGCCTTTTTACAATATTTATTTTTCCAACACAGAAGTAAATGAGTGCCATCGACAAGGATAATAATAACTCCTGTGAGGAATTTACTTTGGATACTTGAATGGTTATTAGACACAATGGAAGAGGCGACTGCTCATAGCAACTGGGGAGTAATGAAATCAGTTCGGGTTACAGTTGGCGCTCGCCACGCGCTCGTGTTGCGTAAAAAGTTAGAAAAACTCATTTGGTGGGTAGAAAGGGGTAAGACGAAGAGGGATCTAAAGCTTAGTGTAATATTGTTTTGAAGTTATTATGATTGGTGCACACGCAATTCAATATTTATACAAAGTTAATGTTATAACATAAATGAAGAAAGGGCTCAGTGGGTTCGAGTTACTGAATGGACTTTGCTATTCATCTTATTCTTCTTCAATTTCTTATACTATTAACGACTGCCAATATACTAAGTACTTTTGTTGTAAGTATTTTTCTTTTGTTTATAATTAGGTTACTCCGCCAGTCACCCAGCAGGCTTTTGCCTTGATAACTAACCAAAAGAAAAACTTTAATTATTTATTGTATTTATATTTTGTAATTTCTTCTGTGGTTTGGTGAAGTTCATTTACTCCACACAAAATTAGACGCCAAGGGTATGAGCCATATCTGTTGAAGAGCTCAGCTCAGTGTTGGGTTGGGGGAAATTTTCCTAAAGTGCTTGTTGATAACATCAAAGTGCACCGAGTGGTAATTGTTGCTACAATTATGAGTTTATTAATTAAATTATGTTCATATTATCGTTGTATTGAAAGTTATTTACATTAATTGTTGATCCTTGCTTTTTTAAAAATATTTAAAAACTCCCTGCCAGGAGAAGCTAAGCTGATATAAAAAAACTCTAACTCATCAGCTGTTGTCATCGTCCATGCCTCCGCAACATATAGCAGAACGGGAATGAGGCGGCATTTATAAAGGTTGGTCTTCGTCCGTCGAGAGAGGACGACTGCCTACCCAGTACAATGTAGCACCTGTTGGCATGAGTTATTCTGCGTTGGATTTCCAGTCTACCATTGTCTTTGGTATTTAAATCGGTTCTAAAATGGACGAAATTGTCTACAACCTCGAAGTTATGACTGTCAACAGCATTGCGGGCGCCAAGTCATGCATATGATGACTGTTTGCTGGATGACGGTTGTTGAGACGTCTATATTATCAGCGGGCGCCAGTAGCTGTTCAACCTTATGGGAGATTGTATTCTGAAAATTTAGTTCAGCAGCTCGTATTAATTTAACCAGCAATAAACCTCGTCTGGTATGAAGGTTCCGGCGAGGTCCTCTCCTATGCTGACCGAGCTTTCGGTACAACGCAGTGCCAGATTACACAGCCGCATTTCGACTGCGGAGATACCTAATTCAGAGATCGAGGCGAAGAGCGGTTCCTTTTCGTGCTGTCTAAGGCTGCTTTAAAATAGACCGACCGATGTGTAGAACCACGCGAGTTTTCCAAGATTTGTCACGTGGTAAATATCTGGTCAGTTGTAGATTTTCCAGGTCCAAGGTCACACTGATAAGGTTCTATTAGTTTGTTGATGATAAGATGTAGCCTTTCACACAATACGCACTCTCTTATATGATTATGGGGTCCCCTTTTTGTTGGTGCACCGCTATTTGAGCTACTTTTAGGATCTCGGCCTGAAACAGCTTCAGCGGTCAAACATTCTCTAACTAATTCTAATCACGTCATGAAATAATGGCGCTGAGAGTATGAAGTAATCAGAAGTCTGCCAAGATTTTAACGGGACGCGCCTCTAAGGGCATTAGCCAATTGTACTAATTGTGATCCTAGTAGTATAATCAGGCATTAGGTAGTATCATAATGCTACAGCCACCGGCAAAGCAACCAAAGGGTTCTAAGGGAAATACGGTAAGCCTGTAGTCTGGGACTCATTTGGCGCTATGCATGGTGTACTGTGAGAATGCTGCATACATTATATCTTAAATCAAATCAGGACTAAAAGTAATGAAAAACTGGAATATTTTGTCTTTGGGCCGGAGCACCGGAACAAATTATCTAGAACCTCGGAATATTTGGAGAAAAGTCGGTCTCGACAATCTATTTCAATAAGACTGAGATACTAGGATATGATCTAGAAGGGAAGTTAGTTCGAACAAGCTTAACTCTCTTGAGTACCAGCTTTATTGCACTTCGAACACATAATGTTAGGGTTAGGTGGTTTTTTACTCCCACCTATGCTATCGTGATCCTCGTCAGCAGGTGTGTTTACTGTGAAACTTCGAATAATTATTGGTAGAGATGTACGTCATAAGCTTTGGTTTATTCCCTCGATTTGTCGCCTCAATACACCTATGATAAAATCCGATTTTATATTTCATCTGACTCACATTAATTAAGATGCTTAAGTTCCAGCTCTTAGATCAAATATATCCTACTTCGCTTCATAGTTATTTGCCAGGTTCGTTGGTTGAAAGATGAGGTTGAGCCATATAGTAGGCTCATAGTGCTCTCCCGCATAAGCTAACTATACTTCTGGGAATATTTCGCTCGATTTAATAAATTTATTTAATTTCTTTCAACCATGTGTGCCTACCTCCAGGACCTTAAGTGTTCCTCTATGGTCCACTACTTTAGATAACATTTGAAGGCGCTGAAAGAACTGAAGCAGTCAATGGTAACAACATCGCTAGCGGTGCGAGCTCATCCGCCTTTTCATTGCCTTCTACATCCCGCACCGGTATTCAGTATATATTATGTGTTACTCCACGTAAGTTTGTTAATAGACTCTTTGCACGTTCTTACCCATTTGGACTTTGAGTTCATAAACAGAATTGCCTTAACTGCCGTTTGATTGTCTACCAAAAACCTAATAGATCTTCCTGTTAAACCAGTTGCCAATCTGGCAGCTTGTGTAATGCCCACAATCCCTCTGCTGGGAAGACACAATTGGAGCCATTGAGTTTGAAGCTACGTTGATTATTGGGGTGTTCTCTGTAGAATCATGCTCCTGTGCCTTTCTCGCATTTAGACTTATCAGTTTAGAAAAGTATAACTTGGCTGATTTTGTTGGGCCTGCCTTCCGGACGTTCTCCAAGCTAAGAGAAGACGTAGGTAGCATCTACCCGGCAGAAGATTTCCGTTTCTCTTCACTTGTATGTTAATTGACCTAATATCAATGCGGCCACGATAGACAAGTGGTTAGTCCTGGATCGACCAACATCTAAAATTAAAGATAATTTTGGCCCTCGGCAGGGAATATCCAACCCTGGAAGTGTCTTTTTGGCAGGAAATTAAAAGATCCTCATAAAAAACCATCAGCCGTTCTGAGGCGGCTTAGAAAAAATTGTAGCTGCCTCCATTTGTTGGAAAAATTAAAGGAATAGCTCGAATATCGCTTCAGCGAAACTTTCAGATACTTCTAGAGCCTTTGTTGAGGCATTCCCCATCGCGCTCGCTATACCAAGTAGACAGATACCTGTTGTGCCTGCTCAAAAGGTTGGTATGTATGGGTCTAACCACACTTGTGTAAAGCCCATCCACCAAATAAGTTCATAAGCCTCCTTTGGTGCAATAGCTTTTCTGCAAGATGTGTTTTGAAAATTCAAGTGTCCAAGCATACTCGTGTAAGGGCAAACAGTCTTATCTCATTACTGCAGCGATGTCCCAATTCTCCCAACCTCCCAACAGCGAGAGCACAAAAACCATTGATATCAAATTGTCTGTGGCAACAGCAAAAAAGAAAAAAAAACTTCATTAGCGCGCTGGGCGCTTGAAAAGCAATTCATTTGAGAAAAACGCAAAAGTTTTCTTTTGATGAACGCGTTTTTCGTGGCTGAAGAAAGAAAGAAAAAATCGTTAAGAGAAAACACTAAATAAAAAATGTTAATGAACAAAAAATATTTTTTCTACTTAATTCACTTAATGAATAAAAAGCAAATGCAAAGTAAAGAGCCACCTGTCACACGGCATAAAGAACAGTGTTGGATGATGAGGTAGCGAAGCCGGCAGTCAGCCACCTTTTACAAGTTATTACATAAGCAGCTTTCTGGCTGCTCGTCCATCAATCCACTTGTCCATAACCCACGCCCATCAACCAACCAACCAACCATACATACATACATACATACATGCATCTAATGCCACATTACATACCCTCATACGTCCATTCGTCAACTTCTCTTCTCACAGCTGCCCAACCGCGCATCTATTCAATCATCCATCATCGTGGGTAAGGAAAATTAATTTTTTTCCGCTCAGCTTTGCTGTAATAAAAAAAAAAGAAGTGTTTTCTTCTTATTAGTTATCCTAAAGTCGTTTGCTGTTTTAATTTAAATTTCATTTTTTCATTTGCGTTTATTTTTCCGTTTCTTTTTTTTTTTTTTTCTTTCTAATTTCTTCCAAGCTCTTTGTTTTTACGCTTTGATACCTGCTTTTTAAGTCCTTCGGTCCTTCTCCAGCGTCACTTTCAATGCGCCCTCACTTGGTGAAACACATTAGCGCTCACAGCTCGTTTCCTATTTCCTGTTTTTCCTCCCTGTTTCCTGTTGCCTTTGCTGTTTGTCTGTTGTCGTTCGCCCAAAGTTTGGTGGTCGCTTCGTTTGACATTGTCCACAATTGATAATTTGATATTCTCGCTCATTTTGACTGTTGTTCGGCGTAATTTTTATGCGCTTTGTAATCGTTCATTGCGTTGTCCTTTCCGTATACTCGTGCATACATACATACGTGTATATATTTCGTTGCTCCTTTATTTGCAAGTCCTTTTTTTTGTTGCTTTATAACATTAGTTTGGCGTCGTCGCTTGCGCTTCTGTCAATATTCATTTTTCTTTGCTTCTTATAATTTTTCGTTCATTTTTTTTGTCACTTTTTTGGCTTTGAGCTGCATTTTCGGTGGTAAATTTTGGATTGTCTTTTTTTTTTTTTTGCGGCCAAAGTAAATAAATGTCATTATGAATTTGTAATTGTCGCACTAAGAGCTGAGGGAGAAATTAATTATATTAGTTTTTCCCATTTTGGTGGGTTTTTTTTTAATGTCACCACACAAAGGTGTGTTCCTGCGTCTGTTTCCTGAAGATCTACATAGAATGCGCTTTGATAATATTTAATTATTTTTCAAATATGTGTTGTGTGTTTCTTATGTTTTCTTCTTTTCTTTGAGTTTAAGTAATAATTTATCACTCCTGTAGCTCATTTCCTAGGCATCCAGGAGTTTTCACCTTAAGATCTCGTGTTTATGTCATCCGTACAAACGGCTTGACTTGGCTTTATTGAATGACAAGACTTTCAATCTAATAGGACTTTTTGAACGTATCTAAAAATTTATCTATAACCCCTCTCTCCTTTTGGTGCTAACTCCTCTCAGTGCTCTCATAGGTAAGTGAGCTTGCCTTCTTCATATTCATTCAACACCACTTTTGGAACATTTAACATCCGTCCATCCGTTCCATTCACCTTGATTGGGTGCTTGTGATATAGCGCTAGGTCTATACCATAGTTGCAAAAAGACTCGCTTAAGCTCGGGCTGACGTCCTGAAGCAAGATCTTTTAATATGTATCATTGTATAATTTTTGCTCTCTGAGTACACTCAACAACAACTCGGTGTAAGAGAACTCTTAAACGTGAAGCCGCTACAGAAATAATTAACTTCCGACTAGATCAAGAAGCTGATGGTGGATGGGGATTGTCGTATTGGAAAGAAAATAGATTTCCTATTTCGCAACATTACAATCGACCACAAGGCTAACGAAGTAGGAAAGGAAAATATATTTGTGCAGCAGTCGAGAGATAGACTGAAATGCGTGAGTATGAAGAAATGGAGAACACATGAAGTGCATGGAAACAACATGAAAAATGTACCTTAAGTTAAAGAAGGAATGGAAATCCGGCAATTGATGTTCACAGCATACTGAATTTATAGACGGAATACTTCTCCATATTGCAACATTGTAGTATTGGAAAAGATGACACCGTATTCGACGAAGATGATATAGAAATATGAGGAAGTTTGAATAGCGATTGCCCGAAAGCGATTCTATATCGGCTGAGGTATTCAAAGCATGACGGCGATGATCCCATAAGATACATCAGCCTCTTAGCGGAATATGGTCGGATTAAAGCATGCTCGAAAATGATATCTGTGTCAGTTATCGTGGGATTTTATAATGACATGAGACAAAGCTCTTTTAAAAGCCATAAACAAATCTATGAGAATTAAGTTTTATCGATCCAGGTATTGCACTAAGGATAGTAAGATCCATGATTATGTTAGGTGAGATTGTTGCTTCCAAACGAGAGTGATTTACCGGTTTTTTTGATAAAGAAAACACTTAATTTACAGAGGAACCTCAAAATTTTTTTATTCAAAGTATTGACCATTGGTTTCTACACATTTCGCCCATCTCTCATGCAAATTATGGATACCATTCCAAGAAAAACTTTTTCTCTTTCGAGGCAAACCATTCGACGAGCCATTTTTCGACTTCTTCAAAATTAGCGAAGCACTGCTCTGTAAGGGAGTGTTCCATCGATGCGAAAAGGTGACATTCGGACGGGGCGAGGTCTGGAGAGTACGGCGGGTGCGATAATATTTCCCAATTAAGTGTTTTTAATGTGTCTTTCACCAGTTTAGCGGTATGAAACGGCGCGTTGTCATGTTGCAAGATAACTTTGCCGTGTCTTCGGGCCCATTCCGACCGTTTTTCGATCAACGCATGATTCAAATTGCATGATTTGGCCTTGCAGTCGATAAGCCAGCTTCACCATTTTTCGTCCCCGGTGACAATTCTATGCAGAAAACGGTTTTTCGATTTTCCATTTGTCTATCGTTCAGCTGGTGTGGCATCCGTTTCCCATACTTCTGGATCTTTCCCATGGCTTTAAACGTTGGCGAATTGCTCCTCGAGTCACATGTAGTGTTTCTGCTAATTTTTATTGCGATTGGGTTGGATCAACATCCAATAACGCCTGCAATTCCTCGTCTTCAGGATGTTCATCGCCTGTCAAATCGAAATCTCCACTTTTAAATTGACGAAATCTTGTCTCACATGTTCTAATCACTGGAGCATATTCACCATAAGTTTCTACCAGCTTCAGCTGCTTTTTTCTTTTGATGAAATAAGAAAAGCAACGAATGCCTCAAATGCGATTTACTTGGAACGAAACTCGACATATTCACTGAGATAAACAAATATGACGCTATTACGACTATTTTGGCGGAATGTGACTTGCATATTTTTGTAGGTTAATGTCAATAGAAAAAAATTACATACATGCCAAATCATAGAATTTTATACATATTGCTAGCGACATCTATTAGTAAAACCGGAAAACTTCAACTAACACCTCTGGTGGAGGTCAGACAAGTCAGTGTCCTTGTCACTCGATAGGGTAGACAAAAATCTATCGCTACAGTGTATTTATTCATGGTTTGCTTGAAATTTTTGAAATTACGATTGTCTTTACTCTCTGTTGACCCAAGGCAACCCTTATTCAACTCTTTGTGGTATTAAGTGGCGTCTGGCTTATGTTTCTGATGGTGCTATTGAAGAAAGAGAGCACAAAATTTTTTTTCAGATGGGTCGGTGCTTTACAGAATGTTTGTGGAATTGTCTTTAGAGCACTATTTATCGACGGAGAGTTACGAGAGCAACAAGTGGGTACTGTGCTACTGAGCCAAGAACATGATTAACTTTTTCAGAGATTCTTCGTAGCTCAATTGGAGCTGTATTCCTTTTCCAAAACTGCCATGGTTTTCATGCAGATTTTGTTCACATTAACTAAGGTATAGACATATTGATTCGGCACGCATGAACCTGTAAGATACAGGTCAAACCTTGCTCTCATTATTAAGGGGTTAGGGGTAGTCAGAATTTTCAAAAAATCAAAAATTTTTTTTTGCATTTTCGTTAAGTATAATATCTTAAAAATAATCTCTGAAAATTTCAAGTTAATCCGATAATTCGTTTTTAAGTTAGTCGACAAATAACAAAGAGAGCTCGGGCCTTTCAAAGAGCTAGTGTGAAACTTTAAACGCGTTTTTCTCAAAACTATGTTTTTTGAACTGGTGACAACTGCAACTCGAAAACCGCTCAGTTGATTTTAATGAAATTTATACAGCTATTAGAATACATAATAAACTCGGGCCTGATCGAAGGATTTTTTTTTTTGAAAAATTTCGATTTTTTAAGACCAATTAACTGTTGATTTTTTCCCAAAAATCTAGACAAAAATTTCCTGAGGGCCATTTTGTTAATTTTTGAAAAAAAAAATCCTTCGATCAGGCCCAGGATTATTTATTTATAAAACTAATTTTTTTTATCCGATTGATTTCAGATGAATCTCCAAGGACTTATGATTGTCACCGCAAGAACCTTTTTTTGGAACTGGGTTAACACAGACAGCTGCAACTTCGGAAATAAATTTTTTCTTTTTTTTGAAATTTTCGTGACTTCAAGTCAAAACATTGTTTAATAATACCATATCACTACTTTTGTAAAATAAAATTATTTAATAGCAAAAAAAAAATACTGAAAATTCTCATTTTTTCGTGCCTCATAGAAGTATAGCTCAATACTCCTATGTGACAACTTGCGAGATTTCTCTATGTAGAAGAGGAACGCGGAATATTGAAGAGACCTCCCATATTTATAGAATCATTTGAAATTATTTCCGACTGGAAACTCTTTGGAAGTGAAGATGGAATCATTAAGGAAGTATATTTTCAATAGAGATTGAAAATAGTCGAGCATGCCCCAAACCTACGTGTTCAAGTACGAGTGATCTAGCGATCAAAAACTACAAATTATATGTATGATATCGCAAGAGGCTTACTGGTTATCTGAACCTAACCTAAATTTGTTAAGGGGGGAGACTCATGTAAAATTTTCAAAAAATCGATTTTTTTTTTCGATATTCTGAAAGTATACTATGTTGAGCGTGTACTGACGAGCCGGAAAAAAAAATCTCGAATATTTACAAAGTTATAGCTAATACAGTGGAGCGGGCCGAAGTACGTATTGTACTGTACTGAAACTTTAAACGCGATTACCTCGAAACTACTTTTTGAAAAACTGCTCGTGTTTTAGCTCAAAAAATTATTGACCGATTTGTTTGAAATTTGATGAGGCTTTTCTCTACATTACTACCTAAACCGAAAACTTCAGGTATTTTTGATTGATTATTTATTTTTTTGGGGTCAAAAGGGTCAAAAAAATAGCTCAAAATCGTAACTTTTTTTTAAGGCTGATTTTATATTGGATTTTATCCTTTTCTTTTTAATTTTATAGGTTTATCCTTTCCGTTTATATGTCCTGAATAAAAAAAATTTTTTTTTGGTGTTTCAGATCAACGGTTGATGAGTGACAAATGGAGCAGTTTCGGACCTCGTTAGAGGCAGCCTACAAGACATCATGCTGAGCCACCATTTTGAATTAAAAAAAAAAAAAAAATTTTTTTGTAATCTTAAAATGTTAAATAAAGTTGTGTTAAAAGTTCTAAACAATTAAATTATTTTATCACTGTAAAAAAAAATATTAAAAAATGACCGATTTCGAGGCATTTACATGAGTTTCCCCCCTTAAGAAAGTTCGAATAAATCATGAGATCCAAGCTGTAGCGTAGGCAGGTAGGTGGATTTGCAAGTTGGTGGCGTATTTGAAAGATAGTTGGTAAACTTATAAGGAGACCGAAAGAAGCATTTTTCAACACCCCTCCAAATCAATATTAAATTCCACCTCCTCCCACCTAGAAAAATATAAAAACACATTATACATATTTACTATGAAAACTTGCCCAATGCAAATAATATAATTTTACAACAACAACAAACTATAGCAAACAAAAAAATCAAATAACAAAAGCATGCAGAACAACAACAATAAAAAGAAATTGAAAGCAAAACTAGTGACAAAACAAAAGTTGTTGCTGACGTTGACAAACTATTAATATGGATTACAATAGCAACAAAAACAAAAACAACAACAAACATAGAAAAACTCAACATAAACATATTGAATGACAACAACAAAAATCGCCACATCTGAATAAATACAATATAATCGATGAAGAAAGAATGTATTATGAAAAGAAATTGAGAAAATCTGCAGAAAACTAATCTCGACTGTCTTACAACATAACAAAATTGCACAAGGATATTTCTGATAGAAATCAGGACATGTGGAATAGTTTCATATGAGTAGTACATACATATGTATGTATATAAATACATATATATATACACTTGTATGTAGATATGTATGTATAGTTTTTATTTGCAATAAGTGTGCGTTGTTGTTGTTGTTGTGCGTCGGCTAAGTGCGTGCATTGTAGATACAACACTCGCCTGCCTGCCTCTCACACAGTGATTACACGCTTCGACGCCAACGCCAGCATTATCTATGTACATGCGAGTACCGTAAAGTGAATATGTACATCTACATACACGTACATACATACATGCATACTTACTTACATACATATATACATACATTCATATAGTGTATAGTATGATTATCGGTGTTTAATCCGCCTGCCTGGTGTTTGATCTGATGTGGTGGGCGAGTTGTGTGTGTCTTGAGAGAGACAGAGAGAGAGTCAAAGTAAGGTTCATTGTTTGCTTAAGGATTCTAATGTGAAGAATAATATACATAACATATAGGTATGTATGTATATGCATATGTATGCTTGCAACTATTTGTTATTGCATTGTTTGCTGTTGCTAAAGATTGTGGGCATTTTGCTATATAATTGGACGCGTCACATTCTTTAAAAGATTCTTTTTTTTACTGTCTTGCCAACTGCTTGCTGCCACCTTTCGTCCTTTCTTCCTCACACAGCCTCGGATGGTTTTCCTCGGCTGCTTAACCTAACTTTTGATTTATTTTCTATTCTATGTGCTCACATGCGGTTGCCAATTGTGTATTGTTATTTCTTTTGTGTTATTTGTGTGTTTAGTGGAGAGTGTAGAAAATTTCTTGTCAACAAGCCTTAGTGGAATTAGTAATTTCTATTCTTTTGCACTCAAAAGTGGTAGCAAAAATAAAAAAAAAAAACAAAAAAAATAATGAAAAAAGTTAATCCTTATAAGTAATGTGGGACACATTGCGACACGCCAAAAATACTTACAAATATGAAGTGTCCTTTTGTATTTTATACATATAGGTATACTTCGAAAGTCCCTTCCCCTCCCTCCCTCGCTAGTGAGCGAAATGAATTATTGCAAAATAATAGTGGTGCTGAAAATGTTGTGTAATACATTTCATAACCTCATGTGGTGCCATTATTAGTCGCATTCATTATCCTTTATTTAGAGGGAGCACCAGATTTAATGCCTCACTTGATTTTTGAGTTCGCAGGGATACTTGAGTGAAGAGATTTATGTTCAGCACACATGTGGAGGCTGGAAAAAAGACGGCGGTATAACTTGATTGACTGGCTTATGAGAATAAAGGATATATACGAGTATATGATGTGGCTACCGAACGCATAACATTCGCTGAGTATATAGCCCGGGCTTTTAATATCAACCGAGAGTTTCAGAAATAGATAACTTTCTTTAAATATTTCTAAATTGCGTTATAGTAACATGTAAAATATCCTGGGAACTTGAATGGAGTCTTCTCCGCTTTAAGAGTCAACGGAAATATCATCATAGCGTCTATAGACGAGAGGTGCAACTGCAAACGGTTCTCGCTCTTAAAATCAGCTGCTTCTCAAATAAATTTGAGTACTACAAGCACTATCAGACAAAGGTTCAACTCCAGGTAAGAATAAGCACTAGACTCGGATGAAAACTTCCAAATTTAATTTGGTTTATGGTTCAAATACTATAATTGGTGTGCACGGTCCCTTATTCAATTGTACTCTCTCGGGTGTAGAAAAGTTTTTTCATGTCTCGTCGGAAGAGAAGGATGCTCATGCTATGAGCCCCTAGAAGGTATATATGAACAGAAAAATTGTGCTTTGTGTGCTCTGTCATACATCGATTAATGGGATAAGAGTGACTGACCTGGCCAGTTCGGGGTACCAGACTACGAAACAATAATCTCAGATCAATTACTGCGTATAAGAGAAAAATGGAACGAACCCTCAAGATCTATATGTTTTGCCGCTAAAGTTAGAATTAATTTTCGATAAGATCGAAAGAAGAGCTCTTCAGAAGACAAACAACAAGCAAGACACATCTGCAGAAAAAGAAAAGAAAACGAACAAAAATAAATAGTTTCAAGAGAGAGACTACATGCAGCAAAATCCTCGATTACCCTCTTCGCGAGCTGAACGAAGGAGTACCGACCCGAACTGAATGCGAAAGTCGACGACGTCAAAATTCCGACAACAACTTGCACTCTGCATACGTCTGCCGCTGTTACTAAAGTACAAAGCCTCAAAATCTTCAAATTGCAAGACGCCAACAAAAAGAAAAATGCAAAGAAATCGAACGGCTGGTCTTTAATTACGCACTACCGTTTTGGTCCCCAAGGACTAGCGGGTTGCAGATCCAGAAGTTACAGGTCTCTCAAAACCACCGTGAAGACCGTAACGGGAAACCTGCTGATGTCATCTGTATACCTATATATTTATAAAGTGAAACTTATATGCTGCCAGTTAAGCAGTTCTGTTGAGTAAGGGATATCTGCTTGAATTCTATCGTAGGGAGTAGCTGACCTTACCGACTCAGCACCACAGAACAAAACCGCTCGTCAGCAGGACTTACTGACAGTACCTAATCACCATTCACGGAGCTGGTCGATAGATTTATAAACTCCCTTCTTATGATTGGCATGCTCGGTATCCAACCTCCACTAGTAGCCGACGAAAAGTTAGCTAAATCGCATGACCTGAGTGCTAGTGACATAATTAAGATCTGGCTATTGTATTAGACTACCTGGTATACCTGTTCGTTCAACTCTAACCACTACCTTTCCTTGCCCACTAAAGCCACTCATCGAACACACCTCGCCATATAGTCCAAATGCGTCGAAATAGCCCGTTTTGTAGTCATCCAGTTGAATGATCTCAACGTCTTTGAATATCTCGGGCTGTTTCAAGGCATGGTAAAGAAAACTACTTTTACAACAACAAAAACAACACTACATCCGAAACGAAGATGTAATATACTCGTATGTGCCACATATGTACGATAACTGGAACTAAGCCATGAGTTGCGATGCCTCACTGACAAAACTAGACGAGGAACTGGCAAAGTGATTCAATACATAAGACGAGGAACGCTTAATTCTGCGATCAATTTGTTGTTTTACTTATTATGTAAAAAAAAGAAAGTTCATCGGCAACGGGCTGGTGGAAATCTACTTGAACTACTTGTCATTTTAAAGTAGTGGGTTCACCTTTGATGAGATATGCAGTCGGCGCGAGCATACCCTTTAGAAAATGATCGCATCCACCTCCTCGTCGACCTTAAAGCTAGCTTTTGAAGCAAGAATAAGAGCTTGGCAACCCCGCCTTGGTAGACGGTCGTAACTTTGAAGTTGTAGATAATTTGTCAGAATCAGAACCAACAACAGTCTCAGCTTTGAACTCCAACGCTCATCACTTTTCTAACTGTTGCTTCTTTGGACTGAGTATGCTATTGAAGTCCAAAAATCCAACCCCGCCAGTCGCCTATCGTATTCAGTCGAATCGACACTAGGAAATTTCGATCGAAAGCGCACGACCATACGTACGGGATATAGTTACATTTGGAAGAATTTATATGAACCAGCGTGACGGTGGCTCTGCTAGATAGCTTGTGCTGTTCGGTTGAATGCTGGAGGTGAGAAGGATTCTATGAAGTCACTTTTGCTAGAAGAGGAAGAGGAAGATTTCCACTTTTGTGTGAGGCTCATTTGGACGGGGTCTGCTATTTGTGTATACCCTTTTCAAATAAAGTACAGTTAAACTTAATTTAGTAATTTGAGTGCATAAATATGAATGAATTCAGCTAAAGATATTAAATAACAAAATTATAACGGCACTGTGGTCTAACGACAAGTAGAGAACCGAAGCGGCCAGGAAATGGCTTGAAATATTTATTACTGATGCCAAAAAAAACACTGTTGTTGTAGCTGAGTTTAGATAGATTTTATGTACTCTGCGCCACACTCTGCCTTGCAATTTCATAAGTATATAGTATATATACATAAATATGTACATACATATGTATTCACATTCAGCAACATTTGACCTTCACTTGGCTACTCATATTCATTATGGTCACCAAAATAACTGTTGTTTATTCTAAGACAGCAAGTGTCAAAATACACAATACTTTGTTGCAGAGGGAGGGAGGTGTAGAAAAAGGAAGAAGAAGCAGAAGAAGTAGAAAGAAAGAATGAAAGAGAAGTAGCTTCAGCTCAATAAAAAGGCAGTTAGCAGCAACAGGAGCAACAGAACAGCGGCAAAACAATTACACCAACAAAACAACAAAATCTTCTCTGCCAACTTGTTGGTCAGTAAGGTCCGGCTAGCTAGTGGCTGGCCGCTTGGTCATTTGGTATGGTAAAAATCTAAAAACCGCACAGTTCGCAATACTGCCTGCTGCCTGCTGCCTGCTGCCTGCCTCAAATGACTTGACTCTCGAGCTGTCGAGCTGGCGCCCCATGGTTTTCTGCTCAATTTGCGTCCCTCTGGAACAACACAATCCAAAGCCAACGTTGGTGGCGGAGTCAAATTACCTTGGCACAACACACACACACACACCCATATACATACGCACACACATACATTTTCTGTGCAGGAGCAAAGCGTGTAAATATTGTAAATGTGTCTGTGTGCGTATTTTGGTGCGTTTTTACGCCCGCATTCAAGCGTTGTGGATTTTTAAATTCCACATATATATATGTGTGTGTGTGTGTGCGACTTTTTCTTGGCCATGTTATAGCTGCTGGCCGCACTTGTTAGCTTTTGTCGCCACATGTGCTGTACATTATTATTACTACTGCTGCTGTTGTTGTTGTTGTTATTTTGTCTGCTTAAGTGTCGCTCATGGCGCTCAACTTGAGCCAAACACACATATACAAACACACACATACACACCCTCATATTTTTCTTAACAACTATGCTTGTTGTTGTTGTTGCTGCTGCTGTTTTTTGTGCGCCAGTCTGCGGTTCCAAATGTTGTCGTTGTCGTCGTTGTCGTCGTCGTCGTCGTCATCCTCCCAGGAAAAAGTAACATTAGCCTGTTTGTTGGCTGTCACTTGTCTTCATTGCATCGATTTGAAAATCAATATCTGTGTTGTGGTTTTCGGTATGCAGTGCTGATTTTTTTTTTCTTTCTGCCCCCTTCTGCCTTCCTCTGCCTTCTTCTCCTCACCATTTATTCTCCTTTTGCACTTTGTTGGCCTTATTGTTGTTCCATTACGAAGAGTTGGCGGGCTTCTGATATTGTCTTTTATTTGGCTTTTGTTTAGTTAATAGCGACGGAATAGCAATGATACTTAATATACAATAATTACCGTAATAATACTGGTAATTAGATATTTGAATGCTCTTCATTGTAATCATACTTAGGTCAATAGGAATTATGTTTGTATATGAAATTATATTTGCATTTCAGGCATAAAAGGTTTTTGGTGAGATGAAAAAAGCTCTATTGAGGAACTGTAGATTCTTTTGGTTTCCCATATGACCGTTTCTCAATGTTTTCCATTTGTTTAATTTCATTGTAAGGACAAAGTCCTTTAATAATTCCTTTTATTCAGTATGTTCCGATGAATTATAGTGCGCAAAGCAATCTCCTTTATATATGTTCGTCCGCATGAAATTCTCAGCTGGTTCTAATAAGATTTGTAAAATTTTTTGCGTTGTTTCTTTTATTATAACTCATAAACTATTATTTTAAAATATATGAAAAAAAAAATTTCGCACAGATCGCCACATATTGACTTTGGCAAAGCGCCAGTTACATAAGTTCTACATATTACGTAAAAGCGAACCATCGAATCGACCCCAGGGTAACTACCCGGAAGAAAAATTGTTCCCAATAGTAATTTGAGCCCAAAGGTATCAATACAAATTTGTCGAATAGATCGGTCCCAAGTCCTCCTTCTCTTATCGGGTGCATACGGGAAATACGGAATATACCTTCCAAGTTTCAGTGGTTTAGACTGTGGTTTGATCCGTCAGTTATTCAAGACAAAGCCTTATATTATATATATCTAATTTTTCAGCAGGGAATGTCCACCCCTCCGAGTGTGTTTCGGACATGAAATAAAGGCTCCTCGTAAAATAACCAGCAGCCGTTCGGAGGCGGCTTAGTATAAGCTGGTAGGTCCCTCCATTTGTTGGATAAACATCAAGACGCGAAACCACAAATTGGAGGAGGAGCTCGGCCGAAAATCCCTTCAGCGATTACAAAGGGCTGATGACTTCTAACAAATGGAGAGAGCTACAATTTACTCTAAGCTACTCACTTCCGAAGGGCTGATTGATTTTTATGAGGAACTTTTTTTCTTTCATGTCAGAAATACCGTTTTACTATTCTAGATTCAATTCAGGGAATATGTATATCCAGTGCGGTAAAATCCTGGAACCGATCCAAGAGTAAAGGATGGGCAGCAAACAACTTTCCGTCCATTTTAAATTCGCTTTCCTCGGTACGAAAAAGAGCTGTCTCTACTTAGCTTTTGTCTCGATTTTGGTAGGGGAGGAAAGCTTATGCCAGTGCGTAAACTTGAACTTCAAAAACTGTTAAGTTAGGTGAACTGTTGATATGCTGGTGAAAATTATATTTAAATATAGGCTTGTGGTATGACGATCTTGGCGAGATATGCCAATCGATTAACTTTGCTAGACATACATATTTTGGAATCGCTTCCAAACGTAAGTACGCGGCTTAATAATTGCGATTTACGTCCAGTTGTTTCAACTAAATGTGCTAATCTTGGAATATACCGCGACTAATAGACATTATCTGACAACACTATTGGTCGAATTTCGCTGGGCAAGATACAGTGGGAGATCTTCTACAGAGAGCGTTTTGCCTAGAGTCCACAAGAGTCATATCATTACCAAGGATGACAGATTCGAAACTTATTCAAAATCACTCAAATTGCAGCTGAGAGCGTTCCCCCATCTCACATTCTATTGTTGGCAATGTTTCAAAGGAAATTTGCTTTAGCAGTCAATATTAAAGAAATAAATGTAATTTTATTATTTAATCATTTAATCTTAATATAATTAAATATTGGATTGTTTCTCAACGAAATATTTTAGTGAAAATGCAATTAAAGACGTCGTTGTTTGTAATAAAATACCCAAAATATAGCTAAAAATCCAAAGATATAATTTTTCCATCGCAGTGGCACTGTTTAGAAATGTTATAAAAAATGCGGATTTTTGAGCGCTCTCACAAAAGAAAGACTTTCGTATCTAGTCATCTTTGTCATTACTGCCTTTGCATTTTGGAAACAGTGGAAGAACTTTGCGGAACATTTGGAAAGATAATTTTAGTTCGTTTCCGCATAAAGTGCAATTAAGAGAGAGAGAAATGTCTGATGTTAAAAAGAGATTGACCGGAATTCAAGTTCTCCTGATTTGACTCAGCTCGAATTTTGTTGTAGAATTTTTTTTGAAAAGCAAAGTGTAAGCTAACAATACTCGCACCATTTACAAGATTAAGACCTACATTTATGCCGGACAAAATCATTGCTATACCGACCGAGAGGATCGATGAAGCTACAATAAACTCAGCAAAAAGAGCTACTGTTTCAACTACTGGACAATAAAGCCGGTAACCTGATGATAATATTTTAATTAAAAAAGTCCTTATAATTTGCAAGTATTGAAATTGGATTTACCGAGTCGATGGATGATCTACCATATATGACACATACAATTCAATTACAAGGACATAGTTAAGAGAATTGAGACACAGGGGATATGCTGCCTTGGCACTGTCCAAAGCATGGGCGTTAAGAATATAAAATGAATAATGACCTGTATATATAATCAGCACCAAACAGTTGAAGAATAGGAATCAGAGTAGGAATAAAATAATAATATTGTTGATTCGAGAGTGTGGAACATACTGAACCCAACAATCAACTAATCTTTTAAATTAAGGTCGTGTGTTAAAAAATTGTTATCAATTGTCATCTATCTACTGGCATAAGGAGAAAAAGATTTTGATTTCGGAAAATGACGATAATAAAGCTATAAGGAACCATGAGCCATACTACTTCATGTGCCCTTCCAAAACTTCCAGAAACATCATACAAAAGCGGTGCTCATGGGTTGTTCCAAATTTAGATATTACGTAGTAAAGTTTTAGGATTCCTATTGTCCATCACCGCCTTTTTATACCTTTCATGAACATGAAATGGTCTACTAACTTTGGTACGAAGTATGAAAATACCGATCAGATCAAGCGGATGTGCTGAGTTGATTTATCCATACCCGCCTGTCTGTCTGTATCTCTGTCTATTGCAATGCTAATTAGTCGAAACTTCGTATGCACGTTTACGTTTTACGTTTTACGTTTTATATGTTACTCAAAAAAAAAAAAAAAAAAACATGGGGGGACAGTTTATTTTAAGCCGCCTCTGAGCGGCCGATTTATATTTTGAGGAACTTTTTAGTTCATAACCGCAATGCTTTCGAAGGGCTTGACACTCTCTGCCAAGGGGCGAACCCAATTAGAAAAATTTATCATCTAACATTTTGGGTGTTAGTCGGACCAGACTCAAACCCTCACCTTCCCTATATTAGCACGCAATGCTAACCAGACGGTTAGATTCCAAAAATACAACTGTGTCGAAAATGATATAAAAACTAATTTTACTAACCTCAACATTTCTCAGCCTGTTTCAAATTTCTAGTCTATTCCAAGTCGGTGTTTTCTTCGGAGAAGAACCTACACGAAACTAACGACGAAGAAGATATACATAATTTTTATTGGGATATTTGAGTAAAATCGTACTAAATTAAGATTTATTTCTCTTCGGGTGAACCTCGATTCAACTTCGATCAGTTATCTCGTTTTGTTAATCAAAATAATATAAAAGATGTTCTCCACGGTCGTAAGCTAGAGAAAAAATATTTCTTATGCGATAACTTTTTTGTTCTGAACGGTTCGAAGCGGCAATCACCTAGGAAATACTAAAAAAAAGTCAATGCAATAATTATTATATTAATTATGTTATTAAGATTAGTAGAGATAAAAATGTATAAATAAATGAATAAAAATAAAAAATTAAAATAAAAAATATTATAATTAATTTGTTTTATTTTTTTAGTTACACCCTCATAAATAATCCAAAGATATTACGGACTTCAAAAACACTTTGGACTTCAATTTCAATTCTTACACTGTCAACAGTCAGATGGAGCTTTTCGGGTTTTTATCCCATATATTAAAAGCTTCCATGAAAAGCAATGAAAGCGTTAATGTGAGCTTAATGTGAAGCTTTCATTTTTTACTCATAACACAAAAATTACTAAATTGAGCTCTCACTGTAAGCATGAAAACACCTTAAATAACATCAAAATAAATACAATACATAAACTGATCTGAGTACTCAAAACTTGTAAACACCTACATTTCAGTTGAATTTCTTCCAAGTCATGCCATTAAATGAATTTCCTCCACACCAGCCCTGCTCCATCCACAAAAATAGAATAAAACGTTAATCTCATTTCATGCAAAAATAGTATTTACAGAAAGCTAAAACCCATAAGTGGAACCCACACTCCAAGACCAATGGGTACCAAGTGAGTGAGTGAATGTAAAGCAAAGAAGAATTCAAATGAATTATTGGATCCATTAGCAAATCCACTTAAAAATTACTTACAGTTTTGAATTTGGCCAACGAACTTTATGAAAAACTTTATACACTTCGTTAAACTTTTCATGACGGTGGTGGCGGAGAGTTGGAAGCTTAGAGCCGGAAACAATGAAATAATAAATACTGCCGAATATACAACTAACTAACTGTAAATGAGTAAACGGAAACCACTAGTTTAACAAGCTTTCACTCTGTAATTGGAGCAGTGAGAGGGAGAGAGTTCAGAGTTGAGAGAAAGGGTTATAAGGCAAGTTACGGTAGACTGCATATATGTGTGTGTGTATGTTAGGAAGACTAAACAATTAAAATATTTTACTTCTACGAATTACGATTGTGCTGCTCCTGAGGGTGGAGGCTGAGTCAAGATAGGCAGGCAGGCAGGCAGGCAAGCTCACAGCCAACGAAAGGGTTAAGTTAATACATTTGCATAGAAAAATACGCCACAACATCTTCAGGTTTTGTTGATTTGCTTAGAGACAAGAGCTGCTTCAACCGAAGAGTGGTTAGACGAATGATTGCTTCACAGCCTGCTGGCGAAATGTGAGCTAAGCAAGAAAAGTTGTTGTACAGCAGTTTCTTGCTGAAGCAAAGCTTGTGGAGTCCTTCTTTTGTTATTGTTGGAAATTTACGATTTCCATACGAATGCGAAATGCGATTTTAATAAAAATATTATTTTAACTTTGGCGCATTACAACGCACTGGGAAGGGGAGTGTGAATGTGAGTGTGGGTGGGAAGAGAGTGACGCTAGCCTTTTACTGTTGCTTGGGAGCACGCACAGACGTTGTTGTTTTAATAACTTTGTTTATTATTATTTTAAGCATTTATTATTTTAACCCTTTTGAAGAAGATTTTAACCGGGCGTAAATGATGAGAGTGAATTTTCATTAAAATTCAATGATTTCCATTAAGTATGCAGTGATTTGGAATTGACAATGTGTTTTTAGATGGGAAAGAGTTTTGTTTTTTTGACGAACGATAAAAAGCACATGACAGTACATGAGTAGCCGCACCAGCCAAGTACTACCATGTGACGCATAATGAGTTCCTAACTTGGCTAGAACAAGACCTTTTAGCTGAAGCCACTACTAGCAGAGCTTTAACAAAGCTTTAGACTGCCGACCGGATCTTGAGTTAATACGGTACGTACTAGCTTCCTTCCATACTTCCTATAATACTAAAGTGCTTCAATATTTTCTTTGGTAAAGAGAGTAATACTCACTTTATACATACCTTCAGTCCAAACTATTCCTATATCCTTAAAATTTCTGAGGTGTTAGTACATAAGATATTCGCATAACAGAAACACTGAGTCCCCTTGCTCAAATCATCATTCGTAGCTCACAATTTTCGTTAAGTGTCTCTCTTTGAAAAAGGCTCAGAGAGAGAGAGAAAATGAAGCTTTAAATGATACGGTTGACGAAGCTTATAGACAATATGGAGACTTCCACAAAAGATTTTCTCCATCAAGTACCCAATCTTTTCATTAAACTTCATCCGTGAGGTAGGTGGTAGGTATGGCTATCAATGTGTGAGTATCAGTACACCTAGGTCAGAGTAGCTCATTGTGATAACATGATGTTGAGCGGATCGATAAACTTCGCTTTCAATCCACTATGAGTCCCTCACAAATATTTTTTCCTCCTTGTTTCAAGAGAAATACTCAAGAAAGATGGCTTCCTAATATCGGAACCAACTTTATAAAAGATATGCCAGTGGCATAATATATTAGAGATGTACTTTTTTTAAGAGAATGCAATCCGAGTGATGATTCTATTTTGATCAAGTGATACCAATGTGATCTTTAGCCCCACAAAAGATCTGCTTGGTCGAGTTTTGCCTTCAATGTTCGTCTACCTAAAAGTTTCCCTCCATGTCACCGCGGTGAAAAGCCGAAGTGACCGGTAGTTTGGACTGTTTGGCCACCTCTTGCAAGATTTTCAATAGTCCAATAGTCAGGCTGTGCCTAAAACAAAACACATATTTGTAGACTTCATTGTAATCTGCAGCAAGAAGGTCACTTTTTGCAACTCAAGATGATAAAAAGGTTTCCATTCGAACGACATGATCTAGCCAGCGAATCCACTGACTCTGCATTTGCTGAACTATGTCAATATCATCTTATAGCTCGTACAGCTCATCGTTCCATCGTCTGCGGTATTCGCCGTTGCCAATGCTCAAAGGACCATAAATCTTTCGCAAAACTTTTCCCTCGAAAACTTCTAGAGCCGACTCATCGGATATTGATATCGTCCACGCTTCTGCGCCATATAGTAGGACGGGTGTGATGAGCGACTTGTATAGTTTGGTTTTCGTTCGCCGAGAGATAACTTTTCTTTTCAATTGCCTACTCAGTTCAAAGTAGCACCTGTTGGCAAGAATGATTCTGCGTTGGACTTCCAGGCTGACATTGTTGTTGGTGTTAATAATGATTCCAAGATAGTTGAAGTTATCTACGGCTTCAAAGGTATGGCAACAGTCATGTCAACAGTGACATGGGAGCCAAGTCGCGAATGCGTTAGCTGTTTGTGTTATTATAGGGGACATTTCGTCTTGTCCTTCTGACAGCGCTTCTGGTGTTGTCTAGCGTCAGTTTCTACACAGAGCCGTATAATTTTTGCCGGGATACCATATTCAGACATAGCTGCGTAAAGGCAGCTTCTATTCGTGGCGTCGCTTTGCTATTCGAACCTCGTCATAGTTGGATAACGGATCAACTTTTCCTTCGTCATCAATTAGAGCTTTGGGTTCACCATCTCCGAGGTTTCGTTTTCACTGGAGAAGTATTATCTCCATAAATTCAGTAAAATCTGGGTCCTACAAGAGTTTGCTTCAGTCTTAAAACCTTCCATAAGCCTTCGTATCTTTCCGTATAAATTTCGAGGATTACCCTTGTCGGCCAGCTTCACAAACTCTTCATACACACGCATTTCGGCCTCTTTCTTTTTTTTGCGTCCTGCTTCCCTCTTCAACTTCATATGAAACGGTTAATGCTAAATAAATTTTGGAATATTTACGGTCCTCTGCGTATATCACTAACGATGGAACGATGATGATGATGATATTGATATAGTTTGGGGAATTAAGGGACTGTGGATATACTGTCTAGGTCATGGCGTCCAGAGTGACAAAAACCTTCCATCTCTAAAAGTATTTAATGCAGTACCCACCGGTGGAATCATATGAAGGAAAGACCTTTGCTTCCTTCGAAGGATCAGGGGAAGAACGACTTGGCTTCACTTGGTGTCTGTAATTCACGCAGAACGAAAGAGAGAGATGGCGATTGGATTCCGACAACGCTATTCACTGGAAGAGAATTGGAAATGGTGTTTACGGACTCTCGCTGAATAGCCTGGTTTTTGTATGTGCTCATGTGGTGTTTCAGCTTCAAGTAAATGTCTGTTGGGGTCCTCTTAGTAGATATTGGCCTGCTCATCGATCATCTCTACTGTTTTTGAATATTTATTCTTGAAATCTACGAACGAACTGAGGATTCAAACCGATATGAGTACAAAAAAATATAAAATAATATGATAAATTTTTTTTTAAAAAATTGCCAGTGAGCTCCTCAGTATTTTTATATTCCCGGTAAAGCAACAAAATACTTTAGTTTCACTATGTAGAACTCACTGCATTCATTTTATTCGATATATTATAATATATATATATATATAAATGAATGTATGTTTGTATTTATTAATATGTTTATTAAAGGTAAATATAATGATCCGAAATGTGCATATTTACATACGAGTACCTACATGCATACATCTATATATATGTATATTTAATAACATAAATAAGGATCTTTGTAAATGGCCATTAGCATTTCGTTATGTAAATGAAGCAACATACATATCTACATACATATGTATTTATGTACATATGTATGTATGTATGTGTGCAAGTGTAGGTAAATGAAAATTGCCAATGGTAATGATAAAATGCTTTTTAAATTTTTAATTAATTTTTATTTTTAATGTAAACATTTATTGTGCGAAAGTTAATGGCGAAAATAAAAATTGACAACGATAAGATCAACAGAAAACAGCACAACAACAACAACAACAACAATAATAATAATAATAACAAAAAAAATAAATATGCTATAAATAATAATTAATTCTGATGAAAACCACAACGCCAGCGCCAACGCCAGCACCAACGCCAACGCCAACGCGAGCTTCTACCTCAAAAGGACGACGGCCAAGCAAGCGAAGATGGCGCGGGAGCGCGTCGTGCGTGGTGAGCGTGTGGTGAGCGGCAAGGCAAACGAAATAAATAAATACGAGTAAGCTGAAATGGCCAATGAAAAATTGCCAACGCCATGCATAGTCGTAAATTGCGGTAAAAGAAAATTGCAAAAATAAAAAAAGTGAAAAGAAAAAACTGCGTAATAATAATAATAATAAAAATTGTGGCAAACAAACAAAAATAAAATGAATTCCATGAATTTTAAATGAGAACCAATTGTTTTTTAATTACATTAAAAATAACGCGTATAAAGCGAATGGCACGAAATGAGCGAAACACGCGAAAAATGGAGTAGAGTGCACATACAAAAAAAAAAACGCTAATTTAAAATAAAAAGAGAAATATACATACATACATACAATATGTACTTACTATATATTTTTTTTCATAATTTTTTTTTTACTCAACCAATCGGGATGTGGCATGCGTTGTTATAGGTGCACGTATGCACATGGGGTGTGTGTGTGTGTGTGTATTTGCATTGAAAAGCCTATGGAAATTAATAACAAAAAAAAATTAGTTTATTAAAAATGTCATTAAAAAAAAAGTTTGCGGCTTTTTGTAACGGTCAGCAAATATATGCACACATATATGTCCATATTTACATACAGCTTAATTCGCATTTCTCAAATGCATAAAATTTATAATTAACACGAATCTGATTAAATAAAAATAAATTAAGCGGTTTGTAAATAAATTATAAATATTGAAAAGTATTTAATATGAAAATTATATCAAAGCTTTCCATTGAAATATTTATCAAATGAATTTATTGAAAATCACATAGGTATGTACATATATAAAGTTTCATTATGTGTTTAACTGATTTAACAAAATTTCCTTAATTATAGACTATAAATATATTCAAACGTAAGTACATTTATATACATACATACCTATATAAATAATTATATTTTTATTTATTCTAATTATCACTTTATAAGGATTTTCGGACGTATTCCTCCTTCAATTTATGGTGTGCGTCCTGATGTTTTTCCATCCAATAGAAGCCCATCAGATACTCGAAGATATAATGAGTCTTACAAAGTATTGATCATTGATTTCTACACATTTCGCCCATCTCTCAGGCAAATTATGGATACCATTCAAAAAAACCTTTTTCTCTTTCGAGGCAAACCATTGGACGAGCCATTTTTCGACTTCTTCAAAATTAGCGAAGCACTGCTCTGCAAGGGAGTGTCCCATAGATGCGAAAAGGTGATAGTCGGACGGGGCGAGGTCTGGAGAGTACAGCGGGTGCGATAATATTTTCCAATTAAGTATGTTTAATGTGTCTTTCACCAGTTTAGCGGTATGAAAAAGGACCGAGTTGCGTGAATACAAAGAACATGGGGAACTGGCCGCCGAGGGTAATGTTCGAAAATACCAAATCTAGACTGAATCGAAAAAATTAATCTAGCGACTATAACCATGGAATAATCATTCTCAATACCAATAAAATCACAATGCGACAAATCTTGAATGGGCACAGCCCATCTTTTCGACAAGTTTTAAAAGACACCTTTGACCTTCGACAGCACCTTGGTAAACTGATGTTGAGAAACCAAAAAACCAAAAGGTCCAGAATGGGAAAGCACTTCTCCGAACCGTTCGATACTTCATACATAAGTGAGGTCTCAGACAATCTATTGCTTGAGAAAACAATACAAGCTGCAGAGCTGAATAGAGGAGGTACAATCTTCTATAAAACTCCTTGCGAGCGCCGCTGATATTAACAACATTGTCGTCAACAACCGTGTCGTGAGTACTGCTTATTCGAGACTGGATTGAAATTTTATTTTGAAAAGGAGGGGTGAAATGAATGAACACTGGGTATTCACCTGAGGAGATTAAGGGAATGTTTAAAGAAAAAGCATTTATCGGCAGTATTGCCACCTGTTTAAAATAATAAATTTAAATAATTAATAAAATAAATTACTATAAGTACGTCGGAATACATAAATTTCTAAAGTGTAATTGCTGAAAAAATTTTGGGGAGAGTTGCCACTTGTTTGAAAAAATTATTTTTTATCAAATGTAAAAACAAAAAATGTGCAAAAATGAGGCTAATTACTTGTCGTGAATGCTCAATCGAGCTTAAAAAATCACTCCAGCACTTCTTAAGGGGATTTTCGTGGAAGTGTTCAGCCATTTGGGTATATACGTACAGTGATTGTTTAAAAAGGTTATAAATAAAAATTGCCAAAAAAAAATTAACAAAACTCATGAAATAACACAAATAATGTAAATATTTATAGAAAATGCTATTGGGAGTACAAATTAATTAGAACTGTCAACTTCGTATAATCAACAAAAAATGAATCTATAAATATTTACAATTTATGCTCTAACTGAGTTAATGAAGCTTCCGTAAATAATTAATTCAAAGCAACAAAAAAAATGTTGAAATTACAGCATTGTTTGAAGGTACACTTCAGAGAGAAAAGCACAAAAATATCACCTTTGGCAAATTTCAATTTATTTTGGGCACAAAATTAACCTCAACACTTAATACATACATATGTATAATCTCTTATGAATATGATTACAAATGAGCCTGTGTGAGTATTTATAAAAAGGCGCGCACACCCAAATGTGTATTCATACAAATAATTTATTGTCTGATAAAACTGAATTTTTACACTCAATGAATTTGTTAAAACAAATTACGATGAATCCTTTTTTTCACACGCAACACCCACACCTTATTATAGACAGATGCATATACATATGTCCACATGTATATACATACATGTACATATTCATTCGTACGCACTCATACGCACTGTCATACCCTTGTAGCCACTCTGTGCCAGTTCAGTGGTCATGTGCACGCTCTCGTTCACAACTCGTTGGACATGAAAATTATTTCACTTCATTTTTCTTCTTCTTTTTTGTTTTTTGTTATTGCTATAGGAGAGGTATGTACGTTGTCGTATCCTTTGTGGCCTTTAGGCGCATTATTTAATAAAATAAAATATGAAAAAAAAGCTCTATACAAACACGCCGACACATCCTTAATATGTATGTAAGTGTTTTTACCAATGGCCTTTTGTTTTTTATATTTTCGTACAAATTTTTTTTTCGGTAAATGGTTTTTATTTATATTTATGAAATATTGTAAAAAAAAAGAATATTAAATAAAAATATATATTTACATGTATGTATGGTACATATATTCATCTCCATTATGTTTCTTAATTATTGGTTGTGAAATATTCATAGGCTCATATCCAGCTGTGAAAAAAATTATAAAAGGCAGCTTGACGCCTCAATATAAACAAAAAATGAACGAAAAAATGTGAGTGCATATACACTTGCATACATATAGACAAGCTTATATATACTGCACACACGCGTATATGGTCATTAGTAAGGATATCGCGCTCAATTTTATGGGTCAATAAACTTTGAGTAAATGTTCATATGGAAATATAAATATGAAAAGCTATGTTCGAACGCGTTGATGGTGGGCAGATAAACGTTATATTGAATATTTATGTGAAAAAAAACAAAAAAAAGAAAGGAAAAAAGGACCTCGCGACGAAAAAATTTCATGTACGAGTTTGAGCTGGCGGACATAATAGACTGGAAGGGTACACCCTCTCATCATTGCTGATCTAAAGTTATTGGATTTTGGTAGCCTCTAAAATAACTTGGTTATAACTTTGATGAGGATCGCTTGAGAAAATTCGATGAATACTATATAAAGTCCTACTATTAAAAAAAGTAGTAAAGGTAGGACCTAGTAACAAACTAATTCAAAGATGACTTCAAAATGAAACAGAAAAGAAGAGTTGGTTCACTTAATGAGATAAAATATTGCAAGATGAGTTTATAAGGACAACCTAGTGCCATTGATGCGTCTTCCAGGATCGATAGATCTAAAGATTCTTACAATATCTCAAAGTCTTAGTCATTGTGTTCCCAAGTTATTAGCGCTGTTTAAGCTTGCAAGGAAGCAATACCTTTGCATAAGTTTCCACATATGTTAGGATTAGAATGAAAGAGAGAATTGATAATTCTAGTATTCTTCGTTTAAAGTGTCTGAGAAAAACTACTTGAATAACTCAATTATTGCTGTTTGAGATGTATCATGGCACGAGACAAAAATACGCAAAAAAAGAAGAAGAAGAAACAACACCAAATATATTATTTTACGGTAACCTAGTTCGATGAAAAAATGCAGGAATGCAGAAAAAAGTCGCTGTCTGTATCATAACGATATAATTTGCCTATTCTTTACCGAGCCGCTATCATGTTTTGTGAAGATATTGTATTTCCATCTATACTACTAGGCAGGCAGAGGAGCAGAGCGAGATTGTGGTTATTACCAAAGGTGTCAAACTAGCAAACCTCTTAAATAGTCAAATTTATTAGTCTTCTTATTGATAACCACGGCAAGGTCTAAGCCTTTGCTAGTGACGGCTCTAATCCGATTGATCCAAAACACTAGCCGAACGGCTGTAGGGCATCTATTACGAAATTCGAATAGTAATTTAAAGTCCAACAAATATCAGATTGGAGCTCATGGTTATCAATGTGTCATCTAATATGTTGATAGGAATTCATATCTAAAACTGAAAGCTCCGTCAGGATCGGGAAGGACATCTCCGAGCAGTTCGATATCAAGTAAGGTTTCAAACAGGGCGATACTCTGGATAGTGAAAAAGGACAAGACGAAAGATGTTCAGTCATCAAACAAACAGTCATCGCGACTCGGCTCCCACGTCGCTGTCGACAGTCATAACTTTGAAGTCGTAGATAACTTCGTCTATCATGGAACCAGTAGTAACTCCAAAAACAAAGTCAGCCTGAAAATCCAACGCAGAACCACTTTTGACAACAGGTGCTACTTCGGAGGGAGTAGGCAACTGAAAAGTAAACTTCACTCTCAACGAACGAAAACCAAATTCTACAAGTCGCTTATCGTCCCCGTCCTGCTGTACGGTGCGGAGGCATGGACGACATCGGCGTTGGAGGAAAGGTTTTGCGTAAGATTTATGGTCCTCTACGAGTTGAGAACGGCGAATACCACAGCCGATACAATGATGATCTGTACGAGTTATATGGCGACATTAACATAGTTCAGCTAATCAAGGAACAGTGGCTGCGCTGACTAGGTCATGTGGTCCGGATGGATAGGAATACTTCAGCTTTGAAAGTTTTCGATGTAGTACCCGCCGGTGGAAGCAGAGAAAGGAGAAGACCTCCACGCAGAGAAGTACCTGATTGAACTGGGTATCTCAAATTGGCGCCAAACCGCGAAAAGAAGAAAAATTCGCTATAAACGCTTAATCTCTGTCAATGTCAGGAAAGAAGAAGAAGAAGATATCTGTCTTGCACCAACGATCAGAGCTTCATCTCTCTCTCTCTTTCTCTCCTGTGCAACCGAAACAGTGCTAGCATGGCGGTAGTTCTCGACGATTGCTATTATTTTATTGGCATTTCTACAATTGGGCTTTCACACTGTGGAACATAATTTTTCGAAAATGTATAACGAAAATTCACGTTCTGTAAAGAATGTGTTTCGCGTGCGTACTATTCCCAACACCATCACCCAATTTGAGACCCAGCATTCATTGTTGGGTAATATTCAGCCGAATACACCATGTCCAACACGCATTGAAGAAAATATATCGACCGTAGCGAGTCGATTCGACGCCATACGCAGCAACTCGGACTGATGTATGGAACGACTTGGCGCATTTTCGTACGTCGAGATCTTAAATTGAAAGCATACAAAATACAGTTTGTGCAAGAACTGAGACCGTTCGATATTCCTAAGCGAAATCGGTTCGGTCTATGGTCTCTTGAAATGTTGCAAGAAGATCCGACGTTTAATAGTCAAATTTTGTTCAGCTCATTTTTCGCTCAATGGGTATGCAAACAAGTAGAATTTCCGCATTCGAGACGAAGATCAACCTGAAGAGATTCAAGAGCTACCATTTCATTCAGGAAAAACAACGGTTTATTGGTCGGTGGAATTTCTTCAAAAATGATGCCGTTAAGAACGTAACCGTAAATGGCGACCGTTAGCGCGCCGTTATAACTGAGTATTTGTTGCCTGAAATTGAAGCTCGTGATCTCGGCGATATTTGGTTTCAAAAAGACGGCGGCACTTTCCACCCATTGCATCAATTACTGGATTTATTGAGAGAACACATCGGTGAGCAGTTAATTTCATGTCTTGAATCGGTCAATTGGCTACCAAGATCGTGTGATAGCACAGCGTCAAACTTTTTCCTGAGGTAATATGTAAAGTCTAAAGTCTATGCCAGACCTTGAAGCAAAACATTATACGTGTCATTCGTCAGAGTTACCAGTTGAAATCCTAGAAAATTGTACTCAAGGGATGGACCATCTGAGACGTAGCTGCGGCTAACATTTGAAAGAGATAATCTTCAAAAAATAAATGCCAAAGAATGTTCTTTCGTATGATATTAAAAATTCCCAATTAAATTTGAATTTTCTGTTTTTTTTTTTCTTTAAAAAAAGTAGGGTACCTCGAAATGGATCACGCTTTATATATTTATTATATTCTCTGGCCTAATTATAATTAAATTATAATTAAATTCTATTTATTTTTGCTATCGTATTAGTAGTATTAGTATGTTTGTTCTTAAAGTTTAGAAATTTTTTTAAAATCATTTGTACTCGTACAAGCCTCCACAAACACGTGAACTCACATACATACTTATCTACATGCATGGATCTGCTATCAACTGAATACCGCACATGTGCTGCACACTGACATACAGTGGCGGACTAAAGTCTACATACGATCCATTTTTTGGGAATTCAACCCGTCCTATAGCTTTCACAGAAAAAATAATGATGCAGTTTTGTTTTAAATTCAAGTATATAACAAAAACTAAAATTTCTCATTTATTCAACATTAACTTTCAAAGTTATTAACAAAAAATAGAAAAAAGGCACTGACAAAAGTGAACATACGATTTTTTGCTTAGCTATTCTAGGTAATCATATTAATTTTAATAACTAAGTTAATATTTTGTTGGGCAACCATGCGCATCGATCACCGCTTGCAAGGGTCTAACATTGAAAAAAACCAAATTTTCCAGCTCTTCTCCTGTAATGTTTTGCCACTCTTCTTGAAGTTTCTCTCTGAGCTTTAATGCATTACTTATAGGGTGTTTTCGAATTTTCCGCTCCAATATTTTCCATACGTGCTATGTAATATTCAATTCCGGGCTTTGTGGTGATGAGTGCAACTGCCGCGGAGCATAATACAGCAGCCAATCCTTTACAATTTGCGCTGTGTGCTTAGGATCATTATCCTGTAGAAAGATCCAGCTCGAGCCAAGGCACAGTTTGTCCACAGATAACTTCAAATTATTTTCCAATATGGTCTTATACTCGAAGCGATCCATATTTCCTTCAATAAAGACCAATTTACCCACCCCAGACGCTGCAACTGCTCTCCAATCCATGACACTCCCACCACCATGCTTTAAGGTCGAAATAAGGTGCCTGGGATCCATGGCAGTAGTGGGTTTTCTCCAAACTTTTGCTCTGCCATCGCATCCAAATATGTTATATTTTGACTCATCCGTAAATAGCACGCTTTTCCAGAACTCATGATCCTTCTTTAGATGCTTTTTAGCGAACTCCAACCAATGTGCGCGGTTTTTCTCGCTTATGAGAGGCTTCTTGCGAGGAGTTCTGCTGTAGAATCCTTCGTTGTTAAGAGTTCTTGTTATTGTGCGTAAGTGCACAACAATTTGGGATCATTTCGCTAGCTTCTGGGCCAAATTGGTAGCATGTACCTTGGAATTTTGGCTTACTTTATTACGGATGAAAGAGATGTCCCTATGGGTAAGCTTCTTTGGACGGCCACTTCGCGGCTTACTCTCGAACGAGCCCGATTCTGCAAGTTTTTATAAATTGTTTGCACCGTCGCTTTTCTTAAATTTAACAATTTAGCTATTTTGCCGAACGTTTTCTTATCATTTCTGTGTTTTATAATCAATTTTTGCACAGCCACCGGGATTTCCGTTCCTGACGACATTTTCGCGATTGTATTTCTTTTTTCAAATGATGGAAAACAATAAAGATAAAGCCAAATACCAAGAAAAGTATAGAAAGAAAAAAAAAAGGTACTTGACCGCTGAAAACAATAGCTGAAGCAATAAACGAAACAAATTAATGAAACGTATGTTCACTTTTGTCAACGGCTTTTTTGAGTTTTTTGTTAATAACATTGAAAGTTAATGTTGAACAAATATGAAATTTTCGGTTTTGTCTTACAATTAAATTCAAAGCAAGACTACATCAATACTTTTCCTGTAAAAACTATGGGACGGTAGGGATTCCAAAAAAAGGGGTCGTATGTAGACTTTAGTCCGCCACTGTATATATAACATACACGTATTATATATATATACATACTATGCACGAGTATATGTACGATTATGAATGTCATAAAGCAGTCACCCAAATCAAAAAGCAATTTCATGCATGAAATTATTAAAGATGGCGTAAATTGTACAAAACGGCAAGAGAAAAGAAAGCAAAATAGCATACAGATGATTTCCACACCATTATCAAATACATCATCTACAACAGCTATGAGTGCAACTGCAATGAGAGAAGAAGTGGCGCAAAAAAATTAAAAAACAAAATAAAAATAAAAATAAAAATAAAAAATCTGAAAAAAACAACTCCCAGCGATCGAGCAAAACTGCCAACATCACAACATATTTATTTACATACATACGTATTCGTGTACAAATAAATTATACATACCATAGATATGTTATGCTCATTCTCTGCCACTGCAAATGCTCCACCTTACCTGCGCCACCCCGCCGCGCGTCAACCGCGACCGCGAACTGCCAAACTGCGACAATGTCTTTCACAGCGAATCAAATCGCATTGTACGAGCGACTGACGACTGCAACTTCCAATCAAAACTTAATTTGCGAGCTGCGAAAAAAAAAACTACTCATAAAGGCAACAATAGCAACAATAGCTGTGTCGATAACAACAACAACAACAACAACTACAAATCGAATTAACTACACGAGACAAGAAGAAGAAGAAGAAGAAGAAGAAGAAGAAGAAGCAGGTACTCACATACATACCTACATATATATGTACATACATACGTGTACATACAAACACACATACATATGTATTGCAACATGCCAGCAAACAGCGCGCCATAAATATTGACAGCATCCATCTTTTATGCTGTTCGCGGCAACGGCAACGACAACCACAACAACCACAACAACCACAACAACAACAGCAACAATAAGAGCAATAATATTGCCTTTAACTTGCATCTACAACATCAAATCTAAAATTACAAATTCAGCAAACGTACGTGAAATTATGCGAAATGTGTCTGTCTTTCTGTCTTTCTGGCTGCCTGCCTGAGCTTCTTCACGGCTTTACCTCTGCCTCTCTTTCCAACGCTCTCACTCTGCTTGCTCCACCATCATGAGCCGCATTGCATTGCAATTGTAGAAATTTCACTGCAGGTCTGTATGTTTGTGTTACTGTGTTGCTGTTGTCGTCGTCGCGGTCGCCTCCGTCATCCGTCGATGAATTGCTTGACTTTCGATGTCTATGTTGCCGACAACGAACTCCATCATGCAATGGCATGTTGTTGCTATTTTGTTACCATAATTGCTCCAGCTGCATGCTGTTTGTTGTTTTTGTTATTGTTATTTGAATTGTTGTCGCTATCACGCGCTGCTATCTGCCGCTGTTGTAGCTGCTGCTGCCGCACACACAAGCTGAGGAAGAACCGCGCCTTAAGCAATGATTTTATTATTTTCGCTTTTGAATTTTTGAAGAAGGTTCGATTCGATTTTGGTTTCTTTTTATTTTTTTGTATTATTTTTAATATTATGGCTGCGTCTTATAAATATTATTACATTTGCGGCGACTTGACTTCATTGAGCAGTTGCAAGTGGCTCTTCATTTTATTCCAAACCGGTTTCTATTCGCTGCAAGCTTCGTCCGGGCGGACATGGAACACTCCTCGGTGGTCTGGACTATTTTATTACTCACTGTGCCGTTCAATCTGTTTTTCATGTATCAGTACTCTTAACAGGAAGGTACAATATCCTTAAGTGGTAATCTCCGGGACTCAACAAGGCAGAATCAACAACTTAAGAACACTTCAAGTATTTCGTAGTAATTTTGGACGTGAAAGTTTTGTGAAAGCTTAATAGGGTGAGAAAGGGGAGACTTATCTCCTGGATTCGTGCATTTTTTTTACACCAATGTTGTTGTTGTTGTTGTAGCGGTTCCTTAACCCCGCTTAGGACAGGCTTAATCAATCTAAGTCGCCGAGGTAATCCAAAGGGAGATCCAGGAAACGTGCTGTTTCGACGGGATTGGACCAAAGGGAGAGGGGGGTTAGATGCGTATGTTTAAAGAGAGTCGGTTAATGTCGTCCGGAGACTCTCCACATGTAGGGCATACGTTGAGTATGCTGGGGTCGAGTCTGGATAGGTAGGAGTTTAACCTGCTAATGTATCCAGACCTAAGTTGTGCCAGAGTCACGCGGGTCTCTCGAGGCCGCTCGAGCTCGTTGTCTGCAATAGGTGGTGGTTTAACTCCGAGCACGCAATTCACGGGAAGGGAGTCTTTGAAGGTGTTAACTGACTCCTGGTGAATGACGTTCAGTGTTTGTCAGCGGTTGTTGCACGTGTTGCTGGATGGTGCTCTTCATATCAATTACTACCTTTCTGTTGTGCCCAGGTGGAGGTTCGGGTTCAATAAGTTGCCTATTGAGGTGTTTCCTACGACCAATCGCTTAGAGTATTTTGTTGCGGCCCTGGAGTTTTTTGGAGTACTCCTTCTTCCAGCTTGTGAAGAGGGTAGCCGAGGATTTAGTCGGTTGCATTTTTAACTACCTTTCAGTGAAGAAGTGATAAAGATCGACAAGGTAGCAGTTCATTTTCGAACATACGTCATCAGTATCCTGTATTTGGTGTGGTGGACTGCGGCCTACAAAATCTTTTACAGAACTACTCAAATAACTGGACTTGAAAGTAATTCATCATTTTCCTGCCCAAAACCTTCGGTCATAGCTCAATAAACAAGGAAAGCGCGGGCAAAATAGCGTGGGTATACACTCCTTAGACTCTCTCTGGCAAAGAAAGTTTTGAGGCACCTTAAAAGATGGCGAATGGCGCAGGTAAGTGTGGACCATCAGCGAAACTTAAGAGATCTAAACGGACAGATCAAAAATGTTTGAACCCAAATTGTTTTATATTTGAAACTGTCCTTAAAAGCAGGAAGGCAGTGTATATGGTAGCGGTAGGTAAGAAATTGCATATTTACTGGGTGCCCACTAATACATAGGTTGTCACTAGGATATTGCGAGTAACAAAATAGTTGATGAGATTGCCGAAGGTGTCATCCGCCTATCGATTAAACCAATATATTAGGTAAGGTAAAAAGTTCGTTCGGTTTTTATCTAAGAGATGACGTTATTGTCCATAGTACTAGTGTTACGTGTCGCATCATGTCATACTATACGGCGTTGAAAACGTGTTTATTTGCGCTAAAAGTTTGTCTTTGACAGTTTTTCGATTGATTGCCTCAGTACGTTGTGAAAGAGAAAATTCGCTAAATTTTAAAATTTTTCTTCGATCAAGGCGAAAAAGCAGCCAAAGCGGATGTGAAAATTAATTTAATTTATGGGCCCGATACTGTAAACGAACGTGTAGCACAAAAGTGGTTCGCTGGGTTTTATTCCGGTAATTTCGATGTCACAGATGCAACACGCATCGGGAGGCCTATCGTCGAAAACTGCGATAAAATCATGGAAATAGTGGAAACAGACCGTCACGTGAGCACTTATTTAATTGCTGAGGAACTAAAGAATAAGTCAGAAAACCGTTCGGAACCATTTGCATAACCTTGGATTCAAAAAGAAGCTCGATGTTTGTGTGCCACACGAACTAACGCAAAAAAACATGATGGACCGAATTCCCATCTGCGAATCGCTGCTGAATCGCAACAAAATCGACCCATTTCTGAAGCGTTTGGTGACTGGCGATGAAAAGTGGATCACTTACGGTAACGTCAAGGGAAATCGGACGCGCCAGAAGCTTGGATGGGAGGTTCTAATGCACCCACCTTATAGTCCAGACTTGACACCAAGTGATTAATATTTTTTTCTGTCCATGGCGAATGCGCTTAATGGTGAGAAGTTGGCCTCAAGAGAGGCCTGTGAAAATTGGCTCTCCGAGTTTTTTGCCAATAGGGACGCAGCCTTGTACGAGAGGGGTATAATGAAGATGGCATCTCGTTGGCAACAAGTTTACGAGCAAAACGGCGCATATTTTGAAAAATCAATAAAAAACCGAATGAACTTTTTACTTTACCTAATATAATGATCTTATCTTGGGTCCTCGTAAAAGATCTTTCAAATTGCAAAACCAAGTGACTATTAAACTATTAGACTATTAGTTAGACGAAAGCTTCCTTTGTATTATTGAGAGGCTTCACATACTCTTCATCATCGTCAACTGTTTCACTCCCATTTACATATATCAAAAATGAAGTCGGTTATTCCAAAATATATATTGTAATAGTAATTATTCCACGTTGGGCCTCAACAAGAAAACTTCTTTAGGCAAAAACTACTGAGTATTTATAAAATTCATCTCGCAAGTAGTACTTATTTAATCTATAAGGAATGAGACTACCTGAATTATTTTCCTGTTGTTGTACTCACTTACAGTCATAATTTCTGTAACATTATATGCACGTGTATCGCAGGTATGATAGTCTATCGCAAATTCTAGAAATTGGTACTCGTAGTAAGTAAATTTTCGTTAGCCGCGGAAATAACTGCCACAGTAGCGCCGATAATAGCAGTGAAGCCAGCACAAAAGTACAGTTTTTATAAAATTACATTTGTATATACGTACAATATATGTACATTATATGCTCAGAGCGGCAGTTACAGCAACAGTTTAGACGGCAGCACAAGACACACCATTTCGGCTTCTGTGTGGAGAATTTGCCAATGTTGGCCGCAAGGCATTTGTTGTCAGTGCGAGTACAAGATAGATATATATATCTGCATGTATGTATGTTATGTTTATGGAAATATGTTTGACAAATTGCATTACATATAAGTAAGTATAAAAAAAATAATGCACCTTGACTGAAATGTCTAAAAAGAGAAATAAAGAAAATTTTCTGTGTTAGGCTTATATATGTGCAGCTAGTGCGCTAAATACGTTAGCGTAATATTTTATGTTATTCTAATAAATAATAATAATAATAATAATAATGTAAGTTTTATTCAAAATCTTTCCATTGAGTTTAAAAAAAAAGAGTTCAAGTTTGGAATCAAAATATCTCTTGAATTTCTAATTAGATATCTTACATTTATTAGGTTCAGTTGGTCTTTAAATGAGTGAGGGACTCTATCGCATTGGTTATAGCTCACGCAAGGTCAGAACTTTTTTTAAATACCTCGTCACTCACGAAATATGGAGGATAATACGGAACAGACAAATGAAAACTGTCTTCACTGTCTTTGCCCACTTTTATGGTTTAGTTATATGTACTTAAGGGGTTATATACAGTTGTGATTTTCAAAAAATCGATTTTTTTTATTTTATTTTCTGTATCTACATATATTTAAGAATACACACAAGAAATTTCAAATCGATCCGGCAAATATTTTCGAAGTTACACGCACATTTGTAAAGACGCTTCGGAGCGCTTGGAAGTGTGTGGTAAGTATAACTTTAACAGGTGTGTTAGTTGAAATTTGCCGATTTTTTCGATAAAGAAAACACTTAATTTTCAGAGGAATCTCAAAAATTTTTTATTCAAAGTATTGACTATTGGTTTCTACACATTTCGCCCATCTCTCAGGCAAATTACGGATACCATTCCAAAAAAACTTTTTCTCTTTCGAGGCAAACCATTCGACGAGCCATTTTTCGACTTCTTCAAAATTAGCGAAGCACTGCTCTGCAAGGGAGTTTCCCATCGATGCGAAAAGGTGATAGTCGGACGGGTCGAGGTCTGGAGAGTACGGCGGGTGCGATAATATTTCCCAATTAAGTGTTTTTAATGTGTCTTTCACCAGTTTAGCGGTATGAGACGGCGCGTTGTCATGTTGCAAGATAACTTTGGCATGTCTTCGGGCCCATTCCGACCGTTTTTCGATCAACGCATGATTCAAATTGATCATTTGTTGTCGGTAGCGATCCCTGTTCACCGTTTCACCAGGTTTTAACAACTCGTAGTACACCACACCACACTGGTCCCACCAAACACAGACCATTGTCTTACGGCCAAAGCGATTTGGCCTTGCAGTCGATGGGCCAGCTTCATCAGGGGAAAGCCATGATTTTTTTCGCTTCGGGTTCTCAAAATAAATCCATTTTTCGTCCCCCGTGACAATTCGATGCAGAAAAGATTTCCTTTCGAATCGTTGAAGCAGCATTTCACAAACGGTTTCTCGATTTTCCATTTGTCTATCGTTCAGCTGGTGTGGCACCCATTTTCCATACTTCTGAATCTTTCCCTTTTACATACATGCCAAATCATAGAAATTTATACGTATTGCTAGCGAAATCTACTAGTAAAACCGGCAAACTTCATCTAACACCCCTGGTAACCCCGTTTTTCTTAGAATGGTGTTTTCAAAGTCGGTGACCACTATAACTCAAAAACGGCTGAACCGATTTGTTTAAAATTTTAACACAAGCTTCTTGAATATATTTTTCAGTGATTAAACGAAGGTTTTATTTTTCCGATTAATACTTTTTTTATAAACAATTTAAAATCGAAATATCTTTGATAAGGCGCCATTTTGACAAAAAAAATTTTTTTTGCTTATTCCTTCATGATTAATGACTAGATTTAACATTACTTTAATGAAATCTGTTTGGTTTTTTAATTTCAGATGATCCAGTTCAGAGATAGAGTAGTCACCGCAAGACGTCTTTTTTCAGAGGACCTCCTGGAGATCAGCTGTAGCTCTTCTCCAGAGAAATATTTTTACTAGTTATAAGGATTAAAATATTGTTGAATAATATCTTAATAAGTATGTAAACTTTTTGAATCAATAAATTCTAAAGACTTCTCAACAAAAATTCTTAAAAATTCGCTTTTTTTGGCCCATTAACTGTATATAACCCCTTAAGGAACTTACGATTGACTTAAGTTGTGCTTCTTAACTATTCTTTTTAATGAATTTTGATTAGTCCACATAGAGGCAAACCTAGTTTCACTTGGAAGTCTCATTTTAGTTTGCCAATTATTTTCAAATTTTCTTTAGCAGGAACCCTTTCGTTAATACCTTGGCTTACGCCACAAATCCAACCAAGCCTAAAGAGGCGGAATATACCAAACCGTTAGAAATCGGAAATGAGTCGGAAGCTCAGTTCTAGTTAATGGTATAATATTTTTAACATGGTTGTAAAGACTTATTATTATATATATAAATAATTTCCCGGTTCCACGGAATTTAAGGGAGTTTCGGGAAATTAACTACAAGTTACCGGAGAGGTTACAATTCGCTTTTAGATATAGACGTTAGTTGCGAAAATGTGTGACACAAATAAGCTGTCCCGGATAGCGTGTGATAGGCCATATACGGATTTTCCTATGTCTTGAATACAAACCTCACATTATCCGCATCTGACACCCACAGGAAATAAGTATTTAGGATATTCTCTTCAAACGTTAAACTTGAGTAGTTTCTCCTAGACTTTAAACTTGGATTATGCCCATTAAAACCCATACCTCGGATAAGATACCTCCCAAAGTTTACTTCAACCGCTAAATAAAAAAGACCACAATTTGTGCGGTTCCTTAAAGGGAAAGATGCCACCAGCCAACTGGAGTATCTACTAGAAAAGTTTGGCATCTGCGATATAGCTGAGACACGGACAGGCGCATATATGAATGTGGATTCATAGTAAGTCGGAGATCTCAGCATTAATGCTAAGTTCTTTAACCTTAGCCTAATTTGCGAGTACGCCCTGACGAAGGAAAAGTATGATGCTATTAAAGGTTTGTTCTACGCGAGAGTCGAGGAGATATGGTATACTATACAAACAGTGCGCAACTCGCGATGAGGATATTATCAGAGACCCAAAACGACAAGATAGTACGCGAACGTAAATTTAACCCCACTCGTAAGCTCAGCATTCACAAGGCCTTCTGGAACAAAGGTCTGACTTCGGTTGATCGACTTCACCGCGTCGCTAAACTGGATAGTTAGCAACACTAGATTCTAGTACCTCGACATCCACAAGATCACCGGGCAATACGAAATTGAATTGATCACGTTGTTATTGACAGAACACATGCTAAAAGCTTCATCTGAACGTTCCATTATTTTGAGGAATCAATGTTGACTCCGACCACGACCACTCTCTTATTGCATAACGTACGCTTCAGAGCACAATGAAAGCTGCACGGCGCTAAGATGCATTCACAACACAAAGCAGAAGCTTACTTCGATCAACTCTCAGTATCGCTCCACCAATCTAACTAACACTCTGATGAAGATGACGTAATTCGGACGTGCTTATCGCAAGAGAAAACAATGGTTTAACCACCCAACACAACGGAATCAATACGAACGACAAGGGTTCCAGTCCAAGCGGAGCAAAATGCGTTTGCAAAAGAGCCCTGTAGTCTGTTGCAACTTGCACTATGCGGAAGAGACACAGCTTTTCAGACGAAAAAATCCAGGCAGCAATATTTACAGAGTATTCTCTCTTTGGCTACAAATGCGGCTCAGCTTGAGAAGAACTAATTTATATACCAATTTTTAGAGAAAAAAAAATTGTCTACTCAAAAGGAATAGACACTATAGGAAGAACTCTAAAAATGTGATCTACGGTCGAGCTCTTCCTCCAATTTGCGGTGTACTTCTGGATGTTTTACAACAAATGGAGGGACCACAATCTATTCTGACTTGTCTTCGAATGGCCACCGAATTTTTATGAGAAGCTTTGATTTTCATGTCACAAATATAATCGGAGGGCTTGACATTCCCTGCCAAGGGACGACCGCAAATAGAAAAACTGATTTTCTATAATTTTGGATATTAGGTTCGAGTACTGGAACCCTAGCCTTCCGAATGTTGGTACTCAATGCCAACCACTCGGATACTGCGGCCGTGGCCGTCTTTTGATTAAAACTCTATGTTGAGTATTTTTCGTAGGCTGCTATATATAGGTCTGGCCTAGGCAACAGTTGTTGCCAGGTGCAATATGACATTTCCATTGGAAAGTTTGACATTTTTTAGCATAACATTACTCAGAACGTTTTGTAATTTAATCGTGAATTGTTTTATTTACAGGGAATTAAAAAATTCATCTCGGCCAAAAAATGGAATTAACTCGTGAACATTTTCGTCCGATCATTTTTCACAACTTTCGACGTGGATTATCACGACAAGAGTACATCGATGAACTAAAATCTTTATATGGCTATGAAGAACCATCCTATAGCACTGTGAAAAACTGGTACGACGAATTCAATCGTGGCCGACGCTCGCTCAAAGACGAATTCCGTGAAGGTCGTCCAAAAACAGCCGTTGTGCCAGAAAACATCGATGCCGTACGTGAACTGATAATGCAAGACCGTCATGCAACATACCTTCAGATAGAGGCATGCCTATGCATTTCTCCCACCAGCATACATTCGATATTGCATAAACACCTGGCCGTAAAAAAGGTTTGTTCTCGTTGGATCTCGCACAATTTGACAATCGCTCAAAAAAAGGCTCGTGTGGATTGGTGTAAAGAAATGCTAAAAAAAAAATGATATCAATGCTTCCAAAGGTCCTTTATAAGATCGTCACAGGCGACGAATCATGGATCTATGCGTATGAGCCCGAAACAAAACAGCAATCGACCGTGTGGGTCTTCCAAGACGAGCCAAATCCAAAAAAAAAAAACATTTTCGTTGATAAATATTCATATTTTAATTATTAGGCCAGAAATATATCTAGCAGCCCTCGTATAACAAGTGAAAATTGAAGCACAAAAGATTTTGAAGGAGGGACGGAGCGGTGTGTTCTTTAAATATAGAGTTATTGATCCCCTTTTAATAACAGATAAAAGAAACCGGCGATCTCTAAAGGATGTGTCATCAGCTACCCAAAAAGGCGTGGTTCTTTAGTATGGTTGATCTTGAAGATATTTAAGCGATCAAATTGAAAATCTGTTGTTAAAGTCAAACACAGCAAATTTGGTAGGTGAAAGTTTATTCTGGAAATTAATTTTGAACAACTTTTTAGCAGGTGCCTGCCCTACCCGCCCTGCGTTGACTAACACATTCTATAAATGGTTGCTATAAAAAGCAATAACTATATTTTTTAACTTATAATAAAGTGCAACATGTTGCATAAATGCGCATATAAAAAGTGCAAACAACAAGTGCACTAGTCATTTCATACCCCAGCCCCACATGAGCATGAGCTCTGGCACACCTAGAGCCAAAGCGATGTGCAGAAAAAAGCGCACTTGTGCCAAAAAAAAAAAAGTTGGTAATAATAATAATAAAATTTTCTATTTACATTTACACTTTTTAATATAAAAATTGCGCGAAAATGCATAAAATGACCATTTGTGGCAATATGGCGCCGCTGATTTAACACAGCGCGAGGCAACTAACACGAGTTCATGCAACAGCCATTTCATTTCGTTTTCGTCCTTTTGTCTGGCAGCCGAACATTGCAGAAATAAAAGTAATCACATGCAAAACTCCCTACCATCGACTCCTCACCCCCTCCCTACCCTGAACTCTCTCTCTCTCTCTTAGCGCGTAGCGTCCGCTCGGAACGAGTGCAATTTATAATTTTATTATGTAAAATGTTTTTATGTTGCAGCGTGTTGCACTCATTTGTTGGTCGCAACAATGACACAAAGTCATTAAGTTGTATGCGTGGAGTTAGTGTGTGTGTGTACATCTGTGTGTGTGTGAGTGTGTTGAGCTTCACTACGAATCTGTTGGCAAAATATTGCTATTGCAAATGGGCGCTTAGGAGGACTGAAGCTTAATGGCCGAGTGCGTAGGTAGGATCTCGGTGTCTACACAGAATGGTTATGGGTTCGGTGCGGTAATGGCGAATTTAATTTGAAGATTGTTTGAACGAATGGAAAATGAAAAACAAAAATGGCTACATACACGGGAAGAAAAAGGATTGAAGAAGCATAAAGAAGTACTGAAAGTTCTTGGAAAGAGTGCAAGAAATTCACCAAGAGTCAACTTAGTCTTGCGACGTAGATATGACGATCTCAAATTTCAGGATCCAACCCATTGCTGAGATGCGTTCTATGGTGCTAAACATCTGTTGGAGTCAGACTATTACCCTCACTCAAGCTGCCCTTTTACCCTTGCATTAAGAGAATGGAGTCAGAGACATACTCTCTTTCATCCCTGTCTCATCCAACGGACCTTTTGGACGGCGATGATATCAGCTTTAATTTTTAGCGAGAACATCAACTAACTGGGCAGCGATAATATCACCACAGGCCTCATTAACCTATTCATTGGAGCTGAAATTTACGTGTCCGTAGCCAAAAAAACAGTTAGATAAGACTCTAGTGAATCCTCAAGCCAAATATGTCGGATTGGCTCCCCGAAAGAACTCTCTCTTTAAGATTAGTGAACCCTCAAGCCAAATATATCGGAGTGGCTCTACTAAAGCTCTCTCTTTAAGACACTAGCGAACCCGCAAACCGAATATGTCGAAGTGGCTCCAGCAAAGCTCTCTCTTTAAGACACTAGTGAACCCGCAAACCGAATATGTCGAAGTGGCCCACCGAAGCTCTCTCTCTCTTTAAGACTCCATTGAACCCTTATACCGAATAAGTCGGAGTAACTCAACTAAAGCTCGCTCTCTTTAAAACACTAGTAAACCCTAAAGCGCTCTCTCTCTCTCTCTCTAAGTCATGACCTCTACGGAAACATTTTTACACGGAAAGCTTTCTTTCTTTCGAATTTAACGTAAATAGTTGAAATTTTTTTGGAGAAAATAAAATTGTTTTTTGAGTAACGTTCTAAGGGCAAGGATCAGGCATCCGCATAGTCTCTTTGCAGGTTTCTGATAAGACGAGGAAAATTTATTTGGCACGATAGTGTTAGACAGACCTTCAGTGGCATTCCACAGTTTAATACAGTTATCTTTGTTCTTGATCACATAGAGATCACAATGCCTACAGTGTCTTTTGAGGTTGTGCAATACAATGGTTGTAGTTTTCACCGGAACAGCGATACCAAGACAAGTGATTATCAAAGCGAATCTTGATCCACTCCTTCCGGGTCATGACCTGATTTTCGATTATGTTTCTTAGGCTTCTCCTCCTCAACGAGGTCTCATAGGTATCTTAAAGTGGGATTACTAGCTATGGTGTTCCTCAACCTGAACTCTCAGGTACCCTTTAGGAGTTCGTTGTTTGCAAAGTGAGTTCCTCAACCTGTAAGACCCTTGACTGCCGAATGGGTTCTTTTAGCCTTAATTAGGTCGTTCCTCCCGGATCATAGCCCGATTTTCGATACTGTTTCTTAGGTATTCATAAAGAGCTCGATGCCTGGCAACCTCATTCCTCAACAAGGTCTTACAGGCATCCTAAAGTGGGATTACTAGCAATGGCGTTGCTCAACCCGAACTACTTGAGAGTTTATCCTGGTCCCAAAGGGATCTTACCGTTCGATTGCTGGCAACGGTGTTCTTCAACCTTAACTCTCAAGTACCTTTTAGGAGTTTGATATCTGTCAAGAGAGTTCATCAATCTGTAACATTACCTCTGCGCTGACAATCCAATGGGTTTACTTAGTCTTGAACAACCAATTTAACCAGAGAGCTACCCTCAATTACTGCTTCCTTACTCTTTTTGAAAACTGACCCGTAAAAGTATTTGAAAAAAGAGCGAGGTTTGAATATTTTTGGTGGAAGTCACAACGTCATCTCCTCCCTCGCAATAAGTACGATCCTGAGTTCGCATAAGGTGTGCTCAAAAACTATCATGGAATTGATAGACATCATCTCTATAGGGAAATGTTTTCTTTTCTCTCAGTGTTCTAATTTGCCTAAAAGTACATAGTCTACCTCCGCATACCTCACTAACGCGATCCCTCATTCTCAGCACCAACCATAGAAGTGAGCAGAAATGCAAGCACTCTGCTGCTTGTTTGGCTAACTGAGTTGAGGGCTACCGAGATGCAAAATGACGCGACAAGTGCAATTTGTACGTGGAAACCCACATGCAATGCCACCGCCAAAGCCGGGGCATGTGGACAACGAATGCATTGCATATGCAAATGCATATCCCATGGCCGACCAAAACTACACGCAAAACACCAAAGGACCACCACGGAACGTGACACAATTGACGAGACGCACAACAAACCAATGGTTAGCGCTGAGGAGGGTTGCCTTTTGTGGACAATTTTTTTTGGGACAACTCACTCAAGTAGCCATACCAGCCGATAGCTGACAACGTCAACAAATATGGCGTCCAGAAGATGGAAGAAAAAGCGAGAAAAAAATATTAAAACGCAAATAAATACTGCAACTAGTGAAATTTCGTGTCCACTATTCGGTTGGTTGGTTGGTTGGTTGGCTGGTGTTCGCCACCACAAATACGAGTACAAGTGAAATGTGCTGCAGACCTCAGCAAAGTAATTACTGCGATCGTAAAATGATATTATTTAAATGCTTCAATGTTTCCCGTTCTGTGCAGTCCGCGGTAGAGCCGCAGGTAGACGATGGTCAGCACTTAGTGGGCTGAGTTGGCCAAGTTGGCTGGTTGGTCAGTTTTCGTTGGCTATAGACGAGGCTGAAAATCGACGTGGTTGTTCGTTGCAGGCAATTACTATTGAGGGCCAAACATATATATACTCGTACATACTCGTATTTACATATTTTTGTACTAATTTATTTAGTAGATATTCAAAACAACAACAAGTACGGTTATATGTGCCATGTGATGTGATGGCTCACCGTTTGAATATAATAATGGCGTCGTTAGCCACTGGTTATTCATCCAGAATATGACAGATATTTTAATCGACCTCGGATTATTTGAATATCAGTGGACTGTTGTGTCTTTATACCTGGAACGGCTTGTCTTTTTTTGTTTCTTCCAACTTTTTCCTTTCTTTCCTCTACCTTCGTTTTCCTAGAAGTACTGAGAGAGGATTAAAGCTCTTAAGGACTTCCCTCAGACTAATGTGGTTGAAATTAGTCTGAGGGAAGTCCTGATCTCGCTGCATGAGTACACGGAATGATCAACCAAAAACCCAATTTCTTATTGTGATATAAATATTTGCGCTCTCCATCCAATGACTCCCTGACACTGATTTAAGAAATTTGGGTAACAAAGAATTTTTGAGACTCTCGGTATGTTTAAAATTTAACTGGACTACAAGAAAGGTAGATCCGAGACAACTGGACATAAAAGTGCCTGCTTACGCGATTAGAGTTGAGTTCATAACAGCCCGCCATTCATTCCTTCTTTTTTCGGCTTGGCCCCAATTGGAAATACGAAGTACAGCCAGCTCCTCCTTCACCTGATCATTCCAATGGACTGGATGTCCTCCACTTCATCTGCTTCCACCGAATAATGCATCGCAAGTAGAAATGTTCTCATTCTTTCGAACCAAAATACCTAGTTGGCGTAGCCTGTCTCTGGATTCGCTAAATTATGTCAATGTCGCCTCGTACAGCTCACGGTTCTCTCGGCTAGGGTACTTCTAACGCCGACTCGTCTCAGATAGGTCCCACCCGATTCTGCGCTTTTAATGTAGTCCAGCGTCAGTCTACCGATGCAATACAATTCTTCAGACATAGCGGCGTAGAGGCAGCTCCATTTCGGGCGGCTTAAAAACCGATGAAATGATGATATGTGTCGATTCTTTCCTCCCAGGTCTTTTCCAAGATTTGGCGCATAGTGAATATCTGGTCAAAGGTGGATTTACCATGTCTGAATGCCAAATTGATAACATCCAATATCTTGTGGACGGTGGGCCTCAGCACTTCACACAATAGGTACGATATAACGGCAGGCCGTGGGTCTTCCCTTTTTTTGAATCGAAATACATTTAGGTTCCAGTCCTATGATGATACATGCACCTTGTCAGCTCTTCACCACCATGTTTAAATAGCTCAGCCGGTAGGCCATCGGCAGTTTGTCTTCCTTATTTTTGAGGACATCTACTATATTCGAGATATGCTCTCAATTAGGACACCCCACTTTGACCAAGTTTTGCTTAGATTTGCTGTAGACCCCAATGTTTACAATTTTCTCTATATCCTTGTAGGCAGGATCCCAAATAAGGAAAATTCTTAGCTATTTGGTCATCGCCTGTCACGATTTGGGCTCCGCTTTAATGTGCAGTGGTCGGTTAGCAAAAAGCTTGGATTTTCCTTCATCGATCACTGCTGCTTGGCACATAATCCTTTCTTCACACTCCAGACATACTGATATATGCCATTACTCTCTACCTCCAGCGGCTGCTTCTAATCACTTCTGACGACTTCCAAAGACACAATTCATATGATGATTTATGTTTCTTTTGATTTCTTATAGTTTAAGCTTCCAATTATAATATTAGGTTAAGTAAACAATTTATGGGCCCGATACTGTAAACGAACGTGCAGCACAAATGTGGTTTGCTAGGTTCCGTTGCGGTAATTTCGATGTCAAAGATGCTCGTCGGGAGGCCTGTCGTCGAAAATTGCGATAAAATCATGGAAATAGTGGAAACAGATCATCACGTGAGCACTTATTTAATTGCTGAGGAACTACAGATAAGCCAGAAAACCGTTTGGAACCATTTGCATAACCTTGGATTCATTTCGACCCATTTCTGAAGCGTTTAGTGACTGGCGATGAAAAGTGGATCACTTCCGACAACGTCAAGTGAAATCGGTTGTGATCGAAACGCGGTGAGCCGGTGGAAACGGTGGCCAAGACAGGATTGACGGACAGGAAGGTTTTGTTGTGTGTTTGGTGGGATTGGCAAGGAATCATCTACTACGAGCTGCTCCCCCATGGCCAAACGCTCAATTCGGACCTCTACTGCCAACAACTGGACCGCATGAAGGTAGCACTCATCCAAAAGAGGACATCTTTGATCAACAGAGTCCGAATTGTGTGCCATCAGGACAACGCCAGGCCACACACGTCTTTGGTGACGCGCCAGAAGCTTCAGGAGCTCGGATGGGAGGTCTTAATGCACCCAGCTTATAGTTCGGATCTGGCACCAAGTGATTACTATCTTTTTCTGTCCATGGCGAACGCGCTTAATGGTGAGAAGTTGGCCTCAAGAGAGGCCTGTGAATATTGGCTCTCCGAGTTTTTGCCTTTAGGGACGCAACCTTCTACGAGAGGGGTATAATGAAGATAGCTCAGCTCACCTAATAATCGCCTACCATTTTTCAAGCCTTTTCGGACATAAGGTAACAACGTCAAGGGTATTTTCTTTACCTGCTGCACTTCCGAAACGGTTAAACATTCAGAGCGTTTTTATATACTCACAAAACCTTTCTGCTAGTACTCGTAACTGGGTGCCGCTCGCCATAAGAGGCTCCCTCTTTCTAAGCTAAATTCAGTTGAGCAAAAGTTTTGGTTTCGAAAACTTAATACTGCCAATTCATATAGCAAGTGATCAACAATATATTACTTCAAAATCAATTAATTTGTATTGTGCATATATTTTAATTCAAAGCAACTAATAAAAATGGCGGCACCATGGTAAGTGAGTGGCTAAGATAGCCACTTTTGGCTCCCAAAAAAAAAGTGCAACCGAAAAATGTGAATTTGATGCAAATAAATTATGCCACGCCGAGAAGTTGGTGAGCGACGTAAATACTTAAGAATTACTTGGCGACATACAACAACAAAACTAACTAACAACAACAACAACAACAGTAGCAGTAATAATAAGTTGTAATAAAAAACGGTGCAACATACTCGTACATACATACACGTATGTGGCAGTGGCAGTCTATGGTGGCAAAGTTACTCTATAAGTAAGTTGCCAGCGCCTCAAGAAATTTTATAATGCATAAAATAATGTTTTCATGTTTATATGTATTTGTGTGGCATGTGTGGCGCAGGTTGTTGACATGGCGTGCTTAACACTTTGATTTATTGTGCGAAATTGCGTTGCTTGCCCGGGAGAAGGCAGCCAAACAGAAACTTAAACACATATACATACGTGTATGTACATACCTTCACACGTCGCATACAAATAAATTTCATAGAAAAATATATATATATATACATATATTTTATTTGCGCGCGTGTTTGCTGTAAGCGCGCTTAAAAATGCTTCAGCAGCTCCGACGACAATTTCGGCATTATTTATGCACATTTTTAGACAGGGCCCCCCTTCACCCGCGCACTCAACACTTGCACTTATGCACATGTGTGCATGTGTGCATGCGTGTGTATGTGTGTGTGTGTGTGTAAATTATAAATGTCTCAACTCGCCCAGGCCAAGACAAGCCAACGAGGTACATATGTACATATGTACATATCTAATGTTAGGTCGGCGCCACCGTTTGGCCTCCAATTTTAATTTTGCTCCTGTTGAAGACAGTCTTAGGTATAGCCGAAAACTGACTCCCTCTACTTCATATCTTTCACATTGTTCGTCCATTTTTAACAAGTGTAATAAAATTGTATTTATGTACATATGTATGTATGTATGTATTCACATACTTCTGTTCTTTACTGTCTTCCCTTGAGCCATCTTTCATTGGTAAGTATTTATGTGTGAGCGAGCGTGTGTGTGTGTGTGTGTGTGTCTTTTAATATGTATTAATGCATGATTTAAAATGTTCGAGGTGTAAAGCATAAAATTTATGTTCATATAATAAAGTAATTCTAACGAAAATATTTTCTGTAATTAATTTGCGAAAATGAGCAGAAAAAATGTAGACGAAAATTGTCTTACGTAAAAAGAAAGAAAGAGCCACACAAAGGAGCCACATACCTTTTGTAAGTGAATTTTGGAACTTTGAAATGAATTTCATTACAGTAAATTGCTTTTTCGGAAAAGATTACTTCAGAAAGTCCTAAAAGGTCTCTCAAAATTTCTACATTCCAGTCATTGTAATGGACTGCAGCCTGAACATCAGAAAGGGAATACTCGATCTCAAGGATTGTATTGAGCACCACCTACAACAACCGCTAGACACGGATGGTATACCGACAGACATTAAACGCCATTCATCGATAGCCCGTCAACACCTTCCTGGACTCTCTTCCAGTGTATGGCGTTCTCGGAGTCAAACCACTACCTTTTGCAGACGAAGAACTTGAGAGTACCGCGTAGTACTGGCGCAACTTAGATCTGCATATTATAGCAGATTAAACTCCTACCTATCCCCAGACTTGACTCCGATATACCAAACGTATACTCTGGATGCAATGTGTGCCCGTACCACTTCTTTTCATCGCCCCCTAAAACCTACTCATCTAGTCCCTCTTTCCCTCTGGTCCGAATCCGTTGAAACAGCTCGTTTCCTGGACATCTCGTTAGATGACCTCGATAACATAGTAGTCTAATATAGTCTGCTCCTCAGCAGGGTTAGCGAGCCGCTCCATCAACAACAACAACTACATCTTTTAAGAATACCAACTCTTTTGCCCCGGTCTGCCTCTCGACTTTCGAAATATCCTAGTGTGATTCCACCTTAAAGTGGCTTGTACATAAGTTCATCCTGTAAGCATCAGTTGACTATTGGTAAGGGTCAAAACTTGTTTGGTTTGGTCGGCCGTCTAGTTTTCCCGTCTTTGTCCGTATGACCCCGAACCCATTTGAGATAAACTCAGTTTTATTGGAGTATATCCTTTAGAGATTAGCGAGAGATCGTTACGGTTTGGATTTTTCGTAAGTAAGCCAGGCCGCCCGGAATGTCTAACATGCTTAGCGGTTAGCTGATAGCAAAGATTCCAGCCTGAAAGACATGGCAATATTCACAAAGTTTGAGTGAGTGTCTTATGGGAGGATTTCATGAAAAGATTTATACTTAGCACTCGCTCGTGAGCTTTAGGTTAGGTTAGATTATACTGGTTGACTGTTCCGCTCTACAAAGACTCGCTTTTTGTGAAGTTAAAGTCCTTTGAATTGCAAAGCTTCTAGATGTATAAGACGAGTTCTAACCTTGGGAAGGTCCGGCTTTCAAGCGAAGGGACGTAACATCACGCTTATTTTTTTAATTTTCGCAGTTTTTCTTTCCAAAATAATTTTATTGAATTTTTATGAAGTGACTTTCCTCAGATGGAATGTTGAACTCTCTCTGTTGCCCTCTCCCTCTCTCTCTCTCCCTCTCTCTATACCTTCTTCTCTTTCTCTTTCCTTATCTCTCTCTCTCTCTCTCTCCTCCTCTCTCTCTCACTCAGTTCACCTGCAACCAGTCGTCAGCATTGCACCCTTTGAAAACCAACTTGACCAAAGTGAAAGCATGAAATACGAGTATTGCATTTATTCATTCTATTGTTCGTGTGCCAAATGCAATTTCTGATTATGACACCTCAATTTCAGTTATCTCTCATTGATATATTGTCATTGCCAATAACAACAAAGGCCGACAATTGCGCTTGCCAAAGCTTCAAGTGTTACAATGTTTGCTGTTGTTGTTACTGCAGCGTTGTGAATATTGTTGCCATTGCAATCGATTTTGCAGTCACAAGCCAAACTCCAGCACAATAATAGAGAAGACAAATGTTGCAACAATGGTGCACAGCATCACCATCAGCAGCTGGAAGTAGAAGGAGGAGGCGAGAAAAGGGGAAGAAAAATAAAAATAATGCACTTTCAGTCATTTCCCCAACAATTCCTTCTTTTCACCAAAGTCGTACTAACATATGGTAACTCTTCAGTGTTGCATGCAATTGTGGCGAGTGCAGAAAAGGTATGCAGGTGAGTGACTTTTTGAGTGAGTGTTGCCAACTGTTTGAAAGACAGATAAGAAAGACACAGTGCAGTGCGCCAGAACTGGAGATGGCAGTAATCAAACAAAAACACTTGCACTGAAATTTCTACACCTTCAACAGCAACAAATTGCATTTACACAATATTTGACTGCAGCCGAATGAAATCAAAGCGCGCCCCAACAGGCAAAGCGTACTCGAGTCGCCCCCACTGGCCCACACCAGCAGACATTGACTCAACTTCCTACTTGTGCCACCCACTCAAATCGCCATGCCGTTGATTGTTGCGGCAAGTGTGTGCAGCATTTTGTTGCAGGTGCAGTAGCGTCCATTACCGTTAGCGGCAGGTGGGTGGGTGGGTGTTTGCTCTCGGCTCACTGTCTCGCTGACAATTCATTCAACTTGCGCCGAAAGCGATTTCGCTTCCATACTGTCAGTATTGCTTGCTGTCGGTGTTGTTGTTGTTGCTGTTGCTACTTTGAGGGAGTGTGCAAACAATGTGTGAACAAATAATTCCATCAGCGGCAACAAAAGCTTCAGTGAAATGAAGTAATGCAGCAGGAGGTGCAACATGCATTTCGCATGTTCTGACCGTCGTGTTTATGCCTTTGTTGCTGGTGTTGTTGTTGTTAGTGTTGTTGTTTGTTGCTCTTGTCTATTGTGTCGCTGGCCGCTGTTCGTTGGTATCTGCCATTTGTATCAGTTGGCTGTTGATTGCTTGCTTGTACTTGTATGCTTTGTTATAGTTGTTGTTGTTGTGTACTAGTGTTGACAATTTCAACAGCACTGGCAGCAACAACAACAGCAATAAGAGAGACACAATTGTTGCAATGGCATCCAATATACGCTTATCGTTGTGAAAATTTATGAATTGTGCAGTGAACAAACACTCATATACACATACATATATTATGCCATAAGCAAAGGTAAGCAAAAGGGCATTTCCAAACGCCAACCCACGTCTAATGGAAAAATGTTGAAAATAATGGAAATTAATTTGATAGAGTTTTCTTGATATGTGGCACATAAAAAGTTTAAAACTAATGTTTATATTTTCTTCTATTTAAAAATATTTAATATATTTATTTCTTTTTTGCATTTTATTTTATTTTATTTTATCTTATTTAATTTAATTTAATTATATTTTATTTTATTTAATTTTTTATATTATTTTATTTTATTTTATTTTATTTTATTTTATTTTATTTTATTTTATTTTATTTTATTTTATTTTATTTTATTTTATTTTATTTTATTTTATTTTATTTTATTTTATTTTATTTTATTTTATTTTATTTTATTTTCTTTTATTTTAATTTAATTTAATTAATTTTTTTATTTTTTTATATTTTATTTTAGTTAATTTTATTTCATATTAATTTATTTTATTTTATTTTATTTTGTTTTATTTTATTTTATTTTATTTTATTTTATTTTATTTTATTTTATTTTATTTTATTTTATTTTATTTTATTTTATTTTATATTATTTTATTTTATTTTATTTTATTTTATTTTATTTTATTTTATTTTATTTTATTTTATTTTATTTTATTTTATTTTATTTTATTTTATTTTATTTTATTTTATTTTGTTCTATTTATTTTATATTATTTTAATTTATTTTATTTTTTTTTATTTTATTTGATTTTATTTTATTTTATTTTATTTTATTTTAATTTATTTTATTTGATTTTATTTTATTTTATTTTATTTTATTTTATTTTGTTTTATTTTATTTTATTTTATTTTATTTCATTTTATTTTATTTTATTTTATTTTATTTTATTTTATTTTATTTTATTTTATTTTATTTTATTTTATTTTATTTTATTTTATTTTATTTTATTTTATTTTATTTTATTTTCTTTTATTTTAATTTAATTTAATTAATTTTTTTATTTTTTTATATTTTATTTTAGTTAATTTTATTTCATATTAATTTATTTTATTTTATTTTATTTTGTTTTATTTTATTTTATTTTATTTTATTTTATTTTATTTTATTTTATTTTATTTTATTTTATTTTATTTTATATTATTTTATTTTATTTTTTTTATTTAATTTTTTCTTCTTTCATTTCGTTTCATTTTAATTTATTTTTTTATTTTGATTAATTTTTTTTGTCTAATGATCTCAAACTGGAGTTGCCCTCCTGTACTTTTCCATTGTTTACATATCGCACCAAAAAGCAGCAACTGCAACACTGACTACATGCAACATGCAAATGTCCATTGCATTACGTGCGCCACTCAGTTATTACTATTACTGCTGTTGTTGTTACTTTTGCTCTTTTTTGTGCCTTCTGCATTCGCTGTACGCCATTCACTTTGTACAACTCAATTTTTAGACAACAACACCACCTGCACCAGCCCTTTGGTGAAAAATTTGACAATTTCGTTGCATACTTTTATGAGTTGTAGGGACCCTCTCAACTGCTACTAAAACTACTGGATTTTGCACCATTTCAGACTTTATAAACTTTTGCTGCATTTCACTGCAATTCAACAATGATTTTCTTGTCCAAATTTTGTTCATGCAACACACTTACATACATACTTACACGTGTGTAGTATATGCAACATCGTCCTTTGTTTGCGCTCTACGTGCTCCTACCAACCAACAGACATCTCAATGTAATTTTGTTCCTGCTGCTGCTGCTGTTGTTCCAACATTCGTTATCCTTTTGTGCATTTTGTAATTAGTTGATTTTATCAAAGTTATGAATTTATGTTTTTGCTGCATGCTGCATGCTGCCAATGCACGGCTTGTTCTCTCCTCACTCGCAACATTCAATATAATGAATGAATACATGAAATTGATGTGTAATTGTTACATGGTTCGACATAAAGGTATAAATATATATATTTTTTCACTGATACATATGTTAAGAACAAAGGTGTTGCTTTTTTGGCCTTCGCATGAACTCACTTCAATTTGATATTGTGCAAAATGATAAGGCGAGATCGTCAAGCCATGAACTGTGAGATTTTGTTTGGTTATACCTTACTTTGAATGATTGGATGGTCAAAAATTTAACTTATTTAAAGGCGTATTAATTGAAGATTGTTGACTGCACAAGATTAAATATTTAATTTAATTTATTTAATTTAATTTAATTTAATTTTATTTTATTTTATTTTATTTTATTTTATTTTATTTTATTTTATTTTATTTTATTTTATTTTATTTTATTTTATTTTATTTTATTTTATTTTATTTTATTTTATTTTATTTTATTTTATTTTATTTTTTTATTTTATTTTATTTTATTTTATTTTATTTTATTTTATTTTATTTTATTTTATTTTATTTTATTTTATTTTATTTTATTTTATTTTATTTTATTTTATTTTATTTTATTTTATTTTATTTTATTTTATTTTATTTTATTTTATTTTATTTTATTTTATTTTATTTTATTTTATTTTATTTTATTTTATTTTATTTTATTTTATTTTATTTTATTTTATTTTATTTTATTTTATTTTATTTTATTTTATTTTATTTTATTTTATTTTATTTTATTTTATTTTATTTTATTTTATTTTATTTTATTTTATTTTATTTTATTTTATTTTATTTTATTTTATTTTATTTTATTTTAATTTATTTTATTTTATTATAAAAAACATAAAACATTAACAAAAAATTATAATATAGTTATCGATACTAAAGATATACTGACGTACCTCAAAAAAGTCCTGGAAGTCAACCTCGATATCAGGTCAGTAATGTATGAAGCCAAACTTACAGCTAGCCACCTAGGAGTATTTAAAGAATGGGTTATATAGGTCTTACTGTGTAGGAATGGCAGTGTTCGTAGAATTATAGCAGAACTCGGGTTCCTTAGAATTGAGACCTTATGTTAGGCCCCTTACTCCTTCTCTTGGAGGGGGGATGGGCGGAAGGCGAATCGATTAAAATGAATATGTCTATATATACTGATGCCCCGAACAGGAGTAAGATCCTAATAACAAAGACGGTTTCAAAATCATAAACTAAAATCCTTTCTTTCAAGCATTGATTGTTGTGGACTTTACTGAGTGTGCGACTTTAATGGGAAAATCTATTAGGTTGCTTGTAGACTGCGAAGCGGCAAAACATATCATTACGGGAAAATTGAGTGAATATAACTTGAACCCCATATTCTACGGACTTACAAGACAGGGAACAAGCCGACGAGCTGACATACACTGGCGCCGCGGTGTTGCGGTCACCATCAACTGCCTCAGATCTAACAACGCCTTCATATGTTATCTAAGGCGTGCACTACGTTAGAGTGCACGCCAAAGGTACGCTTTCGTGGTAGAGCAGACTACTGATTTATTGTGAGGCAGTTTGGAATGTAAACACACCGACCAGTTACTTGCATTAAGCAAAGGAAGACTTAGTATTCTTGTGTGTGTGCTGATGGTGCATCTATCCATGAGATATCTTCCATACTATAGTGTAACCGGTTGCATGCAGAGCATGCACAGAAGATGACGAAGAGCTGGAGCAGCTATATCGAGAAAAAACAGTACGGAAGATATCAAATCATTTTTCCGATCCCGGGGGACTATACAAGCGATTTGTTCAGGTTTCTTAAAAAATGAAGCCGGGTATAATGTTACAGTCAATGAAGAACACTATAGAGCCATGATTAATGTTTTTCGTACTTAAATTGGAAAATGTTGATGTGGACGACCTTTGGTTCCAATAAGACGGTGCTACATGCCGTACATCCAACGAAATATTCCCTATGTTTTAGAAAATTCTTGGTCAAAGCATTATCTTGCGCTGTGGGCCTGTGACGTGGCCTTCTAGTTCGCACGATTTAAGGCCGCTGAACTATTTTTTGTGGTGTTATGTGAAGTCGCTTGTCTACGCAGATAAGTCCGAAGCAATTGAAGCATTGGAACAGAATTTTAAGCGCGTTATTGCTGACGTACAGCACCAATGGCTGCAAAATTCCGAATTGACAGCTTCGCCGTTGCGGTTTTCGCAGAAGTAAGGTCCAATCAGCTGTTGGCGTATACCGATAATATCGACAACCGCACCGTACTTAGATTACTTTAACCTTATTAATTTAAATAAGAAATTAAGTTAAATTTTCTAACTGCGGTCGCCCTTCGGCAGGGAATGTCAACCCCTCCGAGTATATTTCTGACATGAAATAAAGCTCCTCATAAAAAAAACCAACAGCCGTTCGGAGGCGGCTTAGTAAAAACTGTAGGTCCCTCCATTTGTTGGAAAAACATCAAGACGCAAATCCACAAATTGGAGGACGAGCTCGGCCGAAAATCGCTTCAGCGGTTACAAAGTGCCATTTATATATATATTATATATTGCAGGCAACGAGCTCGAGCTGCCTTGAGAGACCCGAGTGACCCTGGCACAAGTTAAATCTGGATATTGTATCAAGTTAAACTCCTACTTATCCAGACTCGACCCCAGCATACCCGACGTATGCCCTGCATGTGGAAAGTATCCGCACGACACTAACCACCACTTCACATGCCCCCTTAAACCGACTCATCTAACCCCCCTCTCCCTTTGGTCCAATCCAGTCGAAACAGCACGTTTTCTGGACCACCCTTTAGATGACCTCGGCAACTTAGATTGATAACGCCTGCCCTAAGCCAGGTTAAGGAACCGCTACTACTACAATAATAACAACAACCGCGCCGTGAGTTCTGCTTTCTCCAGACTTGAAAAAGAAGCGAAGCGAATTGGTCTGGTAGTGAATGAGGGCAAGACCTGTCATCAAACAAACAGTCATCGCATTCGCGACTCGGCTTCCATGTCACTGTTGATAGTCATAACTTCGAGGTCGGAGATAATTTCGTCTATCTAGGGACCAGCAACAATGTCAGCCTGGAAATTCAACGCAGAATCACTCTTGCCAATAGGTGCGTGCTACTTCGGACGGAGTAGGCAATTGAAAAGTAAAGTCTTCTCTTTCGACGGACGAAAACCTAACTCTACAAGTCGCTCATCATACCGGTTCTACTATATGGCGCAGAAGCGTGGACGATGTCAACATCGGATGAGTCGGCTCTAGTAGTCTTCAAGAGAAAAGTTTTGCGAACGATTTATGTTTCTTTTCGCATTGGCAACGGCGAAAACAGCAGACGATGGGACGATGATATGAGCTGTACGAGCTATACGATGATATTGACATAGTTCAGCGAATGAAGAGACAGCGGCTACGCTGACTAGGTCATGTGGTCCGAATTAATGAAAGCACTCCAGCTTTGAAAGTAATCTACGCATTACCCGCTGGTGGAAGCAGAGGAAGAGGAAGGCCTCCACTCTTTTGGAAAGATCAGGTATTTCCATCTGCCGCAAGACAGCGGAAAGAAGAGAGGAATGGCGCGCTTGTATTGATTCGGCTATAATCGCGTAAGCGGTGCCAACGCCAATACAGAAGAAGAAGGACCAACCACATCTCCGGGCCAAAGATCACAACAGACAGTAATTTTATTTGAGTGTATTGGCCTCTTTTCAATCATTTGAGCATTCTCAAAGCCCCAGCTTTACGTATCCAACAAGTAAGAAATGTGTCTCGTCGCTGGAAAACAATTTTTTGTTCGAGAAATCGCCGTCCACTGCATCTTGTTCAAGCACCCAATTGACGTACATTAAGACCAGAAAGTTTCCGGAAATTGTTTTTTTTTTCGATATGCGCAGTCGCTTAATAAAGAGTATCATACACGTATGAGCGTTTTAAGGCGTTTGCGCGAAAACATCCGTCGTTAACGGCCGGAACTGTGGGCCAACAATTCATGGATTTTTCATCACGATAATGCACCGAGCTGTGGTTGTGGACGATTTTAAGACCAAAAACTAGTTAAATACCATCCATTTTTTGTTTCCAAAACTCAAGTTACCACTCCGAGGAACCCGTTTCGGTTCGATTGATGCCGTAAAAGAAAATTCGCAGAGGGAACTGAGGTCTCGAGCTTCGCGTTCATTTAAAGAACAGCGATATTTGAGGTGGAGCGAACAAAACAATGATGCGAGGGACTTATTATATCTGTGATCGATCCAGTTTCTTCAAATTTGTTTAAAATTTTAACAAACGCTTGAGTTGTTGGACGTTTATGTGCGCCATAATCTCCACCTGAAGTGCAAAATGTACCGAAACGTTTGATACACCATTTTTGTAGTAGGTTTTAACAACTTTACCGCGTACTGCGGTTGTTAAACGATCAAGTTCCATAAATGCCAGACATTTAACTAAAACAAAACATGTTTCGTTTGACAGTTAAGTTTGGCTGAAGTCAAAATGCAGACCTGTACTTTTGGTACCTCGAAATGGTTAACCCTATATATTCGTCGCGATCATTTTTACGCCTGTACGGTTGGGCGCTCTCTAATATAGATGTATAAGTTTGGTATGTACTCGTATATATGTACAGTATATTTATGTGTAGGTAATATAATAGACCAATTAAATACAATCTAAATCTAATTTATCATAGACACATATGTTAAAGCACCTAAACAAATATTTATATGTAGGTACGTACATATGTAGTATATAACATATTATAATAAAATTTTTGTATACGAAAAAGTAATTTTACCTGAAAAATTAATGCGTGCAAAACACAAAGCAACATTGAAGCCGGAGCTGATGATGTTGGAGTCGGTCTGAAAAATTGCGTGTTTACATTTGCAATTATAAATCACATTAAACAAAACAGTAACAAATGTGATGTTGCCTAGCGCACCGCCCGCGCGCCACCTACTCGAATGGAGCTTTCAGTGAGATCTTAAAAAACAAGTGCGCGACTGAGTTACCTTAAGTGATACAGTACAGGTAAGACGAGTAGCGGTTGAGCACATGACGACAATGAATAGCAATTTAAAGTTGAATACTTCCACCTCTTTCCCCTCTTTTCCCTCTTTCCGCTGCACATTAGATGCGGCAGGCAATGGGAACTTCACACTGAAGCCGCACCACGTTACTTCCCCTCGTCTTTGGCGCGCTCTCCTGGTACTCTTATCACTTTACGTCAATCGCGAACATTCAACGCAGTTCGACGCGTTGATTAATTTAAATTATAATTTCGTCTTGTTGTGAGTGCCGTGCCGAGTTGAGTCGAGTGCAATTTTCAGACTAATTTTCATAAGAAACGCATTTAAACGCCACCACTACCATCGTCATCATTCAACCAATCAGTCAGCCATTCAGCCAAATGGCAATCAGGCTTTGCTAGTCAGGCGGAGACGCAAGGAGCGCTCAGCGCTTGAGTGCGGCTAGAAATTGCAAGTTTATTGCCATACTGTGGCCTATTCGTGAAAATTCGTGATAAAACATTATTTTTTCCACCCCCCCTCTCCTCATTTCCACAATTCGAGTGACTTGAGTTGAATTTTGATTAAAATTGTTGGCGAAGTGCGGAGCGGTTAGGGTGCTTGCCTTAGAAAAATGAGTTAGTAAATTGAAGGGAGACGTATGAGAAACGGAAGTATAGCCCTGGGGCAATAATGTAGCTGTGTGGTGGTGGCGGTGGCGGTGGTGGTGGCGGTGTCGGTTACACTACTCGAGCGCATGTTGCATAGGTAGTTGCAGTGGTGGCGGTAGACACTTAGGTGTGGGTAGCCACCGCCATTCCTTGCATGTTTGCAGAAAATTAAGTTGTCCAGGCGATAATGTCGTCCAGCGGCTAGCCAAGGCGAGTAGCGAGCAATAAGCCAACCATTTAACCAACCAAACCGACCGAATAGTCAAGTTGGCCAACCAGGCGGCAGGCAGTAGGCAGCAGGCAGCAAGCAGTCAGCAAGCCAAGCGACTAACGACCACAATCACGCGTACGTCAACATTTGCGGTGGCTATTTGAGGGTCTTCAAATTGTTATTGTTATTGTTATTGTGTTCTTAGCATTATTGCTATTGCTTTCTGCATGTTGTTGGTATATCGTATTGTTGTTGTTTTCGTTGTAGCTGTTGCGGTTTTGCCGTTGTGGTTTTCTTATGTCGGAAATATGTTCTAGATATGAATGTAATTTCCTTCACAACTACATTCAGTTCGACACACACAAACACACGCACACATATACACACACACGCATAGCCAAATATATAAGTGGACAGTCCGTCCAACGGTAGCTAAAGCAACAGCAACCAAATTAGTTTGTAGCCATTATCCGCAACGCCATTTTGAGGTGTTGCCAGTACATACATATTAACTCGAATATATATTTACATGCATTAACATACATACACACGCTATATATATATATATATATATAATTATTTATATATAAAAGGTGCGTAAGTTGGAGGAGTTGTCACACTCCTTTGATAGCCATATTTCAGGGGATGAAGGAAACTGTACGAAAAATATATTATAACGGTAAATAAATTATACTATTGTTGTATGAAATAATTGTCACAAGTTCCAATCGTGAGCGCTGTAAAGCAACATCAATATCTTTTGAGCTTTCCAGCTTTCCTGACGGCCCTTTTAGACCTCCATTTGAAAATCACCTTAGCTTAACTCTGCAAGCAAAGGCTTATGGTGATGAACGTAAATTAAAGAAGACATCGAAATCATTTAAGCTTTCATCTCTCCCAGTGACCCAAGATATACCAGACATAGCTGGTGTACAGAGCTGTTGAAACGGTTTCATCAATCTGACAATTGCCAGTAGTCTCATTTCATATTGTCAAAAAGCTGCCATGGAGTTCAAGATGAGAAACTTTTAAATCATTTACTGATCAAAATGAATATAGACAGCCAAGGCTCCAAAGCTACTTCACTCTTAAATGGTCTCAGATGATTATCTTTGATGGCAGAAACTCTTTAGAATCTTGCCGTCTTACCATCGACTGGCTTACCTCGAAAGCAGACCCACAGCAACTCTTCTTATAAGCCTAACGTTGAAAGAAATATCCAATAACTCAGCATAAGGACTGTTCGATTTTAGGCTGCGCAACTCACCATACGACAAAGCTACGACCCGTCGGAAAATTGGTTTAAATATTATATATACATAGACACCAAAAGACATGTTTTTACCTACGACCTGACCAAGCCTTAGAGTTTTTCTAGATGCGTTTTCCTTGGAAAGAAATAAGAAAAATATCGCTTCAGAGGCGTTTAAAGATTATACTAGTAAGTCTAGTCATTTGTAAGATAATTATAATTCAGTACCCATCACAAATCGGTAGAAAAGCTCAGAATACAGCAATTTATTTATCCCACCGATCTTTATTTAAGGAGATCTTCCTCTCAGCCTACCAGTATTTATGGCTTGGATCATAAGGACTCCTATTTTACATTCTCATGTTCCCCATGAAGACGAATCGCGAGCCAAAGTAGTTATTTCCATTTAAAGGGACCTTTGAAGCTTCTACCACTTCATACAAACGCTTTAGATGAAATTAGAAGACGGTTACGAAAGAGTCGACTATTTAATCTTTCTGTCTTACTATAGCAATACTCACTATCGGCTCTATCATTGCAACAGTTATCGTTGCGTAGGCAGTACTTACGTAAATACTTTAAGACCGGAAAGTTTCCGGAAATTCCTTTTTCTCGCTGCTTGGCGGCAATTGGAGATACCAAGTACAACCAGGTCTCTCTCTATATGGTGTTTCTAATAGAGCGGAGGTCTTCCTCTTCCTCTGCTTCCACCGGCGGGTACTGCATCGAAAACATTCAAACCTGGAGTATTCGTATCCATCCGGACCACATGACCTCGCCAGCGCAGCCGCTGTTTCTTGATTCGCTGAACTATACCAATGTCGTCGTATAACTCGTACAGCTCATCGTTCCATCGTCTGCGGTATTTGCCGTTACCAACTCGTTTAGGACCGTAAATCTTACGCAAAACCTGTTGTCATCGTCCATATAGCAGGACGGGAACGATGAAGGATTTGTAGAGTTAGGCTTTCGTTTGCCGAGAGAGGACTTTACTTTTCAATTGCTTACTCAGTCCAAAGTAGCACCTTGGTAAGAGTTTTTCTACGTTGGATTTTCAGGCTGACATTGTTGTTGGTGTTACTACTGGTTCCAAGATAGACGAAGTTATCTACGACTTCAAAGTTATGACTGTCAACAGTGACAGGGGAGTCGAGTCGCGAATGCGATGACTGTTTATTTGATGACAGGAGATATCGCTTCTTTATCAAGTCTGGAGAAAGCAGAGCTCGCGGCGCGGTACGTCAGCAGCTGTACACTCTTATAGAAGATTGTACCTTCTCTATTTAGCTCTGCAGCTCGTATTATTTTCTCCAGCATTAAATTAAAAAAGGTCACACGATAAGGAATCACCCTGTCTGAAACCTCGTTTGGTATCGAACGGTCCGGAGAAGTCCTTCCCGAAACTGACGGCGCTTTTAGTGCTGCGTAAGGTTAGCTTACACACCGCATAAGTTTTGCGGGGATACCAAATTTAGACATAGCGGCGTAAAGGCAGCTCCTATTCGTGCTGTCGAAGGCTGCTTTAAAATCGACGAAAAGATGGTGGGTGTCGATCCTCTTTCCACGGGTCCTTTTCAAGATTTGGCGCATGGTGAATAGCTGGTTAATGGTTGACTTACCAGGTCTAAAGCCACATTGATAATGTTCAATCAGTTTGTTGACGGTGGGGTTTAGTCTTTCACACAATACATTTGATAGGACCTTATATGCGATATTAAGAAGGCTTATCCCACGATAATTGGCGCAGACTTTGGGGTCACTTTTTTTATGGATTGGGCAGAGCACACTTAAATTCTAATCATCGGGCATACTTTCGTCTGCCCATATTCTGAAAAGTAGCTGATGCTTACACCTTGTCAGATCTTCCGTGTCATGTTTGAATAGTTCTGCCGGTAGGCCGACAGCTCCAGCCGCTTTGTTGTTTTTTAAGCGAGCGATTGCTATTCGAACTTTTTCCGGGAACGCCTTTTCCATCGTCATCGATTGAGGTTTTGGGCTCACCATCTCCGGATGCTCCAGTTTCACTACCATTCAGCAGGCCGGAGAAGTGTTCCCTCCATAAATTCAATATGCCCTGGTCATCGGTTGCTAGATCACCTCTTTGTGTCCTACAAGAATCTGCTCAGGTCTTGAAATCTTCTGTAAGTCGTCGTATTTTCTCATAGAATTTTCGAGCATTACCCTTATCGGCCAGCTTCACAAGCTCTCCATACTCACGCATCTCGACCTCATTCTTTTTATCTTAATTACTATGCCAAAAATGAGCGTTCCAATAGTCGACTGGTTACGTAGTGTTGAGTACTGCCATTCTGAAGGCCACGGCTCGAGTCCTGGTTCGTCCAGCATCCAAAATTATAGAATCATTCGCCATAGACGGGAACAGATGGTAATCACTTGATCGAAGTCCGCACTATGAGGTGGATTCATAAGAACCTCCCAAACCAAGCTCTCGAAACTTCTGGTGAGTCATGAGTCCGTATGTGTTTTGCAGCCTTGTCCTGACGTAACACATTCAAGTGCATAAAATAATTTGCATAAAAACAAAAAATTTTCCAGGGAATCACTGAAGGTGTAAAGCCACTCTAGAGGTTGAAAAATATACTAATTTTTTAAATTTATTGTTGGAATATGAGAAAAGGAAAGAATTTATATTCAACCATTTCATTTAACATATATTGAAGTATAAAAAAATTGTCTTTAATTTTTATTTTCTTACAAAATGGCGGTGATAAAGTCCATTATTTAAACGATGTTTTTTTGACAGTCGTCCATGGGAGGACGGATTTCTTCTAAAGAATGAGACCTAGAACAGAAAATCAAAAAGTTTTATGATCTACAAAGTATGGTCTTTGGAAGTACGTACGGATTTATTTTTTAACTAATTTTTGTGAAAGCGGCACACTTTTGTTTTAAAATACTGATTTTTGATTAAAAAATGCGCACTTAATTATTAAAAAAAAATCACATTTAATCGAAAAACGGCGACGCACTTCCAAAAAAAAAATGTATTTGTGAAGTTACCTTCAAAATTTGAGATAAATCGATGCAATATGGCCCGAATAATCTATCCACCCAGTTTGAAAAATGTGATTTTGAGAAAAACGCCTTTAAAGTTTTTATTGTACTCAGCGCAAGCTCTTAGGTTCTGCAGCAAAACAAAAAGTTCAGCTATTTTAAACATTTTTTTGACTTTAAACCAATTGCTTATCACTTCTAGGATCCAAAGGTACCCTGTGAGCAAAAAAAAAAAAAAAGCAAAAATTGCGTTTTCCTAAATCTTAGAGTGGCTCTGCCCCTTAAAATATTAAAAAAAATATAGAAGAAATAAATTATTTCTGGAAAAATCTTGAACATGTAGACGTGCATAAGCAGCTACTTAAAATTCAAAGCGAGTATTTAAAAGTCTGGAGAATAGATTTAGTAAAAAAACAATAACAAAAAAAAAATAAAATAAAACCAAAAATAGGCGAAAAAACTTTCGGTTATCCATAAAATCAATTCCCAGAAAAAAAATTAAATGAGATTTTCTCATATAAAATACTCGTATACCGTTAAATATGCAGCATAAAATAAAATATTGCGCCCCTCAACAAATCTGCCGTACTTTCATTTTCGAATGAGACAAAAGCAATTACACGCCGCTCCGCGCTACGCGTAAACAATATAAAAACGCTTAGCGAAACACAAAAATAATATGTCATTTTAAAACATTTTGACTTGTGGCAATAATAAAGCGCAACAAACCAGCGCAACCCTACCAACCGAAGGTTGTTAACAATTCTTTCTCTGTTGTTGTTGGTGTTGTTGTTAACAACAATATGTTGACAACATGCGTTGAATAATCACCACGAAAACACCACAAAGTGTCATCACCGCTGCGTGACTTCGACTTTATATGTACATATGTATGTATGTATTGTGCGTGCGCACACCCACACACCGCAGGTCAGCATCAATGCCCAAACACTGAGAGATATACAAAGAGGGAGAGAGTTAGAGAGTGGGTGGATGGCGGGTAGTAGCGGAAGGCTGCAGGTACATATTTGTGGTGACTATTTGGTGTGTGTGTGTGTGGTTGATGTGGTGAGCTGTTGGAGTGTGGTGAGGTGGTGGGACTGGCAAACGCATTTGCATAAATACCTCAAACCACGCGAAAACCGCTGTTTCTCTGGCACAGTGTAAGCGGATGTTTAGTAGAGTTTGATAATGTCGCCACTCACTCGCACTCTACACAAATGTATTTGCCACAACCACAAACATATTCAACTGTCATATCTACACATATGTTTATGCACACTTTTCACACCCGCTCACACTCACTCGCGAGGAGTGGGTTTGCTCTCCACACTCTACGCTCCTCCAACCACTCATCGAATAACGCACACACAACTCAACAGTCGCTAGACAATCGCATAAATAGTCACTTTGTTAACATTTATAACTCTCTCCACTGCCTCGGCAACTTTTTGTGTCACTCGCTTTGTACATCTTTCATTCCACACACCTCAACCTTTTCAATATCTTTCACTCCTTCACTCCTTCAACCACCCACCAGTCATTGGCTTGCACCTCACTCACTCCGCTCGACTCCACTCGACTCGCTCGCTCGTTGTTTTTCATGTGTCAAATTTTAAATGACAGCAAATTTAATCGATTTATGTTTCTGTTTGATGCGATTTAACGCCGGCCAGATTGTTGTCTGCGCCTGCCAATGCCAGTTCCAGATTTAATGGCGCTTTCACCGTCAAACGCCAATTTCATGGCAGCATTTCGGTCGCTCTTTTGTATTGTGTGTTTGTGTCTCCATGTGTGGGGGGGGGTTATTCAAATAAGTTTGAAGTTTGGTGTGAGAGGCGTGAAGATACAAAATTATTGATGAAGATTTTTAAATATGAATTTATGCAAATGAATTTTCGGTATAAATGAACTTACGAGAATACATACGTGTAAGAGCTTCGGCGGTCTTTATAATCGAGTTACTCAAGTACTCACTTGAAATGTCTGTGAGGAACTGGGTCCACCCATAGGTGGTGTTTCTTAAGTGACGTAGGCACCGCTTAGGCGATAACAACCAAATCAAGACTAGCGTGCGTGTCGTTTCTTCTTATAGCCTTTGGAGGCATTAAGTGAAGCCACCTGATCTTTGCGTTGGAAAGTAGGTTTTCACATTCCTCTGCTTCTAACACCGGCTACTGCACCGAATACTTTCAATGCTGGAATATACTCGTTCATCTTTTCGACTAGACAGAGCCAGTGTGACTGTTTTTCTTAATACCATAAATTGTATATCTCATACAGCTCATCACTCTACCGTCCGCGATCTTCGTTATCGACCATACGCCGAGAACCAAAAAACTGTAGCGAAGTATTTCTCCAAAGTATGACTCCAACTGCCAGCTTATCCGATGTTGTCCTCATCCACGCTTCTGCACCATCAAGTGGGATGGGAATGACGTTCGACTCATGTTCTTTAGACTTAGTAGAAACAATTTTGATTTGAGTGCCAGTGATGAAACTTCTCTCAAGATCCCCAGAGATTATAAAAATTAACATATATGCTGTTTCTCTACCATAAAGGTTCACTACTGGTTCTTGTGGCTACTAGCGAGCTCTGCTAATAATTTGGGAGAATCATAGTTGCTTGTCCTATTTGGCTATTAAGATGGTTATCTCTTAAGGCGCAGTATTTAGGTAGAATGTTTCTCCTAAGCCTTGTACTCTCAAGGACGGTTACCACAGGAAATTCGGAGACCCATTCCAGCTGTTCGCATCGGCTTTGATGAAGGTCTATAATGAGCGATGAAAAATTTTAAGCCTCGTACTGATGTTTTGGAAAAATTATGTTCAATATCAACGTTATTAGGATGTAGTTCATTTGACTTCGAGGTCTTCTTTAGGTGATCCTCATCTTACTAGTCGACACTACTTTCTTAGTAAGTTATTTTAACAGATTTCTTGATCACGGAACCCTATCCCGCTGTGATACTTATGTTAGTCCTGCTAAAGAGATTCCTTTCACCTTTCCGAATGCTCAAACCACTTGGTGTGTTTTATGAAATTCAGGAGATTAATGCTGCCTGTATCGGCAGCTCTGCAAGTCAATCGAAGAAGAAATTTCCGAGGAAAATATAACGACCCGCAGTGAGAACTGGGCAGTGACAGAGGTAGCAATCCACCGATTTCTCCTCATCTATATTCCTGCAGCTGAGGTAGAAGTCGTTTTAGAAGGAGCTCATCGATTAATGACCAGATCCGCCTTGTCATATTGCACGTGATTTTGCTCTGCAATCTGCTGTTGGTCCTTCTGGTGAAAGCTAGTCTTAGTAGATACTTTACCGAGGATAGTGGTATACTCACATCATGTGTAGAGTTTTCTGTACGCTGTTCCCTTTCTGACCAGCTCATCGGCTACGCAGCTCCCTAGGATGGCCCTATGGCCAGGGACCCAAACCACAGCTGTTCCCTTTCTGGCCAGCTCTCTAGCATGTCCCTATGACCAGGGATCTAAGCCATGGACGTTTCGCACATGGTCGAGAGTTGATTTAAGATCTCTCTGCATTGGATTGTCACCTTTGAGATGGTATGATTGCAGCACTAAGGACTCCTCGTTATCTGGCCCTTTGAGCCCTCAAGAATTCAGCCATGACATGGCATGCCTGTCGTTAGAGTCAACTAAAATCCAATAGTTCCCGCGGCAGTCGGGTCTTCATGCCGGAATTACCCAGATTTTTATACGGTCAAGGACTGTCACTCCCGCACAAATTCGGTTAATATTTTGCGTTTACAACAATACTACTCATCATCGTCGAAGTTAAAGGGGCGAACTTTCAGAATTTCATAGTAAAACTTCTAATCTTTTTAAAGCTATTCTTCTTGTTCTTGTTTGGCGTAGGCATCCCGATTATAGCCGAGTCGTTTCTACTCTTCATGGAATTTCTGTTTGGAACTTGTAGGAGACACCAAGCAACACCAGGCCGTTCTCCAACTAATCTTAATAATAAGTTTTCTTCTTCAAAAATCTGGTCATTCCATTGACTTTGGTATTTGCCGTCGCTACTTTCTTTCGAGAACTCCTGATACCCACATCATCTGATACCGTTCCGGTGTAAAGACCCGAATATCATGGAAACTATTGGTTTCAGCCTCAGCCACCTCTTACAACAGACAACACGGCTCCTTGAGAACCTAAATGGGTGGGGTATATCGGTTAACGTCATTGTCCACGCTTCTGCTCCAAAATACGAGACTAATTTGGCTGACAGGAGTCCCAGCTGGAGCTCAATGTCCAAGTTGACGAGGTCACATTTCTAACTCTAAATAATTTAAAAACAATGGTTGTTGGTATTTGACAAGCTGTACCCGTTACCTCGTTATTTCATGACTGCCGGCGGCACACCGGATAAGGGTAAAGAGGCGTTGTTTTCAACTTGCCGCACCTATATAGCGGGGACAAGTAAGACTCATATAAAGGAACTTTACGACTAATGATTTCCCCGGCCCATCATTACCACGGCGAAAGCAAAAAATGGTATGCTTGAGAAGTACAAGCTCCTTTTAATCTACTAAAGCAGAACCATAACAAAGGCGCTTTAGGAGGAATGTACATGTATACATGGTCTTAGTGCGGACATATCACACAGAGAGTCAAGAAACATCTTCAACAATTTTCTCTACTTGAATGACGTCAATGGAACTCGGGCATATCGCGCACGGAGAGGCCGCGCATCCTCGTGATATTAGCTGACCAACATTTGACTGATATTCATCGCGTCCGCACTCGTTACCTGTTTTCATGTCCCTTCAAATCAATTCATCTTTCGAATGTGAGATTATCGGAATCGCCTGTTTCCTGATGGAACAAGATTTCGCCTGTTTCTCATTAACCAACTAGAACTGATATCTATACAGGAATCACACGTGATGCCCTACGAATCTATCGGACTAACGGGATTCCGGTTGCTGATTCTACACTTGCCTTTCAAAGACACGGACGAGTATCAAATGTATACTCACACAGTGGAACCGCGGACCGCTTCGAAGACACCGCAAATAATTTCTGCAGAAATTTATAGAAAAGGACTACGAATTGAAGACCTGTTTCTTCACTTCTCTGTTGAACTTACTTTGTACTTATGTTGTAATCCGATCTGATTTGAAGAAAACTAGCTTTAATAGTTTAATAGTTCTAAGATTGAAAAGGATACCGTAGCTCTATTGATCTCAAGCATGGCACGTGGTATGTTTTCTTTTAAGAAATGACGACTGGTTTCTTAGGCTTTCATTCTAATAAAATAAGCTTTGAGGCCTAGCTGTCACATACGTGTAAAAACACATCTTGCTCCGGAATGACATGGAGTATGTAACCACGGTCCTCAGCTCAACCACAGCAAGCCCTCGCATGGCGTGGGGAAGTGCAAAAATATTCATTGAGTTTTTGACAACCAAACAAAAAATTGGGAGCAAAATTACAACACCACCTAAATCAAAGCTAAATAACCTTTGAACAAACATATTTATGTACATACAAACATACATATGTACATGTGCATATACACTCCCGCCATACAAATGAAAATAAATTGTCACGCCAGCAGCAACACCATACACCGAAAGCATTTTTGTTATTATTATTGTTGTTGTTGTTGTTGTTTTAGTTGTTGTTTTTGTTATTTTTGTTGTTGTTGTTGGTTTTGTTGTTGTTGTTGTTGTTGTTGTTGTTGTTGTTGTTGTTGTTGTTGTTGTTGTTGTTGTTGTTGTTGTTGTTGTTGTTGTTGTCGTTGTCGTGCCATTGTACAGCGAACAAATGTAAGCAACAATCAAAATCTCGGAAAAGTGGTGGTCACTGCCAATCAAAAAACCAAAAGAAAACCAAAAAAAAAAAACAGAAACTCAGAAAAATTACAACAAAACAAAAAGACAATAAATCTGCCGTTGAGGGCGCGCACACGGTCAGTCTAGCACAGCCAGTCAGCGTCACTCAACCCACACATAAATTCCAAAGCACGAAAGGCAACTCTGCCAGTAGTTGAGTATGGACGCGGCGAGGACAAGTGTCAGCCTCGTGTGTGCGTGTTGTTTACTTGTCCTTTGCAATGGTTTTTGGGTGGAAAAATGCCTGTTGTGTATCTGCGATTGTCTGGTCATTTGTCTAGGTATATAAATCTGTGTGTCCCTTCCAGCCATTGACTCTATAAACAAAAATTGTAGCGACACCGCTGGCACACACTCATTCCCTCATGTAGAGCAGAGTGCGTGCGTCTCTCCCTCAACCAGCCATTCAACCGTATTTAGCGGCCACTGGAGCTCTGGAGCGTTTTTTTTTTCTTTGGTTTGCCTTTTATTTTATCGCTAATAGACATGACGAAAAAATAACATTTAAGAGTCAATAAAACTTGTTAACGGAGTAATTGCCAGCAATTTATTTATTTCACCTTATATGACTTGGTCTGCCTATGTGGTGGATATCCTCTGTTGTCTGTCGTCTGCCGTTTGCCGTCGAAGGCTTTGGCTGCGGCTACAGTGACCCAAGTGCTGGCGGGTGTATGAAAGTAAGTGTGATTCACTGAATATGCCCAAAATTTATGTGACTGTGGCTGAAAGTAGTAAATAAATTAATGAGCTTGTAACATTAATAGAGCCTGAAAATAAGTTACTTATGTTTGTGAATATTTACTACAATATAATAGATATAAGTTTGAACGTTTTGCAAGCCTGGATAGGGGAATTTAGTCGAATACAATATCCAAATCTTAGTTGTGCCAGTATCAGCTCTCACGACAGCCAGTTCTACGCACCCGAGTTGACCCGCATTCTATCCGAACATCTCTTTCGGCGACCTAATCACGTTTAGGTCAATAGGTAACATTAGTCTAAGAAAAAGTCTTCTCACGACGAATAATGGCTTAACCTTACAAGCCGCGTACCTATCTGTTTTGCGATGAGGAGTAGAAGCCCAAAGAGGACAACATCTCATAAGTCAAAACTAAGAGTTTCCAAAAAAAATATTTTGAGTAAAATTTATGAACCTAAGGCACCTGGACTCTGCTGCCTTATGTTCGTAATATAATTATTAATAATTACATTTCAAACAAATAAAATAAAGTTTTATGGACCTGTGCGTCTTAATGAAAATGAACATGAAACAGCAGCTACGCCGGCTAGGCCATGTCCTCTCAATAGCCAAAAATTCTATTGATGCTTTCGATATAGTATTTGCTGTAGAAAATCTGAAAGCTGAAAAGAACGAGGAGGTTTACTTGGTCTCTCCAATCGATGCTGTTCTTGACTCGACTATGATCACGCCAGATAAGCCTACAACAATGTAGAGGATGAAGTTGTCTAAACTACATACCTTTGACGATTCCTTTTTTTACCCCAAAATTCTGTACCTAGTAATAGCTAAAAGAATGCGTCTGGACTCGAATTATACTGACAGTAAGAAAATACAAAAAATGATGAATAATTGTCGATTTCTCCTATTCCTTATTCTTTCACTATAAATAATACATTTCCTTGGCTAAAGTTTCCATTCGACCCTTTCTCGGGTATATTAACACGAATGTAATCATTCTTCCTCGCGTTAAAAGCCAGAAACTGGCATAAAAGGAACACATTTCTACCAGAACTCAGCAGACTGATGGATACTTAACAGACCTTAAGTCTGAGTCACAAATACCTCTCCTAACCCCAGAAGAATATTAGAATATCAGAAGGAATCAGCAGCGAGAAGAGGCTAGAAAATATTAAGATGTGCGGAAAGATGTCAATGCAAATATTGAAAGTAGCTTCAAACAGTAGGACTATAACTCTGTTATTAGAAGAAATTGAAGACATCAGTTAGATAAGGAAATTTAACAATTATAGGCCTTTAGAGAGACGACACCTGAATTCCCAGTCTTGTAGATATCGAAAGCATTAAAATGGAGAAAGAGTTATCTCAGCCCGGTATCGCAAGAGACTCTTAAACAGCTCCAAACTGTTTATAAACCAGATGTACAAAGAGAGTACTCCGATGGTTCACAAAATTACCTTGAAACGGAATAAGTTTCAAGCAAAATTTTATATACGCATTTCTCTCACAGGATACCTGAAGATATACGGTTCTGAAATTTTAACGTTTTCAATTTTATTATATTTTATAAAAGTCTTCCATATATGTATTAGCCTAGGCGATGAACTTTCTATGTTTCAAATTTCAAACAAATCAAATATAAATATAATTTTTTCGGATAGATCGGTACCGAAAAAAAATTTTCTCCCAGCATTGACATAGGCAAAGAGCCATCTATGTTCTATATATTAAACAATCGAATCGATTCCAGGCCCACTTTGCGAAAGAAAAAGTATTCCTGCAAATTCTATGACGATAAATAAATCGAGTAGTTGGTCCCAAGTCCACCTACCTGACCAAAAACTGCTATCAATGTCAAAATTTTGGCAAAAAGCTACCTGTGTGCAAAACTATTGAAAGTCAAACGATCTAAAACTAATTTTAATTTTTTCGAATATATCGGTCTCAGGTTCACATCCCAGAAAATCCTTCCTTATGCCTACACTATGCGCAGAACAAACTTTCTAAATTTCACATCTCTACAATAAATGGCTTAGGCTTTGGGTTGAACCGTGAGTCGTTTTATATATATAAGTAGAAAACCATTTCTCAGAATGTTCTGAACATAGTGCAACAAGATCGGAAGAAAATCAAAAAACTGATCGAAACATAATAAGGAGTCCGAGTGGTTTATTTAGTGGAGTAAGCGCTGCTTGCAGTCAGATTTTCTTGACTTCTTTTTTTTCAAATAATCACCCCAACTTTTAAGGTATCATCTTAAAAATAGAAGAAAGCAAACGATGGTTTTTAAGCTTGTTGCTTAGAGTTTTGGCGAAAGACTAAATCGCTTTCTAATGATATAAAAATTTAAAGCAAGAATGTTCTCTCTCCTCAAGCTGAAAGTAATAAACTATTTTTGATGTAGGTTTTATTCAACTATCCTCTGAAGAAAAAATACCTACATTTTTGCCTCGTGAAATACAATTTCAAAATATTTTTCGTGCATTGACATAAGAAGGTGAACCCTGCAGTACAAACATATTTCCTTCAAACAAAAACTGACTCTTAACAATGTTCAAGAGATCAGAAGCTTGGGCAACAGTCTGCTCTATTCTCCAATTGTTTTGTTGCTGTACTCAGACAGTAAGTCTATTCGATTTCGTTGATTTACATTTCTGCATTAAATAAATCTTCACAATTGGAGATATCTCCCAATGAAAATTTTCCACTAGCCTTAGCATTACTGCAACAAATCACGCCAATGCAACATTATTGAACAATTATTGTACATAATTTTCTTTTTGCATTGTACTAAGCATAGCAATATAAATAAAAACTTTACACTATTTTTTTTTTTATACGGACCGGCCCACGGAAATCGAGACTGTTAATTAGCTTCGCAATAGCCGAGTGGTTAGCATTGTGTGCTGCCATTTAAAAAGCCAGGTTGCGAGTTCTGGTTCGACGAATATCCAAAATTTGATTTTCTAATTGAAGGAAGAGCCCAACCGAAGATTTCAGCGGTTCTAAAGCGCTAATTAGACATATTTTTATTCCTTTAAACGTAATATTTTTCATTGAATTTTTTTTTCACTACATAATTGGTTTATCAAGTTATTGTTTGAGGCCATCGGTATCCATTGTCTTGCGGAAGTTAGGTTAGGTTAGGTAAGGTAGAAGTGGATGATATATAGGGGATCCCACATAGGATTATAATGTGACGCTACACCACTTTTCTTTCATTAAATCGCTCGGAGCAAAAATCCACAAATTCGTAAATTCGCCTGTTTTCAATGTCTGTTAACTCCGTCGGGCTGTAAACGATCCGAGATTTTATAGTCACAGTCCCGCGAAACCCAACTCAGCTCATCGGAAAGTGCGTAGATTGTTCCATCTCTTCTTCCAAGCAAATACGACAGTGAGCGTCAGGATAAATTGCGGAAGTTGGGCGTCGTATTTTGCTTTGTTCAAACCAGAAAATGTTTTTTGTATCATCATCTAGCGGTTACGGATAAAATGGATTAATCAAAAAGTCAGAGCTTCAGCAAACGCGCGTAACTTACAAAATTCAATTTGGAGTGATTTTCTGACGTGAAATAAAAGCTCCTCAAAAAGTCCATCTGCCGTTGAGAGAAGGTTTATTATAAATTGTAAGTCTATTCATTTGTAGTAAAACCATCGAGAGGCCCAATAAGAGAAGATCGGCCGAAAACTTCGTTGAAATATCATTGAAATGATGAACTTGTTTCAGTCTCGTTTTCCATGGTACTTTCCTTATTTACATCCAACTTTTTAAATAATTTAATGCCAATACAACATGAAACTTATTTCATATTTTCGCAATAATTTGTGCGGCCTCATTAAATAGCAAAGCGCTCACGGACTACCCTCGACTACGCTGCCAACAAAATAATACCGCTCATACCTCACACCTCACACCTTGCCACATTAAACTCAGCAGCACTAAAGCTGTATTAATGGCAACAGTGGCTGTTTCGTATTATTAGCAGGCATTAGTAGGAAGAAGAAGAAGAAGAAGAGAAGCAGCAGAAATATAATAATTGTTGCAACATAGTGCATTCATTGTGGCAAATAGCCAGAGCCGCAGCCAGAGCAAGAGTTGAAGGCAAAAATATGCATATAGGTATACATACATGTGTACTACAACTAAATATGTATTTAAATAATAAACAATTTTGCATTTCAAAACCAAATGCAACAACAACAACACATTCAAAAGGTATACATTTTAATTGCTTAGCCACATATTTGCATTTTTGCATTTTTTGGTGCGAAAAAAAAAATTATTTTAATAATTTAATATTATTCTTAATAAACGTCGAACATGCAAATCAACAGTTTGGTTTGAATGGCGCTGTTGGTTCGTTGGTCTCACTGCGCGGTGGGCGGTGTAGCGATGTGGCAACGCCAAATTAGTTGCAATGATTAGCGCGCTGGTGCAAAGTGAATTAAATGTAAGTATGCTTAGGTGAGAATTGAATGCATATTTTTCTATTTAATATCTTTATTATTTTAATTTCATATTTTTTACTATTTTTCCATAGCAATTTCCCGCTATAATTGTGAAGGCAACACTAATTTGAATATGAGGTTTGAGAGGCAAAAAAAAAATAAAAAGAAAAAAAAATATACATACATATATATTTATTATATAAAATTATACGCACACACATGATTTTTGCATATTTACATTTATATATATTTATACCTATATATATTCATATGCACACCCCACTTCTCAACACATCCCCCTAACCAACAGTACATTACATTCCATTGTGTTTGTTGTTGTTCGCTCACTTGGCATTTGCGTTATTTTGTGATATTAAATTAGTTAGACGAAGATGAAGAAGAAGCAGAAGCAGAAAAAAAAGTTTCGCGCGTAATATGCAAAATAGTAGTTTTTCCACGCCGCCACACCGCCAGACCGCAACGCGTCTGTGCCACAACTCTTTGTTGCCCTCAAACTCCACCGAAATGCATTTGCTACTGCTGCCATTGCATTGCGGCAACAAGTCTAGTTACTGTTATTGTTGTTCTTTTTTTTGCTGTAAGGTAACGTTCACAGCGTTGTTTTGAACACAAAATTTTCCTATCATGTCAAAAAGACATTTCAATTCAATTAGAGTTTTGAAGGAGTGTTGCGCATGTTTTGTTTAACTTTTTTATTAATATTTTTTATGTTGTTTTTTTTTTAATAATACACTACAAAATTTACACGATTTTTTTCATTATTTTGCAAGCCATCGAGGAACATACATACTTACACATGTGTTTTTTAATTGATTTTTTTTTTAATTATTTTATTTTTTTTTATTTTTGAAAAGTTCAAAAACTATTACTTAGAAGAGTAGCAATTTTTTTTATTAAAAAAAATAATTAAATAAAAAATAAATGATTTGGATTTAGGTCAAAGTATGTCGGCTGCAATAGCCGAGTGGTTAGCAGTGCATACTGTCATTTGGAATTCCTCGGTATGCCTCGGCAGGGAATGTCAAGCCCTCGGAGTATATTGATATGACATGAAAATCAAAGCTTCTCTTAAAAATACATCAACCGCTCTGACGTGGCTCCATTAGTCTGAAAAAAATCAAGACCGCACCAAAATTTAGAACAGAAGCTTGGCTGAAGATCACTTCACAGTATCAAGTAAAAAGTTCGTTCTGTTTTTTATTGATTTTTCAAAATATGATATCTTTGTGTACATTTGTCCCATCTAAGTCAAATATGCGCCGTTTTGTTCGTAAGCTTGTTGCCAACGAGATGCCAACTTTATTATACCCCTCTCGTAGAAGGCTGCGTCCCTATTGGCAAAAAACTCGGAGAGCCAATTTTCACAGGCCCCTCCTTGATGCCAACTTCTCACCATTAAGCGCGTTCCAGATCCGGACTATAAGGTGGGTGCATTAGGACCTCCCACCCGAGACTGCCGACCAGCTCCTCAACCCAAGGTGGTAAAGAGGATTTCTCAATATCCTCTAGTAGCACTAAATGGTTGACGGTGTCAGTGCTATCTCCAGTGTTACCGGATCAGTTTGCGCACAGGGATGGTGTTGGTTGAGGCTGTGGATCATCTAGGAGTTTGTGGCGTTAGGTGTGATTGACGTACCGTGCAGATTTTGGTGGCCACGTTAATGTTCTGCTGAGCTCAGTTGGTGAATGAAAGATGAGATTTACAAGATCTAAATTGTTTTCGCTACTGGGAACAAGAGAGATATCAGTCGATGCAAGTCTTCCATTTTAACTGGTTTCCCAATATCGCCTATAGTCAGTGAGGTCAAAGTAAAAGTTGTGCCAGATGTTTCTTGCATATTTTTGTAGGACCGATGGATTTGGAAGTTTTGAAACTCATCCCTGGAAACTAATAAATCCACACTTTCAGTTCTTCGCCACCATATTTGACTAGTTCCGTCGCCAGGCTATCGGCTTATGTGACTTCGTTATTTTTCAGATGAGAATTTGCTAACCGGATTTGACCATAGTCGGGTGACAGAGCGTTTTCCATTGCCAGATGGAATTCGTGTCCTATTTCTCCAAGTGTTTCACTTTTACGACCATTTGCGGGATGTTGAAGTGTCTAATAACTAATCTCGATACATACTGAATATCTGTCAGCAAATTTTTTTTCCGATAGATCCCAATTCTGGTCTCCCATTCGTACCAATCATTCTTTAAATCTCGTTTTAATGTACATTGTGGTTGGGGGAATGACAAGATTCGACGACTGAGTCTCTCTCCCACCAGGAATTCGGTATCAACTTCCGCTGTTTTATATGTAACAAGACCTACTCGCTTCTGGGCTTGGCGGGTCAGTCGCATTATTGGACGCCGTTAAGGTCAGTTTTTACTCCTACATGGATATCAACAAGCTGGGCAGCGGCCCCTTCCCAATTAAGATACCGAGACATTTCAAGTGCATGATCCTTAAAACATTTGAGCTGATTTTACGTGGCGGGTATCAAGTTATAAATCTCAAATAAAGGTTTTACAATTTTATTATTTCTCAAATACAATAATTTGATCTCTCCACCTTAACTTTAATAACCTACCTTTCTATTTCTCTCAAAACGAATGTATCGCCTTTCGCTTGTTATAAAAATGCAACCTTTGATTGATCTTTGATCGAACGCTGCCATTTCGTATGAAGTTTTGTGGCAATTGGTAGAAAACATTTGTGTTTCTTGCGAACTACCTTTGCTCACGGCATTTATTGCTACTACTCCATCTGTCCGATCACGCTGCTATACATACATACATACATATATTATTTACTGTATAGGTATATACATGTGTATGTATGTACGAGTATGTTCATATGGACATATCAGATTGGCAGATTGATTCGCCTGATGGTGCATGTTCGTCAACGCCTTCAAAATTATATTTTCCGTCGCTTTGTTTTTTGTTATTTAATAATATCAGAAATAAAAAATTTTTGCACACCCAAATTCTTGTCACGTACGCAAAATTTTAATTGAACCATTTTCTTCGCTTTCAGTTAGAAATGTTGCTTTTTGCTGTTGTCTGTTCAGACGAATGAGAAGTTCTTTGAGTATGTCTTTTGGATGAGACCCTAGTGGGCGTATTCCATGACGAAATATACAATTTAAT
>JAWMAG010000011.1:6325000-6335000 GCA_037013455.1 Ceratitis rosa | reverse complement strand
CAGAGAAATATGCACAAACGCCACCGTCATAGATGAATAGCTAAATGACTGGACCAGCCGGCTGGTGGATAGAGTGTTAGTGAATGTATAAGAGTGGGAATATATGTACATTTGTATGTTTGTACTACATTTGTTCAGCTCTATCCTCATGAAATCGCTCTGCAGTTGGTGGCGGCATAGATTTTGTGTTGTGAGTACATCAAAGTCAATTGGTCAGTGAAGTTGAAAGTTACAGTGTGTATTTTAGTCATATCTTTATTGTGTAGGTTTGTGTGCATATCTGTAAATGCTATGTAATAAACAATGACCACAATGCTTCACAGACGAGGCACTGAGTTTCAAATATGAGCTTCAACACATCTGTAATTCACTTAGTTCACAGATATCTGAGTTTCGGAGAGGGATAGGTCTTGGAACACTTTTTGAAAACTGCTTTGTTCCATACTAAATTTTATAGTCTATTCATAAATGATCAATATATCGATCAATCTTAATCACAGTGTGCGAAGAGGTTTAACTTTAAAGGCATTTATATTGCGAGGCGATTGCTTCCAGATCGATGACCGCTCGCAGCCGCAGTAATTAGATATCACATCTCAAAAAAGGGTTTTTTCACATTTTCAGGGTGTACATGATGAGGACGCGAGTATAGTAATTGAATATAGTCAACTTTAGCTACGATCCCAGAAACTAAACTACTCTCCATTACACCTCAAACTACAGCTACTCGGACTAAAGTTGCTCAAAAACTTCTATTCGTTAAACAGTGCTTCACACTGTTTATCTTGCTGCAGAATTATGTAACCATGGAGTAGGAAATGTTAGACTCTAAAACCGCCAACGGCGAAATGCGGATCTCTAATCAGTTTTTGACTACAAGATAGATTTTTAATAATTTTTTCTATAAGATAAAAGCCTTTATGAAGGATCGTATTTCAAAGTACTGCTTCCAATCAGCTACGGGTTCGAGCAGAGTCAAGCGACCAGTTGAAAAAAATTTCTATAAGCGTTCCGAACTAGCTAATGAGTGTCTACATCATCAGGTGTATTTTTGGCAAGCCTCTAAGTAAAATCCATTAAACATGCGCTGGCGGCTCAAAACTGTAAGTTTCTCCATTTTTTTGAAAATGCATAAATTTACTCCCAGCCGATCTAAAAGAAAGGATCTCAATTACGTCATTCTCTATTATCTTATTAAAAGCCCAATATATAATATATTAGGTTAGGCTGAACTGGTTGACTCTAGGGAGTCTCACTTAGACGATACCACGTCCGTAGTGTCACCAGGTAAACTATTTATGACCAAAACTGTGCTGTTACATTCCTTATTGTGTCTTTAGTATGTAAAACATTACTGTTCTGCGCGCAAATTGTGGTAGACGTTTTGTCTAATATAATATGTTTCTCATTCCGCAGCCCTTTATTCGTTCCCAAAAGCTGTTCGCATGGTGAAACAAAATCAATTTTTGTGCGTGCTTGACCTGAAATTCGGTACACAGGCTTATTGCTTAGATTAACAGGAAGTTTATCCTTCTTCTCAGGTAGTGAACCAGGGACGGAACTAATAGTGGCCGTTTATTGTATTTCACTTTGGGAAGCAATCAATTGATGGTAGTCCCTCGCTATACCAGAAAGTGGTAGCCATAATCTTCGATGCCGACTTTTCCACTTTGAATTTTCTTGGTGACCTTTCCCCTTTTTTATCTACTGCATCGATTCCCTTTTGGAGTCGGGATCATACTGACGAATTCAAGTTTCATCAACCAAATTCAAATGTTCATGCAAAATCTCTCCAGCTCGTTCTTTGCTAATCTGTAATCCTTCTGTTATCTGTCACAATTTAATTCTTCGATCAGCCAGTACTAATTTTTCGGCTTTCGGAACATTTTCTTCGGTCACGACCGGGACTGGGCGCCTCAGGCGGAGGTCATCTTCACAGGCTCCATTTTTTTAACATGATATATGAAGGGGCAGAGTCGTGAAGAAACAATGATATCTCTTTAAAAATTTCTTTAAGCGTACTTCTTTTTTTTTACAAGGAATTTAATCACAGTGTGGTGCTATCAAATTGCGGGATTTTCCAGTTTTCGTTTGGCTTAGTGTTGTTCCAGGAACCTAATAGAAAAAGGTTGTATTATTTATACTAATAATGAGTCCCGCATTTAGTATTATCAGTAACGAGATGATGGGTCATCTGTAACTACCTTGGGTCGCGAAAAAGTCGGTCGCCCCTCGTATATATCAGGTGTGCAACTTTGCTTCCGCCGTTTTCCGATAGGTGGCTGTACCGGCTGAGGCTGGTTGAAATACATAGATGATAATGCCTTTAAAGTGAGTGTGGACAGTGTCTAACGAATTGTCACCGCCGTTTCAGTGACAGTTGTTCTTGTTTTCGTATTATTCACGATCGAAAATGTCCGTTTATGTGCCCAATTCTCGCCATTTGCGGAAAGTTTTACATTTCTGTTACAATTCGAAAAAAAAAAAAAATGCAGATGAAGCGCATCGAATGCTCTCAGAAACTTACGGTGATGTTGCTCTGAGTGAAAGAACGTGTCGGGAGTGGTTTCAACGTTTTAAAAATGGTGATTTCGATGTCAAAGACAAACATGGTGGTGGAAGAGAAAAAACCTTCAAAGATGAACAACTAGAAGCATTGTTTGATGAAGATTCGTGCCAAACCCAAAAACAGCTTGCCGAATCATTGGGAGTGAGTCAGCAAGCCATTTCAAAACGTCTCGAGGCACTGGGCATGATTCAGAATGAAGGAAACTGGGTGCCGTACGAGTTGAAACCGAGGGACATCGAGCGCCGTTATGTTCATGTGAGCAACTGCTTCAAAGACAAAATCGTAAGGGGTTTCTACATCGAATCGTAACCGGTGATGAGAAGTGGGTTCGATACGATAATCCTAAACGCAGAAAATCATGGGGAAAACCCGGGCATGCTTCTTCGTCGAAGGCAAAACCGAATATTCACGGCGCCAAGGTTATGATTTGTACTTGGTGGGATCAGCTCGGTGTGATTTACTAAGAGCTCTTAAAACCGGGTGAAACCATCACAGGAGATCGCTACCGAACGCAACTGATGCGCCTTAGTCGCGCGCTAAAAGAAATGCGGCCACAATATCAAAAGCGACATCACAAAGTCATCCTCCAACACATAAATGCTCGGCCTCACGTCGCAAAAGTGGTCAAAAAGTACCTGGAAACGCTGAAATGGGAAGTCTTGCCCCACCCGCCGTATTCCCCAGATGTCGATACTTCTGACCTCCACCTATTCCGTTCGATGGCACACGGCCTGGCAGATCGACATTTTCAATCCTTCGAAGAATTGGACTCCTTTTTTCGAGCCGGGATCCGAAAATTGCCGGAAAGATGGGAAAAAGTTGTCGCTAGCGAAGGATAATACGTTGAATAATACCTATATCTGTAAGCACTTTTTCGCAATAAAGCTTATAATTTTGGAAAAAAAAAACGGCGGAAGCAAAGTTGTACACATTCTTACTTATAAGAGCAGAAAGACTACTATTCTCTCCGCGAAGTGGACTAAAGACAGATTTATTAAAAATAAATTGAACTCATAGTTCTTTAGGGATACGGATGTGGATCGATCTATTTGAAAAAATTTATTTATTCATGGATTTTTTGAGTAAATTTCTTGATGATATGCCTAAATAGAATTCTTTTTTTTCCTGGAACTGAACCAGAGACATGGAATGTAGTTCGATTTGCTCAAAATATAATTAAAATTCTTTCATCAAGCGAAAGGGACCACCGACAGATTGACAAAAATTGGTATGATTTGAATATAAACATATATCGTGCTTAGGTTTCGTGTTACTAGTTATTCTTATGTGTTCAACTTGAGTGTAAAAAAGCGTAGATACGAATGGTAAGTTTGGCTTACTTCGAGACATTCACATTGATATTTTCTTGAAAGATTTTGAGCAAAGCCAAATACAAAAAACCACTGCAACGTGTGGCCGGATCTGCTAGTATTGTATAATTTCTAAAAATCTTGAAGCCCGACTACAAAAGAAATGCAAATAATATTTACAAAAACATATTTGTTTGTGCATATATGCAAACGTATGTATGTATGTATTTAGCGCCACCAAAAATGTATAAAGTCAATTTAAAAACAATTCAAAATTATGAAACAACTTTTCAATGGTGTTTTTTCAGCCTTTGCATCCACGTCATCCTGTACGTATAAACACATACATATACCATATACGAGTATGTGCAATATATGAGCCACTATATGTGACACATTTGCATTAGAAGGCAACTACACAAGTACATACAACTGCCAACAAAAAAAAATACTTTCTTCTTTTTACGGTAAAATGATGGATTATGATTGATCAGAGGACTAATTACATAACAAACAATAAAACGAAAGTGTGTATGTGCATGTGTGTGACAAATAAGAAGTCAACAACAAAAAGAGGAATTATACAAATTCACAAAGTAAGTAAAATAATGCAAAATGTGTTATTGTGAAAATAATATTCAAATTCATCAAATGTCAGGAATGTAAAATATATATATATATGTGTGCATACAATTTCATAAACAAAATTATATATGTTTGTTTGTATATACATATACATGTAAGCATACTTATGTATGGTATGTACATAAATGCATTATGCAATACAAAAGGCGTGAGCAGGGTTGTGGCGAATTTTTGCGGCTTGGCTTTCAGCGCGTGTGCATTTGTGACAATGTGACGAAAGGACTCACATATACACACATATACTCGCACATACAGCTGCTTACATATGCACGTGTGCATTGGTCACTAATGAATATTCTTTAAAATTTTTCGAAAATTTTTTTTACCTCCCCTCACTTATTGGCAGCTGAATGACGCATTTGCATTGGTTTTTGTTGCCTTTTTTGTTGTTTTTTTGTTGTTGCTTATAAGGACTCAGCATCCTAATCTGCCTAATCCTGCAACTGTTGCAATAACAAACAAATTGTCTTTGTTGTTGTGATTGTGATTGAGCTGTTGAGAAAGTGACTTCAGCGCCGCTTTTGTGGCTTACTTTTCTTCTGCTGTTTATTCAAATGGCATTTGGTAGTTTGTTTGCTTAAAGTATTGTTGTTGTTGTTGGGCAATTCGTTTGATGGATGCATCACGGAAGTAATTTCTTGGTTTACTTTTGCGTTGAGTATATATTTGAGATAATGCGGCAAATAAATATATTCAAATGTGCGTATATATGTATACAAATGTGTGTATGTTACTTATGTTGGATTTGGTTGAAGTGGGTGATGAAAGAATGGAAGACATAGTAACGCCAATACTATATCCGTTGCGTTAGTATTGTACACTCTATCATATTCACTCCACTGTTCGTTCAATTTTTAGAGAGTAGTTATGGCTTTCGAAAAGGTCGCAAAAAACAGCTAGTACGATGCCGTGCAATAGTGGTGAGAAAGTAGGCTGCCTACCTTGCAACGAGATTGACATCGACCACTCCACGTGCGGGATGGGATAGATACCGAGAACTGAAGAGGAAAGCAAGACTCATGTACATGTAAAAACAGAAAAATCCGATATACGTAAGTATGAAGAGGTTGAGAAGCTGGCCGTCAAAGGTTATACGCGAAAAATCTTCGAAAAGATACGGCGACTTACAGAAAGTTGAAATACCGCAGCAGACTCTTGTAGGACCCAAAGAGGTGAAGCCCAGTGTCTCCAGCCTGCTGAATGGCTGTGAAAGTGCAGCACCAGGAGATGGCGAACCCGATTTCTCAAATCGATGACGACCGAAGAAATATTTCATTGTCCGACTATAAAGAAGTTCAAATGGCAATCGTTTGGTTAGAAAACAACAAAGCGGTAGTGGCCGTTGGATTGCCAGCCGACATATTCAAATATGGCTGTGAAGAACTGATAAGGTGCCTGCATCAGTTTCTTTGCAATTGGAGCCAAAGTGTGATGTGCCCGAAAAGAGGGATTTCACCACTGTTGTATAAGCTTCCTTAATATCGCACAAGGTTCTATCGAGTACATTGTGGGAAAGGCTAATGCCCATCGTCAACAAACTGATTGAACCATGTGGGCTACAAACTTGTGGCCATTGACCAGATATTCACCAAGCAAAAAGACACAAGAAAATAGGATCGACACATACTCCTTCTTCGTCGATTTTAAAGCAGCTTTCTGTAGCATGAAAAGGAGTCTTAACAAACGCACCGTGAGTTCTGCTTTCTCCAGACTGGATAAGTAAGCGAATTGAATGGGTCTGGTAGGTCCAGGGCAAGGCGAAATATTTCCTCTCATCAAACAAACAGTCATCTCATTCGCGACCCGGCTGGCACGTTACTTTGGATAGTTATCACTTTGAAATCGTAAATTACTTCGTCTTGACAGAAGTATTAACATCAACAACAATGTCAGCCTGGAAATTCAGCGCGGAATCACTTTCGCCAACAGGTGCTACTTTGGACTGAGTAGGCAATTGAAAAGTAAAGTCTTCTCTCCACTCAGAGAGACCAAACTCTACAAGTCGCTTATTGTTCCCGCGGTGCTATATGGTACGAACGATCGTCCATGCGATCATCTGATGAGTCGGCGCTGGGAGTTTTCGAGAGAAAGGTTTTACGTAAGATTTATGGTACTGTACGAGCTGGCGAATACTAAACGGATTCCTTGCAACTAAACATACAATAGACGCTCTATAACTTCGCTTCTACAAATTTGTGGTGCGCATCTGGGTATTCGTTAGAAGCGTCTGTTCTTTGACATCAAACTGCAAGGAGAAAAATCAAGTTACTTGCTTTCATTGACAGCAGTAGGTAGAGAGCATGCAATGCCCTGCCGAATTTCCCTCAGACAGAATTGTTTGACACAGAATTTTGGACCAGTAGAAGACTGTTTCAACCTCTGTTGTTATTGCAAACATTCTTTGATGAGTTGGATATATTCAAACCTCGGAGGAAATGCACATAGAGAAGACTGCAGACATTTCTATCAGAAGATGATCGATATGTTTTCGAGTCTTTAGATTCTGTGATAGCCAAGTATGTCAATGGGCTTTTTCGTGCTGTAATCTGATATAAATATAAGAAAATTTTCCAAATCTTGTCCAAGTCCATGAGCTCCAGCCTAAATGAGTAGATCTTGCTGTTTAGGCTGAGCTTCCTGAATATTGCATCAAAGCTACCTTCTTAGTCCATACCAGCAATGAGATTGACAAAAATTAGTGGTCATAAGTGTTTTCTAAGCACTGTCGATGTGATATTTTTATGGGGATTTCTTGTAACGTTTAGATTTAATTCGGTTTGAGTCAAAACATAAGTCGAACGGGGTGAACGAAAGCGCTTGGCGACAGAGTCTCTATAAAATCCAGTACCAAATCTGAATGATGGTGATATTACCCACTATAATATTGTATTTTCGCCTACATCGACGAGCTGGGCAGAGACACTCCCCCTTAATTTAATTAATTCTTCTTGAATTCTTCTAATTACAATATATTATGTTGTACAAAATGGAAAAAAAATTCTGATTATGAAGTCTATTGGGTAAATAAATCTAGGCCAAAATGGAGTTAATATTGGCTGATGAACGACCTAACCATAAGATAGAAAAGAGTTGAGTTCATAAATTCAACATTCACGTGGACTTTCTTAATTAAGCAGAAGCTCGCGATCTTCAATATCAATTTATGTCGCTGAATGCAGACCTGAACTATATGCAAAAAGACAAAATGCATACATATCAGCCCCGATTCTCCTCCCCTTGGTGTTGCTGTTGCAGCGGGTAGTCTAACTCCGCTAAAAAGCTAGTGAGATCAGTCTATGTAATCGAGGTCATCGAAAGTGAGGTTCAGGAAACGACAGGTTCGGATTAGAGTAAAAGTGGGCTCAGATGAGTAAGTTTTAAGGTGCACTCAGAAAGGTAGTTAGGATTGTGTCGTGTCGACTACGCGAGACTCTTGAGGCAGCGGGAGCTCTTCGTTTGCAAAGGGTGGTGGTTTGACTCCGAGAATGCCGTTCACGGTATGAAAGTTCAAGTAGGTGTTAACGAAGTCTTGTTGAATGGCATTTAAAGCCATCCTATTGGTAAGTTATCCTATACAGCAGCTCTTGTACGTGGTACTGAATGCAGTCCTTATAGTCAAGTCTTCAAGTAAGTGCCTGTTCGGTAACATCCCATCGGATATTGCTTGCACAGCAATGGTGTTCCTAATGTACGGATACTTTCTTTCCTGCTCTTTTTTAACATTTAGTACACATACACCAGAGGTTTTATGGAACTAAGATCGATTCTGGCAGTTCATGAGACGAACGACATATCTTGATACTCGAATTATTATTATTTTTATTTTATTTTATTTTATTTTATTTTATTTTATTTTATTTTATTTTATTTTATTTTATTTTATTTTATTTTATTTTATTTTATTTTATTTTATTTTATTTTATTTTATTTTATTTTATTTTATTTTATTTTATTTTATTTTATTTTATTTTATTTTATTTTATTTTATTTTATTTTATTTTATTTTATTTTATTTTATTTTATTTTATTTTATTTTATTTTATTTTATTTTATTTTATTTTATTTTATTTTATTTTATTTTATTTTATTTTATTTTATTTTATTTTATTTTATTTTATTTATGTTTTCAGAATTTCATATTTATATTTTTTTAAATTCTTATGTTGTTTCCAATAACATTTAAGGTGAGACTAAATTCCATATATTTTTTTTCTTATTACCATAAACAAGTTCTTAAACTTTTAACTGAGCCTTTAATTAAAGCAATCTAATTATAGTGATCCGATAAGCCTAAAATGCAATTCATATTTATTTATATACATATGTACACATATACATAACCCTTCCTTTAGTCCATTTTGTATACTTACCATATATCAAAGGAATGCAATTAAAATAACACAGAAAACTTGAAAATTTGAAAACTCGATTTCAATACTCCAAGTACATCCAGTAATTAAGTCCCTTGTGCCTAATTGTCAACTACAACTTTTAACTATTTGTGTAAATTAAATGAAGAAAATTGTAATTTATAATGTCACGCATATTAGGGATGTGCGAGTATGTATATATGTACATATATGTATGTATGTAAGCAAATGTAGTAGAATACCTCAAAAGCCTTATATGAATATGCGCATACTCTACGAGGATAATCAGGCATATGTAATGTACATACATATGTAGGTATATATGAGTATGTAAGTGTGTGATTCGGTTATGAAAGGATACGCTTGGTAAAGGATAAACAAATGTATGTAATTAAGACAAAAGTTTACTATGTAAATTTATCATATACGCGTGGGTTAGTGCGTGTGTGTGTGTGTGTGTTTGTCTGTGGGTACGTGTGAATGAAACTACAGTTAACACAACAGTATATATTACAGCTTTTATTTTAGTTATATTGAGGCAAGATTATATTATATTATAATTAAGTTGAATTTCGAAAGAGTGTTAAATTACGTGATGATTTCAAAGGCGGCAAGGGTTAGCAGCGGATGAAAGAGTAGAGAAGATAACTGCAGAGCAGGAACAGGGGTGGATGGAAGTATGTAAATTTTGGAGAGAAATTTAAAAAAAAAATATGATAATTGATGTCAAAGATTTATTTATATTTCGCATACGTTTCGCTTCCTCATCCCCAGTTACCGCACGGATGTTTACGCCAATGATGTTAATGTCTTCGAATTACGCCGAAACAATTCTACGCTTGTAGTGTACCTTACACGATAAAAAAAGTTACCTTGCCGGAAACCCCGTTTGGTATTGAACAGCTCGGATTGGTCGTTACCGACCCTGACATCATCTTACACATCCATATAAGTTTTACGTGGATATCAAATACAGACATTTTGTGCCGTCGGAGGTTACTTTAAAACCGACCAGGAGGTGGTGTGTGACGATACTATTTCACAGATCTTTTCCAAGATGTGGCGTATCAGTTCTAAAGCCACACTTATAAGTGTATTAATCTGAT
>JAWMAG010000011.1:6157500-6322500 GCA_037013455.1 Ceratitis rosa | reverse complement strand
TTCTTCCTTCCTTACAATTTTTATTGACTTTCAAGATTGAAAGCGATAATTTTAAGGCTTCAACACCCCACTCAGGTGGATTGTAAAAAATTCAAGTTGCATATGTGTGCATGTGTAAGTGTAAGTGTACGTGTATATGTGTGCTTACTCTTTTGTTACATGGTTAGCTGGCAAAAGTTTATGAGACATTATGCTATTGCTGCTGCAAGAATTTGCAATAAATTCACCTGCACAGGACAAAGGGGCACATCCTGCCGGCCGAAAGCACTTCACATTCACTCTTCCCTCCACCCTCCTCTCTCTCTCTCTCTATGCAGTAATTTTTGACCAACTCATAGAGTTGGTAGTTATCTACGCAAATGCTTGGCTCTTTTATGGCGGAAGGACATAAATTTTTTACATTGAATAAAAGTGAATTATTAAAAATTAAAAAAGAAAAAAATATATATTTTATATAAAATGCTTTTCGATTTTTACGACTTCGCAACGGAAGGTGAGTGTTGAGCTGTACCTGCATATACACAAACACATTGATGGACAACAGGATGCATTTCAATCATCTACCTTTTTGTGCGAGTGTGTGTGTGTGTGTGACTTGTACTTACTAGAATTTATCTTTATGCGCCACCTTTTCTAGTTTCTACAATATAAAACTTGCAACAAAATAGCTTTGCAAAAATTCTAAAAAGGAAGAAGAGTGGAAAATGTCAATTGCCACGCATTGTCCTGTTCGCAGGCTCACAAAGTATTCTCCCATCTCCCATCTCCATATCAAAATAGCAAATAATAATGGCCAAGTCGTTATAACGCATACAATTTGGTACTTTTTATAGCTGCCACAGCACAGAGTTTACTTTATGATTATCATATTTATTTAATATATTAAAAATTTTCAAAGCCTCAGCCTTCTTTCTCGGAGGGTAGTTGCCACTGTTCATTTCTAATATTGCTGGGTGTTTTTGTTGTTGGCTTTTAATATTTGTTTTATAAATAATAGCACATATACATACTTATATATATCTATATCATATGTATTCGATTTTTATTTTTTATTATTTTTTTTTTCTGATTTTTTGAAATTTTCTCATAAGTTACGCCTCGCTTTGTGTAGTCACTCGTTCACTCTGCTCGTACGCTTGTGGCTTAAAACCGCAGCAGTTTTTGACATTTTCAAATGATGGATTGCATTTTATGCTAATTGAGTTTAAACACTCCCGTCAAAAGTTTCAATTTTTTTTGTTTTGAATTTATTCGTTTGTCTTATTGCCCGGCAAACTCGTCAGGCGCCAATGGCTTTTCGCATATTTTTCTTGCTGATTTGATATAAAGGGTGTTTTTTATTAGATGTGTGGACTCCAATGAGACGATACTTTTCTTGCAGTTGGTCTTTTTGACAGCGGTAACCTGATTCTTCCTCAGTTTGGATTGCCATTTAATAGTAAGTGGACTTCGGAACAACCTTTGCATATCGTGCATCCAATATTCGATCGATATAATCGTCTAGCCGAGTCTTTAATTCGAGCAACCATAGATCGGGTTCGCTCCACTTTTACTCTAGTAGATAATGCGCATTCTCAGAGATACCGTACAGTGCACACCGAAGACGTTATTCCTGTTGAGTAGTAGAGTATTGAAGAAGATCCGAAGGAATCCATCCGTCATCAAGGGCAACAGTTCGAGCTATGCTCATCCCCTTTATGAAAGCTTTTGTGGAAGAGTCTGAGTTTACACCTTCGGTAACTGCGCCAAAAACGAGAAGACCTCCGATACTAATTTTGACAAGAAAATTTTTTTTAGCGATAAAGCTCACGGTTGGTTGAATGGATACCTTAATAAAGAAATTTGTTTCATTCGGAGTGATGTTAATGCACAATCCATTGTTAAGACGCCGTTAGCCCCTAAAAAGGTCACTGTGTGGTGTGCTCTTAGGGCAGAGGGAATAATTGGTTCATATTTCTTTAAAAATGAAATTGGACGTAATACAATCACTGTCAACGGGGAACGCTATAGAGCCGTGATTAATGACTTTTCCGTGCTTGAATAGGAGGATGTTGATTTGGACGACCTTTGATTCCAGAAAAATGGCGCTACATGCCATACAGCCAACGAAACAATCAATTTATTTAAGGAACCCTATGGTTAGCGCATTGTTTCGCCTCGTGGGTCTGTGGTGTTTCTTCCAATATCGTGCGATTTAACATCGCTGGACTATTTTTCCTGGTGTTATATGAAGTCATTTGTCAATCAAGGTCATCGCGAGACGATTGACGCCTTTGAAGAGCATATTCGGCGGGTTATTGCTGGCGTACGGCTCCAGTTGCTGCAAAAACTGGGCGAAAACTGAGTATATCAGCTGTAATTTATTCCGACCAGCCAGGACGATCACTTCACATTTTCATCTTTCCTAAAAAAACCCCCTTTACATATATACCATATATATTTAGGTATGGAAGATACATTTTTTTCCCGTTTATAAAAAACAGTTTGGAAATTGGAACATTTGCGTTAACTGAAAGTTTAATGAAAAAGGATACGTGTCCGATTCCGTAACTACGGGAATCAAACCAAAAATGTTGAAAGTTATAAAAGCAGAGTAATAAATGCATACACGTATAAGTACACAAAGAAAGAAATACATAAATATTTAGGGCATGTTCCAGCTCAATAATTTTTCGTATAATTTTTTTAAGTTTTGATAATTAAGGGTTTACTGAAACATATATACAGCCTTGGCCAAAAGTATTAGACACCCCATTAAAATACAAGTATTCTCAAATGTGGCTATCAAAATTACCACTTCTTTTTGTAAATGTCTTACATGGGTGTTTACCTGTTGATTAAACTTAGTGAAAAGTTACCAATCTTATAAAAACAGTTCATATTTACCGAAATGCCTAACAAAAGTGAAATTAGTTACGATCATAGAATTAGAATTCAAGTTCTAAGTGAAGAAAGTAAGCCTAAGGTTGAGATTGCCAATTTGGTGGGATGTTCCCGGTGCGCGGTCCAATGTGCAATCAGGCGATTTGTGGAGGCGAAATCCTACAATAATAAATCTAAAAGTGGAAGAAAGCGTCTAACCAGTAAACGAGAAGACCGAATACTTATACGCGAGTCTCTCAAGGTTCGCAAAAAATCTTCTTCTGCCCTTGCAGCTGCCCTTTCGGATGAATTTAGTAAACCAGTTAGCGCTTGAACAGCTAGAAGAAGACTTCTGGAAGCAGGTTTAAAAGGATGTAAAGCCCGAAAGAAGCCGTGGATCTCAGAAAAGGATAGCAAAAATCGTTTGGAATGGGCTTGCCGATACCAACATTTCACGGAAGAAGATTAGTCGAATGTTCTGTATTGAAGACATAATACAAATCTTATGAAAACATTATTTTTTCTTTTCTTTTCGTGAGTCGACGGGTTGGGGAAGAATATCATCCAGGTTGCGTGGTACCCACTGTTAAGCATGGAGGAGGCAGCATTATGATCTGGGGCTGCATGGCTGCTGATGGTGTCGGCGAAAGGTTCCTTTGCGAGGGTCGCATGAATAGTCAAAAGTACATAAATGTATTAGAAGCTGTTCTTCTGCCTTCGTTAACGCGCATTTTCAGTGATACTAATTTAGACGGGATTCAATTTCAGCAAGACAATGCTGCTTCTCACAAATCAGCGACTACGATGCGTTGGTTTAGAGATAACAACATTGGTTTTGTTAGATTGGCCTGCACAGTCTCCAGATCTTAAACCCATTGAGCACATGTGGGCTATTTTAAAACGCAAGATTAACATCAAAAACTGCCTTAAAGAATGCCTTAATTAACGAGTGGTACGCTATAATTGCGGACGAATGTGCAAGGCTAAGGCTGTATACATATATAAATATTTCTGAGAACTCAGCTTTACACCTTTTATGAATTCAATATTTGTTTGAATTTATTTGTAGAGAATACCGAATCTCACGCTATTAGATGGCTTTTTGACGGATTTCTGACCGGCCGACTACTCAACGCCGAAGATTTCTTCCGACTTCGAAAACTTTCAGCGCTGGAGTATTCTTATCCAGCATATCCGTTCGCTCGGCAGCATTCCCGAGCATCATGTGGAGTTTGGCCTTTGTTCGTTGAGAGAGTACTTCACACTTTCACATTTAGCCTGAGTCATTTTGCTTTCAATTTCCCAATTCTAACGGAGCTTTTGGTGTAATTAGCGCCAATTTACACAGCGACACAGTAAGCTCTAGACAGGAGTCACTTAATCAACTCTGAGTCCTATAAGAATTTGTTACGGTCTTGAAACCTTCTTATTATTGTCCATCTTCTCAAGCTCGTAATACTCACTTCAAACTAAATACTGCTTATCTAGGATCTAGATGGTGACGAACATTCAGAAGACCGATCCTATATGGCAGTATCACCAATTTTGCTGCCCATTTTTTCGCTCACCGAAAGTTCTCATCTCAGTAAGTGCCCAATACATAAAATGCGATGGAGCAAAAACTGTTCCGCCTCGGATCACTGTACGGCTAAAAAGTCCATCGTTGAACATGGCGATAGAAAATCATTCCAAAAGCTAACGAGAACCTCTTCGACAGACCTACAACCCCCACTCGTACTAAACCTCTTTGGATTACTTTAAGCGTGGAGATTATTAATGGCTTTAAGAGGGTTAGTAGCGCCCATATCGACAGAAAAAGTCTGTTTCCCTGGAGGAGAAGACTGAATTGTCTGTGTTGCCTTCAGTCAATCCTCCAGTTCACGATGCTTTGCTAAAAAAAAAAAAAAATTAGGTGTGTGTGAAGTTAGACCGTACACCGGAATCTCCTCTTAAAACCCCAAACGTGGTCACGTTTGAATCACAATTTTTGTAGTTGGTTTTAACAATTTCATTGCGTTGTGCCGTTGTTAAGCGATACATTTTCATAAATGCCTGACAAAACATGTTTGATTTGACAGTTAAGTTTGACAGATGTCAAAATACAGTCCTGTGCTTTTGGAACCCCTAAATGGATAATTCTACGAGTACCTATATGTATGAATCTTATTAAGTAATTACTGGCTTTGATTTTCCGTTTCAATGGATCCATTCATTTTTGGGTAGATAAAAATTTTAATTATAATAAATTCATACATATGTTATTAAATTATTTTTGCAACACTCGTACCTATACTAAACTATATACTACTATATATACTATATGTACATAAGCATTAAGGAAGGAAAATCTCAACAAAAACTGTTACTTAATGGCTTACCATCCCATTTTCGCTTGGTTCTTTTTCCGTAATTCCCTCTTCTCTTTTTTTTCATTGCATTAAAATTGGAAATCCCTAAAACTGCCATCATTGCAACGGCTGCCATTTAATGACATCTGAAAGAGAAAATAAAGAAAATGAGCGAAAATGCGACACAAAATACAAAAAATAAAAAAAAAATTAAATATAAAATAATAACAAAAAAAAACTGTCATCCCGAATAAAAAGAGTCACAATCACTAAAACAGCCATTAAAGTAATTTTGCAAAAGTAAAGTAGTTGGAAAATGTGAAAGAATAGAAAAAACTGCAGGGCGTGGCCGCGCATTGCAAATTGCACACGAGTGTAATGCAGCAGCATTTTCGCTGTTTCCTCTTCTCGCTATTCTTTTTTATATTTTGCGCTAGTTTTTTTTTTGTTTTTTTTCTCATTTTTTTTTTTTTTTTTTGCAAATTTTGTTTGTAGTTTTTCTCGAACGAAATGAAAATCCCGCTGGCAGACATCCTGCTAAAGTAAAATTTTCCCAAACCAAAGACAAAAAGTGCATAAAGTTGTGTAGAGAGCGTATGGAACGGGGGCGGAAGGGAGAGACATGCTGAAATGAGCGTAGCGTAGAGGAGAGCAAAAATCAAAAAAAAAAGAAAACAATAAAAAAACGCAAGCAATGTGAATAAAAGGAGTTAAATGAAAGGGCAGCAAGGCTGGATTTTAAGTATGCAACAGAAACTACAGAAACAACACCAACAAAGGCTGATAAAGAAAATTTAATGAAAAGTGGAAAAGAGTCTGCAATAAAACTAAAATAAAATCAATGGAGTGTAGTATATATATATACAAACATATGCACATACATACATATCTAAATATATTTCGTATTACTTGAAGTGCCAGGATGACGAGGATTCACTGTTACTACAACAATATTGCAGTGCATGAAAAGAAAATTTCAGTGTTCTCTTGCTCCATTGTCGATTGCAGACGAAAGCTGCAAGGTGTCGGTTGGGTTATATACCAATATAAATACATATATGTATGTATGCAATTAAATACATATTTAATTGTTTTTTCTTTAAGAAATATTATGTCGGTATTATTATAACGAAAAATTTTCAATTAACTTTTACGATACTGCATTGAGTTTATTCTTAGATAAGATTAACATATATAATAATATATTATATTAACACTAAATTATTCTTCATGTTTTATATTAATTAATTTCAATTAATTTTTTTTTTTTATATTTACTTAACTTTTATTTTACCATATTTAATTTTATTATATTTCTTTTACTTAAATTTTGTTTTAATTTACTTTATTTCTTTATTATTATTACTTTTTTTAATTTGATTTTAGTTTATATTTTACTTTGTTTAATTTTTTTATATTTTTTTATTTAGTTCAGTTTTATCTCTTTCGGTATATTTTATTTCATCTTCAATTTGCATTGAGTCTATTTATGATACAATTACATATTTCCCTACTACAAAAATTTTTTAAATTTTCAAAATAAAATTTTCAGTTGTTTTATAAGAAAAAAAAATTTTAAGTTTTTTTTTGAGTTTTGGAAATTTGTTAGAATTTTGTGTAAGAGATTTTCTGCATTTTTTCTAAGAAAATAAAATTGATATTTAGAAAACATCTACATTGTTTTATGTTTATGAAATATATTTTCATATGACAGTTTTAAATAGAATTATTTATTTTATTTTATTTTATTTTATTTTATTTTATTTTATTTTATTTTATTTTGTTTTATTTTAATTTATTTTATATTATTTTATTTTATTTTATTTTATTTTATTTTATTTTATTTTATTTTATTTTATTTTATTTTATTTTATTTTATTTTATTTTATTTTATTTTATTTTATTTTATTTTATTTTATTTTATTTTATTTTATTTTATTTTATTTTATTTAATTTTATTTTATTTTATTTTATTTTATTTTATTTTATTTTATTTTATTTTATTTTATTTTATTTTATTTTATTTTATTTTATTTTATTTTATTTTATTTTATTTTATTTTATTTTATTTTATTTTATTTTATTTTATTTTATTTTATTTTTATTTTATTTTATTTTATTTTATTTTATTTCATTTTATTTTATTTTATGTTAATTTGTTTTATTTCATTTATTTAATTTGGCTTTATTTCTTTTGACTAATTTTTTTTATTTTTAATTATTTTATTTCAATTTATGTTATTTTATTTATTTAATTTAGTTTAATTACAATTTATCTTATTTTATTTTTAATTTTGAATAGAGAATTTATTTTCATTCTTATTATATAATATTTCTCTTGACTTTTTTGACTCCGTTTCTGCGAAGTATGGATTTTTTGTTTTCTTATTTTTGTTAATTAAAAGCTAAAATAATGACAAGAAAAATATTCAAATTACAAACTTTGGCCTTTACTCATATCTACTTATATATATGTATGCTATATTGTGCAATGCCATTGCGGTTCTCGCTATTTTATACATATAATAGGTATGCAAACACAAATGCATTCCTATGTACATATGTATAAGCAATTTTCCAGAGACATTTCAACACTCTTCTCATATAGGCGCTAAAAAGCGCCATCTTCCTAGAACTGCCGCCAACACAAAGAAAGTTTTATAAAATTACTAGGCGACTCAAGGGGAGCACTTCTTGACTTTGGCGTTGAGTTACGCGCGCGCACACAGGCAAATCATCAGTTTGGCTTTCGGGCTTTGGCAATATGTTTTGAGGAGAGAAAAACTTTTTACACCCAATGGCTGTGTTTAGTACAAAGTATATTGACTATGTACAGGTAATAATAGTTTATAGAAGATATAAACAGTTATGAATGTATACATATATATACATGTACCCACGATCATAATTGATTTAGCCAGGTCATCATATCTATCTGTCAGTCCTATCTTCTCTCAGAAATCTCTTTCAATTCTCCTCTCTTACAACCAAAATAGTTGGTTATCTTATGCTTGGTTCCGCTCGAATGTATGTAGCTCTTACTTCCTTTCTTCATTTTCTTATTCTCTAACTCACAGCATCGAAACTGCAAATAAGGAAATTACTCGCGTTGCAAGTTGCAAGTTGTAAGATGCAAATGTTGCAAAATGTTGCAAAATTACAAAGTAGTTGCAAGATGTGCGAATGACGAAGTGTGGCAATTTCTAAAATAATCTCAGGTAGATATACAGTTATGTTCTTAACTTTCTATTTTGCGCGCACACTAAGGAAAGCAGTGAGGAAAGAAAGCTGTGTTGGGATTTTGATTTAGTTTGATTAAGTGGAAATTGCTTCGGAGCTTCGTTTTTGTTGCACATGGATTGTTGTGTCTTGTAGCCTTGAGTTTAATAGGAAGATAGGTGAATAAATATTGTGGAATTTAAGAGTAAATGACGAATATTTTTTTTTTTTTAAATTAAAAAAAACGAATGCGTTTATCAACATGGAATGATTCTGTGTTGATCGTTAAATTGCCAACAATAGTAATTTCTAGTAAATGAAAACGCTTCTGGGTAAAGCCAACTGAGTTTTTTCATTCTTTTTCCTAGTGAGACTCCTTTTGATAGATTTTCGATCAAAAAAAGCATCGGAAGGTCGCTCTGAAGCGCCTATGTTTGGTCTGCCATCACTGAGATGTTGCAACTCCTTAATATCTTAGTTAAATCCTACACCTTGCGATCTAGTTACATCTCATAAATTTTTTGTAAAGTAGTCTAGGTGAGAATGAAGATAATGTATCTCCATAACCACTTTAAGGACACGCCATTTCTCTTTGAGGATCCGACGTGGTTAAGGTGAGTTGTGTATCAGCCATAAGCCGTCGAATATCAGGCCTAACGAGAATATTTTCCTTTAACTTTGCCTCAGAGAGCCATGTAATTGTGAATATTGCAAAATTTTGAAGTATTCCTATTTAATAAATCAATTAAAATCTACTGTTTTAATTCATTTTCTTCAAAACGAACCACAGATCGTTATAACAAATAATTTGGCGCGATTCAGGGTTTGTTATAAAATTGGTTATTTAATTTGACTACGCGAAAAAGAAACAATTTTAAAGTGCATTAAAATGAAATGTCAACTTTTAAATTAATTTTGAGTCGGATTGAAAGAAAAAGGAATAAAATTATTTATGATACCACGCAAAGAATTCGTAGCCTAGCATGTGACCAAAAGTTCCTACAACTTAAATAGCCAAGTTAATGAAATAATAATAATTTCAATCCGCTACGCTCAATTTGAGTTTGTTAAAGTTCTATATTTTTTGTAAATATTCATAAAACTTATAACAGGACATGCTAAAAAAGGTTGCCAGAAGGCCAGCCGAGCTGTTACTAAACGATCTACGAACGGCTGATGAATTTTTATAAGGATTTTATGAAACAATTGCATTACTTTCACCTTGAGTTCACACAAATGATATTTAATAATAGCAATTAATTTTTTTCTAATTTTTTTTATAAATAATTATAAGTTATTATTAGTAGAAATGATCTTGATTTTGTTTACTTTTATTGATAATTAATGTATAATTAACTTGGAATAAATATTTTGTTTCAAAATAATTTTTTTTTATTTTTTTTTTATTAAATTCAAATGTCCGGTTATGCAATAAAATGTATACTTATTTTCAATGTGTGGACAAGGTGTTCGCAAACTGAAAATCTATTATATTATTATATATATATATTAATTTCGTTTATTTTATTTATTAAAATAAATAATAAATAAGTTGGCGAGGAAAAAGATTTCCTAATAAAGAGAATGTAGCATGAGAGTATTTATAGAATCCCTAAGTATCCTTCCCAAGATCTTTTAGAGGAAAAATTCCTTGCGAACTGTGCGCTCAATCATATTTAACGTAAAAGAAAAGCAAGTTAAATGAATAACTACGGAAACTAAGACCCTTAGATATAATAAAAAAAAAACATTAAAATAATATTGGATGTGAAAATAAACTATTCTTTTCTTTAATTTAATATACTAATCCCTATATAGGTTATTCCCTTCCGAAAACTCGTCTATAAAATAATAGAAAACGCTAAGTCTGACCGTCATTCGAGCAACGTTTCGATTGTCCAGGAGCTAAGTATTACACTAAACCGAATTTCCATCTGTGAATCGTTGCTGAATCGTAACAAAATCAACCCATTTATGAAACGGATGGTGACTGATGATGAAAAATGGATCACTTACAGTAACATCGGGTGAAAACGGTCCTGGTTGAAGGGCGGGGAGTCGGTCCAAAGGGTCTCCAAACCAGGATTGAGAGTCAGAAAGGTATTGTGATATGTTTGGTGGAAAGCAAGGTCATTGTGTTTCATCAGGAAAGTGAAAATTTTTTGCCAATAGGGACAATGGATTCAATGAGAACCGCTTAATAGCATTACACATTAAAAATGGCAACAGTTTATTTAGCAAAACTGGAACGGATAATTCTGACTGTAATACCATAAACCAAGCCTTTAATTTAAGACAAAAATAATTTACTTGGCCTTATTAATTTTATTTTTACAACTTAGTTGTAAATGAAAAAATAGTAAATAATTTTTTATATTGGCTCATAGTCGAAAAAAATAAACTAGAACTATTTAATTGATATTTTCTTTTCATTTGTTCTTTTATTTCCATTAAATTATTATTTTCCTTGATTTCCTTTAAATTAAATATTTAATTAAAACTATTGTTCTTTTTTTGCCAATTATTTGATTAACTTAGAAAATGCATTGTCAAACACTTTTCTGGCGACGCCATTTTTATATTTATATACACATATGTATACATACATATCTTCGTATGCATTCACAACTAATTCAAAGATCTAAAAAAAGTTCTTTAACAAAAAATTCATTTAGTACAAAGTAACCACAAACTAAAACTAATAGATATTAATCAATGGTATGAAATAAAACAGAAATAGTTTCCATACATACACATGTATGTAGTTGTGTATATATATGCCTGCAGTGAATAAAATATTGTACAATTCTCTCCATATTTTGCATCAATGAACTGCAAAATCTTAATTTAAATGGTAAAAATTTATATTCAAATTCATGAATATACCTCCGATCGTATGTACGAGTACATATGTATACACACATATGTATCTATATATAATATGAAACTTGTATAAAATATGTAGCTTTTCATTTTGGCAAAACAGCTAAGCGATAGAGAAGAAGAAAAAATGCAAAAAAAAAACAATATTTTCTACGTTAAGACAATAAAAACAAAAACAATAGCAACAATAACAATAGTGGCAATAACACAAAATATATGTATTTAAATGCAAAAAATGGCAAAACAAAAAACTTTGTATTTTATGGCAGAATTAATAATAAAAATAACAAAATCCCAAATCCAAAATGAAATCAACAAAATTGCGCTCGCCTCGTATTTATTTACTACAAAAGCAATGTCTGCAATGCACAAGCAAACACACGCACGCATACACAGAGAGAGAGAGAGAGTAACAGCATATAAGCAAGGGTATGAAAACTTCATTGGGAAGTAAATAAAACGCAATGGAAATTGAAATGGAAAATATGGGCGGAGTCTTAGCAGCTGAGAGAGTGTGCGGAACAAATGGCAATGGCATAAGAGCACCGCTATTTCGATAGAGAGTGAGCTAGAGAGATAGAGAGCGCGCATAGTCGTTGCGCCCAACGGACACAGGAACGCGCTGGCAATGCAAAACAGTGGAGTGGAAATGAAATTGAAATGGAAACGGCAAAACGCAAATGACAAATACAAATACAAATTTAACTGCGAAAGAGATGAAACGATGGGCAGCTTCGTCTCATGAACGTAATAAAAAAAGAAGCAAGGCAAGTGAAGTGGCAAAGGAAGTGACGTTTGCTGTAATTGTGTGTGTGTGTGTGTGTGTGTTTGAGTTGTGTCTGTATGCGAGTGGGGAAATGCTAGCTTACAATTGTATGTGTAGCTGCATTGATGATGTTGGGGTTTGGCGTTTGTGTTTTATTGTTGTTGTTGTTGTTGTTGTTTCAAAACTCAATGTCTGTATTTGTTTTGCTTTTATTTTATTCTTTAAAATTTTGCAGCGAAATAAAATCGGCAGTCGTCCGTTAGTACCTAATATTGTCGCATTGTTGGAGTAAGAGAGCGCAAGAATTTGATAGAATTTGTTGTAGCTGAAATTTTTTTCCTGGCATATTAGCTAGGTATGCGCTTTCATAATTTTTATTGTCAACCATATTCCCAGAGTTTTTTTTATTTTTATTATTTACTTATTTAATTTTTTTTTAAATCTCTTGCTCTGCTTCTTCGCTACAATCTGCTTTCTTCAATTGACTTGCATTTCGAGACAGTGCCTTTATTTTGCCTGTTTTCTTGTGTTGCTGCTCGCATTCAACAGTATGGAAGTGTTGCCTTTGCTGCTATTTTGCCGTCGGCAAGGAAGGCTGAACGCAGCTTAACTTTGAAGCTTCTACGTTTGGTTATTTGTACATACATACATAAGCATATATGTTTGTATGTACTCGTATAGTCAGTCCGTTTAGTTGTTGAAATCGCTTCTGAAAGTGTTGTAGTTGTTTTTTTTTCTCTTTTTTTGCCATTTTTCATATTTTCCATATTTCTTACATTGCTCTTAGCTTTTGCCACTGTCGATTTTTGGTTGGTAGTTGTAAGCTGTCTTGTAAATAAATTTTTGAATTTTTTGTTTTTATTTTTTTTTTTTGTTTTTTGAAAATTAACAATTTTGTTGTGGCAATTAGCTGGCAACTAACGAGTGTATTTTTTTTGACTTATTGTTTTAAGATTTACATGTTTTAATTATAAGAGAATATTTATGTACATGGATGTACATACTCGTATGTACCTACTTACTTACATATGTATGTATGTGTGTATTTATAAATGAAGGCATAATTGTATGATGTATATGTAAATGCATTTGTAACCTTTTTTTAGCACTACAACTATTTAATTGTATATGAAATATGTATATACATATGTATGTATTTACATATATGTACACAAATTTTTATATATCTTTTATTTTGCTCAAATTTTATTATTTTTCACTTTTTCCTTATTTCTTATTCCACTCATACTTCATTTTTTTTGTTCTTTTTGTTTAGTTCACTGTTTACAACTTTGTCTTACATTTTTGCTTTAATTTCGCTGATAAGAAATCTGTGTACTGACAAAAATCTTTAACAACATTTATACATTTCTCATAATTGCATTACGCCGGCGGCAAAAAAAAAGAAAAAAAAAAAGAAAACACAAAAATAGCCTGTTTGGTGGTGTGATATTTTTGTTGTTTTTTTTTTTTGGATTTTTTGAAAATTAAAGATTTTTAACAGGTATATAAGTATAAACATATGTTTGGATGTACATACATACAAATGTATATACAAATGAAGACACGACTGAGGTCTTTGGTATAACGAAATTTATTTTTAAAGAGTTTTTCGAAGTATAAACATATCTATATAGACTCATCATCATACTGTGACAGAGATATTTTGTTCAAAGAAACTTATGTTTGGGGTTAGAAAAATGTCTATTGCATCGTCACTGTGCCTTCACTACAGCGGCTTGTCCGGAGATTAAAAAGCTAGCCGCAGCTTGGAATCGTCGCCCACACTGGGAACACTTTCGTATTACTTCAGCCTGGCGTTCCATATTTCTCATAGTTATGAGCCTTCTCTCAAGCCATCGTCCAGGTTTCACTTTTTTGGTCGTAATACTTTTTCTGTGTATCGCTTTATGTACTCCCATGTTTCGACGCGGATTGTCAGCAGGTCGGCAAAGATTTCCCCTGTCATTTTTCCTACCTCTGGTTCGAGAGAGTCTCTTTCTGATTTCCATTCTGCGCATTGGAAAAAGGTGTACTCTGCGTCGTCTTCTGCTGCGCTGTCACCGTAAATACATGATGGTTCGTCCACTTTGCCATCTTGTATAGGTATATTCGGAAATTCCCAAGTCCCAACAGAAGTTGCGTTATTTATTTCACCGCCTGGACATTTTTGTCACTTTGTTTGGCTCGTTAATAGCTTAGCTGTCCACCGTCCATTTTTCCTGCCATTGTGTAAGGGTTTCTTTCCTGTTGGCAGACTTCTGCTACCATATTCCCTGCATCCCCTTACCGAGGTGGTCGATCGGTATGGTTCCACTGATTTCTAGCACTGCGTTCGTGGATACTCCTCGGTAAGCCTAGAGGACAGATCCCTGTGCTACGACGGACGTGAGTTCGTGCTCGCTCAGATAGCTCCGCATAATTTTACTTAAACAAGTCAGAATTTGAAACTTTGATTCCAGGGTGTATTCGCGCCTATCCATCTGGCGCTGTTGAAGGCGTATCTGGCATCCCGTGTGGCTAATAGGACCGTTTCAATGAAGTAATGATCCTTCTATAGTCCGTCAGAGGCTTTGATAACATCTGTTAAGCGAGATTTTAGGAGTCTCTAACATGCACAGTGGTATGTACGAGAGTGGTATGTACGAGAGAGAGGCAATTCGGATTTCCTTTTTCTTTGCTTATTAAAACTAGGCGCTGCTTACTCCATGTTCTTAGTACCGGGCGCTTGGTTCTTTTTAAACCTGCTTGCATGTACATAAGTATAATGTAAATTAATTTAATATATATAAATATAATTTGCGATTTTCGGCCGAGCTCCTCCTCCAGTTTGTGGTTTTTGCGCCTTGACGTCTTTTCAACAAATGAAGGGAACCAAATTTATATTAACCCGCCTCCGAACGGCTGATGGTTTTTTTTTATGAGGAGCTTTATTTCATGTCAAAAAACACACGGAGCGGTGGACATTCCCTGCTGAGGGGCGACCGCAAATGGAAAATTTAGCTGAATTTTTTGTTTTAATTTAATTTTCTATAACTTTGGGATTTTAGTACGACACCAGGATTTGAACCCGAGCCTTCCGAATGTCAGTACGCAATGCTAACCACCACCGCTACCGTGGAAGCCGTAATATAAATTAGGTACTGTTCCAGTATAATTTTACTATTTTATTGTAGAGGCTGTTCATCATCTGGTGTGCGTTATAACCAGACTTGATTGTATAATCTTGAGCCAATTCATCGGACATCTTATTATCTTCGATACCATTATAACCTGGACTATTTTCAACGCCAGCCACTCCATTGCCTTCTTACATAATGTAACCACTGCCAATTCCATACGTTAGGAGAGCAAAACCTTAATGGCAGCTTTGTTATCTACGTAAATATTAATTTGCTATCAGCTTGAAAGCTTGGCAGGTGAATAACATCCTCACTCGGCTACTCTTTTCAGAACCATCCCTGAAGATATGCATTTTATGTCTACAAACTTGAGTACTTTGCTCTTACTACAGTAGCTGTCAAAATTCCATTGAGTCAATAAAAAAAGCCAATGAAGTCCTGCAACTGGAGGATCATGAGGTATCACTCACATATTGAAATCATTTAAAAAAGAAGCTCTATGGTCAAAGTCCGTTGATGCTCCACAAACGATTTTAAAGCCCAAATTGATGACAACAAAGTGAATATGAGCCGCTAGAACCGGGCGAAACGAACTATTCTGAGCGCTATAGTCAACAATTACGCGGCTGAGAACTAGCGAAAAAAGTCTAGAATTTAACATAAGAAAAAGTTTGTGTTTCATATTGACAATGCCAGACCACATTCATCATTGATGACTGGCAAAAATTGACGGAGTTTGGCTGAGAAGTTTTGGAAATTTGGAAAATCGTCCACAAACGGGCAGACCAAAGAGGTTGAGTGTTGGTGAAATAAGATCAGTTGTGTACAGTGTCAAGATAAATCCTTCTAAAAGTGCAATAAAACTGGCGAAAAATATTTCAGAAACATCAGGTGTAGCAGTAAGGGCTAGCACAGTTCGTCGGGCATTACGTATACATTCGAATGGTCTATGGTACATGGCCGAGTTCCGTGGAAAAAGCCGTTCGATTGAAGCGTTTCAACTTTGCTAAAAAGTATCAAAGTGAAGACATTTCTTTTTGGAACAATGTTCGTTTTAGTGATGAAAGCAAATTTGAGGTATTCGGGAAGAAAAAAAACCACCAAAATTTAGAGAACAAGAAATGAAGCACTTACTGAAAGGAATATAATATCCAGGGTAAAACATGGTGGTGAATCGGTGATGGTGTGGGGGCTTATGGGCGCAGGTGGGGTTGGTATTTTGATTTTCATAGAAAGCACTATGAACAAGAAGGACTACACTATTCGATATTTTGAATAGTAATTTGCATTATATTGCCCAAAAACTGAATTTGATTCAAACTTCGGTGTTTCAATAGGGTAATGATCCTAAACACACAGCAAAAATTGTCCACATCCCCAGGCTATTGGATCACCCCTATCAGTCACCGGTCCTCAACCCTATCGAACATCTTTGTTAGCAGTTCGACCAACAAATAAGATAACGGAATATCAACAATAAAAAACATACTCAAAGGCTAATGGAAAACACAAAAGGTACTGAAAAATTTGTTTCCGCCATTTACTTCTCTTTCGTACACTTTTTCTTTGATGTTGACTGTATGTACATATGTATTGTATATACAAACATTCTAATTTCATCACTATTTCGAAAAGATTGAATCATGAAAAGACACGAATCACTAATCGATGATACTTGACATAATTGTTGACCCAATAATAGCGTACTCAATCTTGCGCCCAAGTTCTTCTTGATATTCCTAGGAAGGCAGATATTTTAAATTTTTTTTTTAATAATAAATGTTTTATCTCTTACAATTAGTTTTTAAATAAAACTTTTTTCAAACTATTACAAAATTTATTCTGTAGCGGGAAAATACATACATATGTACTTATGTATCTGACTTAGTTATAAACAGACAAGAGGTCAATTGATAGTTAAATTCAATTGTTATTGTAATCGACATACAAACAAAACTACGCTACGCAATTTTATTAAATAAATTACAAAAAAAAAAAAATAAAAATAAAAAAAAATAGCATAACTGAATTTGCAAGGCTTGCTTGTTAAAAGAAAATAAACTGAGGCAAATTATTATGAACTATTTTTGTTGTTGCTTGCCATCTTCATTCGCTACTCCAAACGCAATTTCTCTATAAATAATTTTTGAAAACGATTTCGTTTAGTCGAAATATAAGTTGCAAGACAAGCTGCAACTAAAATGCACATTCTCTTACATACATATGGTACATACATATGTATGTTTGTATGTATGTATATATGGCAGTATGAAATTGTTATTATGTTGCACATTGCAACAACTGTTGGTAATTGTTTTGGGGCGGTAATTGCAGTTTTGCACATTGCATTGTGCCATTTCCTCGCTTGCATCGAAGTAACAACAACAACAACACCAATAACAACAAATGCAAGCAATGACTGCTGGTGCGCCAAACTGACTAAATTCCACAGCGACTGACCAACCGACTGACCAAATAAAATGCCGACGTTTCAACTGCTCTCTTCCCTCCCTCACTTACTGCGCTCCCGCCAGTTGCTTGGCGTCCGAAACAAAACTTTTTCCTCATATTTCTATTTACACTTGCCGAGCCGAATGAATGAAGGCTTGGCCGCAACTGAATACCTCAAAGCTGGGGCGAAATATGTTGTGTTTTTGTTGTTGTTGCCTTTTTGGTTGGCTACAGTTGGCAATGGAAATTGTAGATATTGAAGACACTGCAATTTAATTTAATAAATTTTATAAGCTCATGACTCGAATGACTCTCGATGATCGTGGTTTCGTGTAAAGTATTCTCGCTGGCGTTGCGGAAAGTCGTAGAGAGTAGAGGTGTGTATGTATGTATGTATGTATGTACATATTTCTTACCAGGTTTTCAGCAAACGCTTAGAGTTGAGCAGTGATGAGTTTGTTGTTGCTCTTTGAATAGTAAGCGATCTTGGTCTTCTACATTTTGTCCGGTATTTCCTCCTTTGGATAGCTCACAGAAAAGCGTAGTTGTTGCATGTGGCAATGACACTGAAATGTTTTCATTGTTATTTTACAGATATGTGGCACATGACCGTGGAGAAAATTGCCAATGAATTACTGAAAATTATTATTTATTTTTAATGTTTTTATATGTGTTTTGGTTAAACATTGAAGCTACGACAATTCTAGGTGTGACCAGTCAAACCTCAGGTCTGACAAAAAGTGTTAGTCCAAATAAATAACGTTTTTTCTGGCTTTGACCGACAAATTTTTGTCTAACCCAGGAGAAACTTATTTGGGCAGTCAAACGCCGAAACTCAGTTTCCTTAAATCGGGGTTTCACTAGTTAGATTTCAGCAACGGAAGCCTTCACTCGAAGGATTAGTTTTATTATCGTCCTTCTAGGCAAACATCGGGAAGGGAAAACACCTACAAATTATAAACGATCTGCTCCCAAATGCTTTATACATAGTTGGGAATTATTACAAGGAAAGTGGGCTGGATGGTAACCCCGATAAATCCGAAATGGTTGTTTTTACCAGGAGGTACAAACTGCCTCCTTTTAAGCAACCTGAAGCCAAATATCTCAGAATAATCTTAGATAGCAAACTCAACTGGAGCTAGAACAAGGTAGAAAGATCAAGAAAAGATATAACTGCACTTTACGCTTGCAAATCAGCAATAGGGTAAAGATGGGGTCTAAGACCGAATATTCTGTACTGGATTTATACATCGGTAGTTACGAAAATCAAACTCTACGACGCCACCGTATGGTGGAAACACTCGACACAATTATTTTCAGGAACAATTTAGAGAAAATTTAACGGTCGGTTGCTATCGTGGTAACAGGAGCGCTGTCATCAACTCCCTCAAAAGTAACTGCTAAGTTTTCTCAATTTCGAGACAGAACTGAGCTAGTCTCAGCGAAAATAGAAAATCTCGCTGCTTTTATAAGGCACACGAAATGGTTTGATCATTAGGGAAGAAGAAGACGGGAGCCTCAGCGGTATCGCAATGGGCATATTGGCGTAAGCGCACAGGAAGTGTACATCTACTTCTACTTCCACTTCTACTTCTACTTCTACTTCTACTTCTACTTCTACTTCTACTTCTACTTCTACTTCTACTTCTACTTCTACTTCTACTTCTACTTCTACTTCTACTTCTACTTCTACTTCTACTTCTACTTCTACTTCTACTTCTACTTCTACTTCTACTTCTACTTCTACTTCTACTTCTACTTCTACTTCTACTTCTACTTCTACTTCTACTTCTACTTCTACTTCTACTTCTACTTCTACTTCTACTTCTACTTCTACTTCTACTTCTACTTCTACTTCTACTTCTACTTCTACTTCTACTTCTACTTCTACTTCTACTTCTACTTCTACTTCTACTTCTACTTCTACTTCTACTTCTACTTCTACTTCTACTTCTACTTCTACTTCTACTTCTACTTCTACTTCTACTTCTACTTCTACTTCTACTTCTACTTCTACTTCTACTTCTACTTCTACTTCTACTTCTACTTCTACTTCTACTTCTACTTCTACTTCTACTTCTACTTCTACTTCTACTTCTACTTCTACTTCTACTTCTACTTCTACTTCTACTTCTACTTCTACTTCTACTTCTACTTCTACTTCTACTTCTACTTCTACTTCTACTTCTACTTCTACTTCTACTTCTACTTCTACTTCTACTTCTACTTCTACTTCTACTTCTACTTCTACTTCTACTTCTACTTCTACTTCTACTTCTACTTCTACTTCTACTTCTACTTCTACTTCTACTTCTACTTCTACTTCTACTTCTACTTCTACTTCTACTTCTACTTCTACTTCTACTTCTACTTCTACTTCTACTTCTACTTCTACTTCTACTTCTACTTCTACTTCTACTTCTACTTCTACTTCTACTTCTACTTCTACTTCTACTTCTACTTCTACTTCTACTTCTACTTCTACTTCTACTTCTACTTCTACTTCTACTTCTACTTCTACTTCTACTTCTACTTCTACTTCTACTTCTACTTCTACTTCTACTTCTACTTCTACTTCTACTTCTACTTCTACTTCTACTTCTACTTCTACTTCTACTTCTACTTCTACTTCTACTTCTACTTCTACTTCTACTTCTACTTCTACTTCTACTTCTACTTCTACTTCTACTTCTACTTCTACTTCTACTTCTACTTCTACTTCTACTTCTACTTCTACTTCTACTTCTACTTCTACTTCTACTTCTACTTCTACTTCTACTTCTACTTCTACTTCTACTTCTACTTCTACTTCTACTTCTACTTCTACTTCTACTTCTACTTCTACTTCTACTTCTACTTCTACTTCTACTTCTACTTCTACTTCTACTTCTACTTCTACTTCTACTTCTACTTCTACTTCTACTTCTACTTCTACTTCTACTTCTACTTCTACTTCTACTTCTACTTCTACTTCTACTTCTACTTCTACTTCTACTTCTACTTCTACTTCTACTTCTACTTCTACTTCTACTTCTACTTCTACTTCTACTTCTACTTCTACTTCTACTTCTACTTCTACTTCTACTTCTACTTCTACTTCTACTTCTACTTCTACTTCTACTTCTACTTCTACTTCTACTTCTTTTCCGTACTAAAATCATTTGATTTCGGAATTCTTTTACCATATTAATTAATCTCCCACGCTGAGAGTTTGTGTATTTTGTGTATTTCTCTGTATATTTTATTCTGACCACTGGTCAGTTCGTATTCTCTTTTTGTCTGTCCAACTGGTTTGCGCATTCAACACGTGTCAAAATCAAATTCTTCAACACCTTTTAACATTCACACATATTAACTTGAATATTTTCAGTTGAACAGAATATTTGCACGAATTCACACGCACAACTCACACACACAAACACATCATCTGGCATATCCTGCGTCAATAACATATATAATTATATACATATGTACGAGTATATATCGGTATGTGTGTATGTGTTTGTGTAGTGAAATTGTTTGCTTGTAAAATGGTTAAAAATAGCCGCTGGTCATTTCACAGCTAAGTGAACGCGCTCCACGCCAAGCGCCTACACACACACAAACGCACACATACGAGTATGTATTTTCATCAGCTGATAGCACTGATGCCGCTTCATTTCAACACGTATACGCCAAGGTAGGCCAACATTCCATTGTCGTCAACCCCGCCAAGGCTGCAACTGGCATTTGTTGGCTATTCCGGTTACCACCTCTGCTCCCCCTGCGTGTGCATTTATCATTGATTATTGCGTTAATTATCCAGTCAACTCCTACCACCACCAAACTGTCGTGCTCCTTCCTCAACTCATTACTTACTCGGCAGCAGCGAGTAGAGCTGAACTGAGTTGAACTGAGCTGAGCTGAGCAGTGCGTTTCCTTCAATTCAATGCTGTGAATATAAAAGCCACTGACGCATTTTCATTATATGTACACACAAGTATGTAGGTATGCACAAGTATATACTGAAAACCACAATAGCAAAAAATAGCAGCAGCAGCACAACAACAACAACACCAGCGGCGAGTAGAAAATAAGCGTGCGTTCATTGATGTGAACTTCAAAAGGAATTTTAGCTATTTCCGTGCTGCCTACTTAATGTGCTAGCAATTAGTTGTTGTTGTTGTTGTTTTAAATTTTCTGCGTGCTTCATTTAATGCCCCAGCGTCCAGTTGAAGCACAAATACGCATATCCTTGGTTGTTCGAATGGCCTTAAAGAGCCACACTGGTTCATCTTTGCGGAAATATATATATAAATACTTACTAACATATGTAGATATATATTTTATTTATGTATTTATATGCAGAAGCAACTCAACAGCTTAATCACTATTCAATAATTCTGTCTACACGCTTACCATAAGTATGCTCGTTTAATATTATAATTAAAATCGCATATATAAATATTTCTGCTTAAGTATATATGTGTGTAATATATATCAAGTGGTTTATAAAATATTTATCAGCAATTAACCTAATATTAATAGCGAAATACGCTGGAATCCCAACGTTTGAAGGTCATTAAACTACAAAAGTCCATTGGAAGTATTTTAATTATAATTAAAATCTATAGAAAAATTAATAAATATTTTAAAATAATGAATATCAAAAATTAATAAAACAAATTATGCAAGAAAAAAATAAAAACTGTTATTAAATAAAATAAAACAATATTAAAATAAATAAAAAAAATTAAAATAAAATAAAATAAAATAAAATAAAATAAAATAAAATAAAATAAAATAAAATAAAATAAAATAAAATAAAATAAAATAAAATAAAATAAAATAAAATAAAATAAAATAAAATAAAATAAAATAAAATAAAATAAAATAAAATAAAATAAAATAAAATAAAATAAAATAAAATAAAATAAAATAAAATAAAATAAAATAAAATAAAATTAAATTAAATAAAATAAAATAAAATAAAATAAAATAAAATAAAATAAAATAAAATAAAATAAAATAAAATAAAACTAAATAAAATAAAACAAAATGAAATAAAATAAAATAAAATAAAATAAAATAAAATAAAATAAAATAAAATGAAATAAAATAAAATAAAATAAAATAAAATGAAATAAATAAAATAAAATAAAATAAAATAAAAATAACAAATAAATAAAAATAAAATCAAATTAATATTATATATTAAATAAGATAAAATACAATTATATAAAAGGAAATAAAATAAAATACAATAAGATAAAATTATATAAAATAAAATAAAATAAAATAAAATAAAATAAAATAAAATAAAATAAAATAAAATAAAATAAAATAAAATAAAATAAAATAAAATAAAATAAAATAAAATAAAATAAAATAAAATAAAATAAAATAAAATAAAATAAAATGCAATAACATTAAATAAAATAAAATCAAATAAAATAAATTAAATTAAATAAAATAAAATAAAATAAAATAAAATGAAGTAAAATAAAATAAAATAAAATAAAATAAAATAAAATAAAATAAAATTAAATTAAATTAAATTAAATAAAATCAAATAAAATGAAATAAATTAAATTAAATTAAATAAAATAAAACAAAATAAAATAAAATAAAAAAATGAAATATTTTAAAAAAAAAATTAAATCAAATAAATTAACTAAAATAAAATTAAATAAAGTGATACGAAATAAAATAATCTTGAATTAAATTTAATTAAATAAGATAAAATATAATTATATAAAAGAAAGTAAAATAAAATGAAATAAACTAAAATAAAAAAAATAAATAAAATAAAGTAAAGTAGAATAAAATAAAATAAAACAAAACAAAACAGAATAAAATAAAATAAGTTAAAACGAAATAAAACAGAAAATATAAAATAATAATTAATTAAAGTATAATAAAGTAAAATTAAACACAATAAAGTTATATAAAATAAAATAAAATAAAATAAAATAAAATAAAATAAAATAAAATAAAATAAAATAAAATAAAATAAAATAAAATAAAATAAAATAAAATAAAATAAAATAAAATAAAATAAAATAAAATAAAATAAACTAAAAAACAGAAATGAAAATAAAATAAAATGAAGTAAAACTTATCAAAATAGAATGAAATAACATAAATTAAAATAATATAAAATAAAACGGAAAAAATAAAATAATAATTAATTAAAGTAAAATAAAGTAAAATTAAACAAAATAAAGTTATATAAAATAAAATACAAAAAAAAAATTATATTTAAAAGTGAAACAAAGTAAAATAAAGTTAAATAAAATAACTTCAAGTAATATTTGATTAACTTAAATAATATAAAATTAATAGCAACGTATTCGTGCATACTTACATATATATAAGACTTACAAACGAATTCCCAATATTTATCTACAAGCATAGTGATGAAATATGATACCACCATTCGCCATAAACTCCAACTCTTAAGCGTGTTTGATCGAATTAAAAGCTAATCTCAAAATAAACGTAAATAAGACTTTGCGCTCAATTGCGTAACAAGATTCCGAGAACAGGGAAAAAAGCCTGTAAGGCAACAACAACCGTGCTTTGCTACAAACTTTTCATAAAAATTTAATTTTTTTTTCGCTTTTCTCCCCCAAATTCTGTTCATTTTAATAAGCCTATTCCTTCGGTTACACGTGTTTGGACAGCATTAATAAGTCAAATTCTCGGCGGAAAGCATGAGGGTTGTAAGATATATTTACGTACATACATACCTATATATTTGTGTATGATGCTGAGTTAGTATTTTTTCTACAAAATTTTCATTTTATTTTCTATTCTTCACCATACTTAACTGTGGTCACTGATTTGTGTTTATCTTTTGAATTTTTATTAGCAAATATTCTCTTTAACTTCCCTTGGTGGCTTTCAATTTTCCATTTTGGAATTCATTGTTGCTGTTGTTTTAGTTATAAATCTAAGAATGAATTTTTGTGAAATTAAAATAGGCGGAAATTATTATTTGTAAATAAATTTCCGGTGGCATTTGCGCTACTAAAATGTGGACAGCTTGCGCTGTATCTATGTACATATGTTTGTCGAGCGACACTGCTGTTTGGGCTATTTGAAAAATTGCTCTTTAATTTGATGACCTCAAGGGAGGGGTGAATAATTTATGTTGCGGAAAATATACATATTAAAAAATACAAGTAATAAATTTTTATTTTAATTTATATAATTATTATCAATTATTTTGTTATATTTTATTTTTAATTTCTTTTTATCCTTTTAATTTATTATATTATTTATATTATATTATTTTATTTTACTTATTTTTCTGTTTTATTTAACTTTTATCATATAATATTTAATTTTAATTTAAATTAAATTAGTTTAATAGAACTTGATTATGTTTTATTATTTTTATTAAATTTTATTCCTTTAATTAATTTTATTTTATCTGAATTTATTTTATATAATTTGAACTTACTTTTTATTTTACTTTATTTTTATCAATTTATCTGACTTTATTAATTTTATTCGACTTTATGTTATTTTTTATTTATTTTATTTAATTTTATTGTATTTCTTTAATTTATGTATTTTATTTTATTTAAAGTAATTTAGTTTAATTTAGTTTCTCTAAACTTATTTTATTTTTATCATTTCATTTTTTTACTTCATTATATTTTATTTTATTTTATTTTCTCATATGTTATAAATATTTGTTTTGTTTTAATTTACATTATTTTAGTGAATTTTATAATATTCCTTTTCATTCATTCCATTTATTTTATATATTTTCTTTTATATAACGTAATTTAGTTTCTCTAATCTTATTTTATGTTATTTTTATTTTATTTTATTATTTTATTTTTTTTATTATTTTATTTCTTTTTTATATTATATTTTTTTATTATATTTTATTTTATATTGTTTTATTTTTAATTTAAATTATTTTATTTTATTTATTTTGTTTTTTTTTATTTTATTTTATTTTATTTTATTTTATTTTATTTTATTTTATTTTATTTTATTTTTTTTTATTTTATTTTATTTTATTTTATTTTATTTTATTTTATTTTATTTTATTTTATTTTATTTTATTTTATTTTATTTTATTTTATTTTATTTTATTTTATTTGATTTTATTTTATTTTATTTTATTTTATTTTATTTAATTTAATTTAATTTAATTTAATTTAATTTAATTTAATTTAATTTAATTTAACTTTATTTTATTTTATTTTAGTTATTTTATTTTATTTTATTTTATTTTATTTCATTTTGTTTTATTTTATTTAGTTTTATTTTATTTTATTTTATTTTATTTTATTTTATTTTATTTTATTTAATTTAATTTTATTTTATTTTATTTTATTTTATTTTATTTTATTTTATTTTATTTTATTTTATTTTATTTTATTTTATTTTATTTTATTTTATTTTATTTTATTTTATTTTATTTTATTTTATTTTATTTTTTTTTATTTTATTTTATTTTATTTTATTTTATTTTATTTTATTTTATTTTATTTTATTTTATTTTATTTTATTTTATTTTATTTTATTTGATTTTATTTTATTTTATTTTATTTTATTTTATTTAATTTAATTTAATTTAATTTAATTTAATTTAATTTAATTTAATTTAATTTAATTTAACTTTATTTTATTTTATTTTAGTTATTTTATTTTATTTTATTTTATTTTATTTTATTTTATTTTATTTTATTTTATTTTATTTTATTTTATTTTATTTCATTTTATTTTATTTTATTTTATTTTATTTTATTTTATTTTATTTTATTTTATTTTATTTTATTTTTTTTATTTTTTTTATTTTATTTTATTTAATTTTATTTTATTTTATTTTATTTTATTTATTTTTTTTTTAATTTTATTTAATTCAATTAATTTAGTTTAATTTAATTTAATTCAATTTTTTTTATTTTATTTTTTGCTGTAAATTATTTTTGTTATTTTCATTTATATATTATTATTATTTTGTTTTATGTTAATTCTATCCATTGTACTTTATTTAATTTTTTTCTGCTTTATTTCATTTAATTTAATTTTATTCTATTTTATATTTTTGCATTTTATTTTTTTTTTCATTTTATTTTAATGTATTTTGTTTTTACTCAGTAGTATATTATTTTCATTTATTTATGTTGAAAAATAATTTTTTTATTATGTTATGTTTTAATTTTATTAAAAAAAATTATTTTAATTTTTACATTTGGAACCAAAAGTTAGTTTATTTTTTTTTAGTTCAAAAGTAAATTATTTTCAATTAGACAGTCTTTTTGTGGAAAAAGTCTCACTCCAACTTTTAACCGTTAAAGCTATGTATTTCCATTTCTAACTGCATTAGCGGCCTTAATGACGACCACAACAACAATAACAATAACAACAGCAGAAATACCAAAATTAACCACAAAACTCTTGCTATTTAAAACAAAAATAAATAAATAAGTAAAAAAAAGAGAGAAAATAAGAGCGAAACCCCATAAGGTGAGGCAGTAAATGTCTTCGCGCCGCTGTGAATAACAAAAGAATGCACGAATAACATGAAATAATGCTTTCTTAAATGCATAAAAACTCATTTATTGCGAAATTTACATAATTTTCCATTTTTCTTGACAACACACTAACACAGCGAGTGCTTAAAAAGGCAAAAAAAAAAAAACGCAAATAATAATAGAAAAAATAGTACAAAACGGCTGTAGAATAAGTAAGAAATAATAACGAATTGGCTGAGAGTGTAAGAAGAATTCAGACTGAACTTGTGGTAATGCGCTTTACACCGGCCACCCACCGACAAAAGAAGACCTTATGGGACATACATTTGTACATATGTATGTATGCATATAAAAGTAAGGATGAAGGGCGTTGGGGACGACTGTAGGCAAATGCCGCTTTTAATACATTTTTATGATTACATGTAACTTCGCATCATAATTCTCCTGCCTTTCTACTGCATATTTCTCTACTTTTTTTCTACATTTCTTTCATTTTTTATGATTTTTTATTATTTTTCTTTTGCTATGTTTCGGATATCCGTTGGTTTCCTTACATCGGTTTGTGTGTTGCTGAGTGTGACAGTGTGCGGGTGTTGTTGTTGCCCCCACCAAGCGCAGCAGGGACATGAAGGGCTAATTGCAATAATCCATTTATAACATACAATTTGCCGGCACAATGCCAACACACAATGGCTGGAATATCACCGAAGGCGCTAAGCAAAAAATTCAAAAAAACAAAAAAAATAAATATTGAAAAAAATGTATAAAAAACAACAACTACATGTACATGTGTGCTGAATGAATGGATGGCTGAATAAATGAATGCAAACATTGGCTTATGGAAAATGGCTGCATTGTCGGGTAAAAACAACGAATTTCCTATGAAATGTTCACTTTTATATTTATGAAGTTTTCCCCAGCAGCAAGCTAAGCTAATGGTAGCGTAGCAAAAAAAAAAACACCGGAGAAACAATTCAGAAAGACAGAAAATTCTTACAAGCACAGCGGCAGTCAAATCTCCAACCCTGCTCACCCTGCGTGTGCCGCAAGCCAGTAGAGTCTTTGTTTGGTTTAGCTTTAGTGTCGTGGCGAGTAATAACGTTTGTCACACAAAAGTCAAACAGCGTTGATGGATTTTCGAACTTCGAAACATAAAGTGGTTTAAAAGTAGACTTTTTTTTGTTGTTTTTGGGAAAAAATTGCAGTGCTTAATAGATTTATGAGGAATTGCACGGCTTTTAGCATACATTTAGGCGTTTTTAGTTTGTACTCTTCAGACTAGTGGCTCTCTGAAGCTCTTTGCTAAAAATACTTACTTCAGTTGCGGTCAAAATAGCTATCAGGAGAAAAGACATTATTATAAAAAAAATCATGGCGTATGCATTAATTCATGCGGTTTTTTTCGAAAATTAAAACTTTATTGTGAAAAAATTGTTAAACATTTAACGTTCAAAGTATTGTCCATCTGAAGCTAAGATGTTTGCCCATCTTTCTGGCAGTTTGTGGATCCCATCCCATAAGAACTTCTCCGGCTTGGAGGTCAAGAAAGAATCGAGCCAATTTCTGATACCCTGTTCTGAAGTGAAGTGTACTCCGGTGAGGGCATTCTGCATTGATCTGAACAAATGGTAATCGGAAGGTGCTATATCTGGGCTTTAAGGCAGGTGAGGTAGAACTCCCCACCCACAGTTTTCCAAATAGTTTTTAACTGGTCTTGCAACATGTGGCCGAGCGTTGTCATGATGAAAAATTATTGATTCGTGTCTGGCCGCATATTCTGGTCGTTTGTCCGCGATGTCTTTTGCCAAACGAATCAATTGTTTTCTCGGTAGAGGTCCCCATTGATCGTCTGACCTAATTTCCAAGCTTTTGGATGATTCCTAATGATTTTAATCGTCTGAAAACGGTTGCTTGATCAACTCCTAATACTTTTGTAAGTTCTTCTTGTGTCTGGCATGCATCTGCGTTGAGCAATGTCTCCAATACTTGGTCTTGAAATTTTTTTGGCTGTTCGGGTCGTTCTCCGTCATCTAAGTCGAAATTGCCACTTTTAAACCGTGCAAACCACTTTTGGCACATTCGTTCGACTAAAGCATGGTCACCATAAACATCCAGTAAAATACGATGGCTTTCGGTAGCACTTTTCTTCATGTTAAAGTAATGAAGAAGAACTCCCCGCAAAAACACTTTATCTGGTATAAATTTCGACATTTTCAAATGAATGAAACAAATTGTTGTTCACGCTAAAACAAATGACGTCTACTGAAAACGACGCGAAATGACAGTACCTTTGAAATGAATATAGCCACAGATGAACACAACGCGAAATAATACTAGTAGAGCCCTCTCTTAGAAAAACCGCACCCAATAAGTCGTAGTTCAAAAAGCAAACGGTAGATGGCGCTCCATAATCGAGAAGACGTCGTTGACTCGATACTACCAGCAACCGATGTGAGACTTAAAAATATAATCTGCTCCAAGAAAGAGTTCAAACTTTCAGTTATCCCATTTCTACATTTCTCCGGATCGGCCTTAGCAAAAAGCACACACAAAGTGCCCTGGTGAGCCTGCGGAAATAGAAAGGGCAACAGGGTTTGCTTTGGATCTTGATCATTATTTGTAATACAATTTGTATAAGTGGCTTATCGTCATAAGGATTCTTCAAAGCAGTCAATACCAAGCGACAAAAGAATGTAACTGTTTTATTAGATACTCATTTTTCTCACTCGGCGAGATCTGTAAATTTCCTAGTTTTAGTAGAAGAGGTAATATCTGCAGTCACACCGTTTCGCTCCTACAAAACCCCTCGTCCAATTTAAGTTTTCTGTTTAGCTTCAGAGTAGCCTCGAGATATCTTAACACTGTCTTAAAACAACTTTTGGGTCATGCATGAAGACAAAGTCGGAAGGGCTACTCACAGTAGACCAAAGGATTTTAGAACAACCAGTGCATATTTTTTCATATTTAAGAAGTCAGATGAAACTTTTCCTCACAATCGATTAATAAGAGCTTGCTGTGCGACGAGCTGTTTGCATACCAAATGGACAAATCTACGGAAGAAGAAGAAGAAGGTTTTATATTTCGTCGCTTTCTTGGATATAAATTAAGATTTCGAAACCTTTCTACCAAATGCTGCAAGACCAGCAATGGAAGATTAAATTGGGAATTCATTGCAGAAGAGTGAGCACTAGCGTTGGAGAATCACGGGCATGCAGACATGACAACAACAGCGGCACACCTCAGGGCGGTATACCCTCACCTAAGCTCTGGAATCTAAAACATAGCGTTGATATGTATTTGATTTTGTACTTACGTAGGCACCAAATTAAGCTCTAAATGTAATCTATAGATATGGCTATCGAGTGGTGAAACGGTCTCTACTCCCTTTATTGGAACTCTCATTCAAGCTATCAGATCGTTACAAAGTGTATACTCTGGAAGAAACATCTTCATCTTTGGTGACAAGCATTCAGAATTTGCATAAAAGCACTAGACCTAATCACGGCAAACTCTAAAATCGTATTGGGCTGTAGCAGCTGTCTTCAGGAGATGGCTGAATGGTTCAGGTTTTTCTCAAGTTTGAATCATAGGCCATAGAGACATACCATAGAGTCCAACTGCAGGGCAGACGAGTTTCCTAGGCAAGGTACGACGAAGTAGATTCTTTCCAATAAAGTACGCATTGCCCTTGTACCTCTATTGACATACAAACTACTACTAAAGGAGACAAACTTGTCTCAAACGGCACGGGAGAAGGTCGAATGGCTTATATAATCTTGATAAGAAGGGCATTTCAAAGGTAATTGAGATGCTGATGAGGAGATAGAGACGATTTTCCAACTGTTGGGCTGTAAAATTAGCAGACTTTGACATTTTGCAGTCACTTGGAAAGACTTTGTCGTGTGGCAGGAACTTAGTAAGCGATCTAATGAAATTCATGAGACAGTTTAAGTTTAAGTGTGTAGACAAGTAGACGTAGTACGAAAATAAGTCTATTTTGGCTAAGGTTCCCGAAGTTAACTCAACTGAAGTAGAGTTTTGACTCTATGAAACTATAGACTGTTATCTCTACTCGGCCATTTACCTGGTGCCCTAGAATATTTACTACAAACGGCCTTCATCAGTAACAGTATCAGAGTGGAAGATGTTTTGAAAGACGAAGGCATTATCGATTCTTGATCTGAACAATATTTTTGCAAAGTTTCTGGAGGCTAGGCTATCATTTCTTGCCCTCTTCGAAGTCGAAGTTGTCTAGAACGAGGACTGCAAACATGAATAAAGCCGAACTTACAAGCGAAGAAAAGAAAGAATTTATGATGATGCAATCCATCTCAGCGGCTAGCAGTGCGTAGTCGCGTATTCAGTATGTACTAGCTGCCGGAATGTCGTGGATTCAAAACTTAGCGAGGCCACCATAGAAAACTAAAGCAATACATTTTCTAATTGTGATCGTTCCTCGGCAGGGAATGTCAACTCATCCGAGTGTATTTCGGACATGAAACAAAAAAGGGGTTCTCCCAAAAACATATCAGCCGTTCGGTGGGGGCTTAGTATAAAGGGTAGAGGTCCCATTTTTTTTGGAAAACATTCGAGCAAAAATTTATTCAGCATTTACAAAGCAAAAATTTTATACTAGTCTACCTTTTGGGCCTTATGGCGGTGAAGACATGGGGTTAAATAAATGCTACGTTGAAGACTCTTAGATAACTAACCTGCATTTACAGTGTATATAAGACGGCTGTCAATGTGCCGAAGGTTTCTTATGGATGCCTCCAGTTCAATATTCTTGCTATATTTTTATTAGCCGTTGTTGAAACTGGAAAGATGTCTCTTTAGGGAAGTTTCTTTTTAAATAGTTCCTTTAGCTTTGTTACTTCTTTAAGTTGAGGGTCCCAAACCCAGCACACCACTATGTCAGACTAGGAACATTTCTTTTAGCCGTTCCTCTTGTGAAGAGCCGCCTGCCTAAGTCGAATAAGTCGAAACCGGGTTGTTCCAGCATAGTCTTGCGACTGCAATTGTCTACACATTTTCGAGACAAAAATATGTATTTTTATTTGGGCAGTCATAAAAATACTTTCACCGTTATTTAGAAGTAAAGCAGATAATCAGCTGTTAAAAATCGTAACGGATTCATTACTCCAAACTCCATTGAGCTTAAACTACCTGATAACAAACGGAGCTCTCACAACGTGCAACCAAAAAAAAAAAATTAGACACACCAAGCAATAAATATGAGATCTAAATGCGCTTGAAGCCACTAATCAGTTGAAAATGCTTAACTAATTTACACCGTTAAACAGTAATTTTCAAATCTAACAACGCCAAGTGGCAGCCAAGGGAAAAGAAATCAAATTTCGAACGATTTCTTACACTTTAATGAGTTGAATTAAATATGGAAAATAACTGGGAATGTTTGTTCATGCATATGTAAGTGTGTATGTATGTGTATGTATGTATTTGTATATATGTAGTCTTAACATTCATATTGTCATAATTGATGATTGTTTTGAAAGATTTTTAGTTTTTTTTCCCAATAATATTTATATGAACTCGATCATTAGGTTATGACTATGAAAATTAAGCAATTGTGGAAAAAATATATTTACTGATAACTATTTTTCAAATATCTACTACTACGTCCAAACCATATGAGTAGCAAAACTAATTTGTATCGATGGTTTTTTTCTTTTCAAAATTCAAAAAATAATTATGTACACAAGTCCGAGTACTACTACTATTGACAGCCACAAATGAGCGAGAGATATAAGAAAAAAAAAACAAAAATAAACGAGAATCGAAAATAAAGAAATTCACACCGTGAAATTGAACAAATACTGAAACGAATGTAGAGGTGGAGGCGCCTTTCCAAAATCAAATAATTAATGATGTGGCGGCTTCAATCGATACCAGCGGTGTTGGACAAATATACGAAAAGAATTTAAAAAAAGCTTTTTTCTGGCATGAAAATTTGCCAGTATTTAATTTTGGTTATAATTTCCGATTTGTGTCGACTAAAATGTATTTAAGTCACATTAAAGTCTAAATAAATTGATTGATGATACCCTTGAGCCTCTGAGCATGTAACCCCTCGTTTAATGCTGGAGCTTCTGCAACTCCTCAACATCCACATATGTACATACACGGCTCATTTACACCCCACAAACATCAAAGTAAAGCGCGAACGTTGCGCCGGCGCATACAATCATACTCAGAGACATCAGAATATCGACAGCTTGGATACAAAAAAAAAAAAAAAAAAACAAAATAACGCACAAAAGCAAATGTCAGCAATGAAAGCATAAGTAATAGCAACAACAATGTATGTATTTAAGTAGTAACATGAAGCAGAAGAAGAAGACGAAGCAGAAAATTGACGGCAACAATCACAGCGCGTTAAAGTAGTGCAACAAATTTTACGGGCATTAACACTAGCCAACTCGACGGCAGCATGATCATCAATTTTGGGATGTCAGTGTCAGTCTCTGCGTGTCAGTTAGACGGTTCGGTCATTCGGTAGTCAATATCATAAGGCACATGGAGTGGCAATTTACAACGAATTATTAAGGTGGTTCAATGATTTGTCAGATTTTTATTTCTTACTTATTTTATTTCATTGTATTATTTGGTGAATTTTATTATATTTATTTTATTAATAAATTCAATTTAGTTAAATTTTTAATTTCATATTATTTTATTTTTTCTTTTAAATAATTTTCATTTATTATACTGTATTTATTTTAATTTTGACAAAGTTTCATATTTTGTTTATTTTGTCTTATTCTATTTCTCGAATTAATTAAAATTTTTAAATTTCACAGTAATATTTTTATACTGAATTTTATTTTATTTCTTTTTATTTTGTTTTATTTAACTTTAGTTGAGTTTGTTACACTTAATTTATTCTATTTGTATTAATTTTATTCTTTATTTTATATAATTTTAATTGGTTTTCAAATTTTAAATTTATTCTATTTCTTTTTGTTAACTTAATTTAATTTTATTGTTCTATTTGATTTTGTTTAATTTTTTAAAATATTTTTATTATATTATATTTTTTTTGTTTTATTATTAATTTTATTTCATACAATTTTTACTATTTTATTTTACTCAATCAATTTTTTATTTATATTATTTTTTTATTTTAATTTATTTAACGTAATTTACTTGATTTTGTAATGTTCAATTTATTCTATTTTATCAAAATTTATTTATTTAATTTTAATAGGTTTTATGATATAAAATATATTTTTTTCTATTAATTGGGCTTAATTTAATTTAACTTATTTTTTTAATTATATGTTTTAATTTGTTCTATTTATTTTTTTATGTTATTATTTTCTGAATGATTTTAGTTTATCGTGATTTTTTGCTATTCTTATATTTTTTACTTAATGCTTAATTTCATTTAACTTTTTTTAAATCATTTAATTTGGTTTACTTTACTCCACTTTACTTTATTTTAATTTATTTCACTTTATTTTGTTTACTTTTACTTTTCTATTTTATTTTATTTAATTTTCTATTATTTAATTTCTTTTATTTAATTTTATGTTAATATACAATATTTCATTTTATTTTATTTTATTTTGTTTTATTTTTATTTTTATTTTATTTTATTTTAGATTATTTTATTTTATTTTGTTTTATTTTATTTTATTTCATTTTATTTTATTTTATTGTATTTTATTTTATTTTATTTTATTTTATTTTATTTTATTTTATTTTATTTTATTTTATTTTATTTTATTTTATTTTATTTTATTTTATTTTATTTTATTTTATTTTATTTTATTTTATTTTATTTTATTTTATTTTATTTTATTTTAGTTTATTTTATTTTATTTTATTTTATTTTATTTTATTTTATTATATTTTATTTTATTTTATTTTATTTTATTTAACTTTACTTTATTGTATTTTATTTTATTTTATTTTATTTTAATTTATTTTATTTTATTTTAGTTTATTTTAATTTAATTTAATTTAATTTTATTTTATTTTATTTTATTTTATTTTATTTTATTTTATTTTATTTTATTTTATTTTATTTTATTTTATTTTATTTTATTTTATTTTATTTTATTTTATTTTATTTTATTTTATTTTATTTTATTTTATTTTATTTTATTTTATTTAACTTTACTTTATTTTATTTTATTTTATTTTATTTTAATTTAATTTAATTTAATTTAATTTAATTTAATTTAATTTAATTTAATTTAATTTAATTTAATTTTATTTAATTTTATTTTATTTTATTTTATTTTATTTTATTTTATTTTATTTTATTTTATTTTGTTTTATTTTCTTTTATTTTATTTATTTTTTATTTTATTTTATTTTATTTTATTTTGTTTTATTTTATTTTATTTATTTTATTTTATTTTATTTTATTTTATTTATTTTATTTTATTTTATTTTATTTTATTTTATTTTATTTTATTTTATTTTATTTTATTTTATTTTATTTTATTTTATTTTATTTTATTTTATTTTATTTTATTTTATTTTATTTTATTTTATTTTATTTTATTTTATTTTATTTTATTTTATTTTATTTTATTTTATTTTATTTTATTTTATTTTATTTTATTTTATTTTATTTTATTTTATTTTATTTTATTTTATTTTATTTTATTTTATTTTATTTTATTTTATTTTATTTTATTTTATTTTATTTTATTTTATTTTATTTTATTTTGTTTTATTTTATTTTATTTATTTTATTTTATTTTATTTTATTTTATTTTATTTTACCGACTGGTAACACCCTAAAGTATACTTATTCTTTCATACAACTTGTTGGAATTATCATTATTAAATATGTTTTTTTTTTTGCCGCGATCCCTTTACCCAGCAGGTTGTGGTCGCTTTACTACTGTATACATAAGACAGCTCCCACCCTTACTAACCCCGCTCGTGGTAACTTAATTGTTTTGGCTTTGTTTTCGATTCTAACATTTTTTCAAAAGCTTCAATCACAACAATCATAAAGTCATTTATTTGTAGGCCTTCATTGTTTTTCTCACACCTCTTCTGCCAGTTTCGATGTTTCATTTTGCATTAAACGTTTACATTTATTAATTACTTTTACCAACGGTCAGTGGTTTTGTAGTAGCTTTTTCCTTAATTTTTCTAAATTTTAATTTATCTTACAATTTACTAATTGTGTGTGTATGAGTGTAACAAATGTACACTGATTGGTTTTCTAATTGCAATTGGATTAGTTCAAAAGTCAAAAAAAAAAATAAAAAAAAACTTAAAAAAAGTTTAAAAAATTTGGTAAAAAATGACCCGTGGATATTTTATTATAAATAGGCGTATTCCGTTTTTATTAGTTCAAACAGTGATTGCCACACAATCTTGTTCATTTATTAACTAAACATTTCTTTTTTCTATGATCAGTGATGTTGATTGGATTGCCGCTGGGGATCTCCGACTGTGAGAAAATTGGCTTCTGTGTATTATTTGGTGTTATTTTATAATATTTTTTTCTTCGTTTTCTACTGGCTACTTTATTCCACATCTTTTCATGTTACCATTACAATTTGTTTCCTCTAGTTTCTTTGCGATTATTTAGACTTACCAATGATTCCAAAGCTTGGAAGTAATTTGCTCGTCTGACTGAAAGGGTTTCAGAAATAATATATATATATAAGCATAAAAAATATGAAACCCTCTTGATCTCTCTTTCGCAAAACCTTTACTCGAAAAGTCATAAACTCGACTCATCGAATGTCGCCATCATACAGGATGACAATCATAGAGTTGGATCCTTACCTTCCAGTTACCTACTCAGTAGCATTTTTTTGGCTAGAATGATTCTGCTCAGCCGGTAAGCCATCGGCTCGTCCACTGGAAAAGTGTTTCGCCCATATATTCAGTGCGCTCTGGACTTCGGCAACCAACGTTCATTTATGGAGACGGTAACGGAGTCTCTCTCCCACCACAAATCCAATACCATATTTGTGCTCCTTTATATGGCGGCTCTAGTAAATATCCTAGGAATATCCTTCTTCCACCCAGGTCTCGTCTATCGCACTCCTTTGACGACGGTGATGGCAGCCGCTAGTCGTATGAAGACCAGTTAGGCAGCGGCACTTTTCCAATTAAGGGATCGGACAGTCCTGGTGCATATACTAAAATATTTATCTTCGGAGTTCGCCATCAGAACTGGGGTCTTTGACATATGAATGACGGTGAAAAACTTTCCCCACTTGTGAGAACCTTACTCATCGCTCTACATCTAAGCCATGAAAGTCCCTCCGAACCGGGGAGGCTTTGATATCGGAACTATTTTCCATTCGTTTGTGTGTGTTAAGCCAAGTCCCAGAAAACCTGCTTGCCTCCAACTGCCAAAACTCAATTCCGACTGTACAATTGCAGGAACCGGCGAAGAGCAGCTGCCAATATTCACACGTCATTTAATTTCGATTAGTAAAATTCGAGTTTCTCACTCGCCAAGCAACAATTCATACAGCAGCAACAACACCACCAACAACAACAACGGACAAATTGACCACTCGGAATGACAAATAAATGAATGCCTTTCGTTAAATGTTTTTCCAATAATTTCAATGCGAACAGAAAATACCAAAAACAACAACAATGAGAACAACATTAACTTTACCTATAGCTGAACGATTAACAGAAATAACTACAAAACAAAATTATTACCAATGTCTGCGCATAAATTCATCAAATGTGGCAATTATTGTTAACTGCACACTCATTGTCCACTCCGTTTCAGCGTGGTCGTCCGTCAGTGTAAAGGCCGCATGCCGCACAGCAATTTCGCAGCACATGGCACATGGCACAAGTGCAAGGCGAAATGTACAAAATGCACAAAATTCCTAATTGACGGTTGCATTGACAGAGAAGTGGAGGAACGACTCAACGCACGCTGCCCCAAGACTTGTGGTAAAGTATGAATTATGTAGGAATGTAGCGTCTTTGGCGGGGTCTCTGTTCGTCCGTACTGTCTAGCCTTCACAGTGCGGAAGAGAGAGGGTCGCTGAAGAAATCGCTCGTGATATGATATCAATAATCGTTGTAAGTGACCCACACAATGCTCCCTTGCACTTTGCATCGATTGAGTCGATTTAAGGTGTTGAAGTTAATCGAAATGTTAATTAAAGTATAAAATATGCAAGTATAATGTAGTAACTATTAACTTAGCAACTAGAATACTCTCATTCTGTGGGTTCTCTTTAACTGGCATCAGTCCGCATTACTTTGCAGGTGGACCTATTTTGATATACTTTTTAATTAATAAAAAATTAATTCAATATTTTCGTAAATACATCTCTCGGGTCTCGCTAGACTTGAACATTTTATCAGGGAATGTCAAGCCCTCCGAGCGTATTTCTTACATGAAATAAAAGACTCATCATAAAAAACCATCAGCCGTTGGAGGCGGCTTAATATAATAACTTTAGGTCCCTATATTTGTTGGAAAAACATCAAGGCAGGCACAAAAAAAAGGAGGAGCAGCTCGGCCAAAAGTCGGTTACAAGCCGCCAGTAATATGAATAATTTTTTCAAATATCACTTCGTACTTTGAGACTCGGCTGCCATGTCACTGTTGACTGTCGTAACTTTAAGATCGTAGATGATTTCGTCTATCTTCGAACCACAGATGCTACTTCGGACTGAGTAGACAATTGAAAAGTAAAGTCCTATCTCGACGACCAAAGACCACACCCCACCAGTCGCTCATCTCTTCCATGCTGCCATATGGTGCGGGAATGGCGAATATCGCAGCCGATGGAATGATGAGCTGTACGAGATGACAGCGGATCAAGAGACAGCGTCTATGCTGGTGCTATGTGGTCGGGATGGATATGAATAATCCAGCTTTGAAAGCTCTCGATGCAGTACCCGTCGGTGGAAGCGGAGGGGGTCCTACACTCCGAGGGAGTCCTCCAATCCGAGGGAGTTCTCCACTCCGAGGTAGTCCTCCACTCCGAGGGAGTCCTCTACTCCGAGGGAGTCCACGACTCCGTTGGAAATACCATGTAGAGAATGAGCCGGCTGTACTAGGATTTCCAAACGGAATAAATGCCACACCATTTTAAACTCGACAGTAATCGCAGAAGCAGTGTCTTATCCAGTAAAGAAGTAGAAAAAAAACTGAAAATATTCTTTAATGTCTTTGAAGATCAGTTCTCAGGCGCCTTCAGAATTATGCCCTGTTCCCAAATATATATTTCAACACCACACGCAGTCTCGCTAAACTCTTCTTGTATGGGAATTGTTCCTGAAAGACATTCCTTGTGCCTAAACACTTTCGCATTCCCAATATAAATTTTCGTCTGTTGGTGGGCACCGAACCCCATAAGTGTATTAACGGTAAATCAATGGGATCATAAAGTCTTGCACATAGTTCACCTATCACGAGTGCTATTTGGATCAGATACTGCAGTTTTAACATAACCTTGAATTCAAAAAGAAGCTCGATGTTTGGGTGCCACACGAACTAACGCAAAAAACATGATGGACCGAATTTCCATCTGCGAATCGCTGCTGAATCGCAACAAGATCGATCCATTTCTGAAGCGTTCGGTGACTGGCGATGAAAAGTGGATCATTTACAACAACGTCAAGCGAAATCGGTCGTGGTGGAAACGCGGTGAGTCGGCGGAAACGGTGGCCAAGTCAGGATTGACGACCAGGAAGGTTTTGCTGTGTGTTTGGTGGGATTGGCAAGGAATCATCTACTACGAGCTGCTCCCCTATGGCCAAACGCTCAATTCGGCCTTCTACTGCCAACAACTGGACCACTTGAAGGCAGCACTCATCCAGAAGAGGCCATCTTTGATCAACAGAGGCCGAATTGTATTCCATCAGGACAACACCAGGACATACACGTGTTTGGTGACGCGCCAGAAACTCCAGGAGCTCGGATGAGAGGTCCTAATGCACCCACCTTATAGTCCGGACCTGGCACTAAGTGATTACCATCTTTTCCTGTCCATGGCGAACGCGCTTAATGGTGAGAAGTGAAGTTGGCCGCAAGAGAGGCCTGTGAAAAGTTGTTTGCCAATAGGGACGCAGCCTTCTACTTGAGGGGTATAATGAAGTTGGCATCTCGTTGGCAACAAGTTTACGAACAAAACGGCGCATATTTGACTTAAATCGGACAAATTTACACAAAGTTATCATATTATAAAAAAACGAACGAACTTCTTACTTGACCTAATATTTTAGCGGCTAAGCAGGCTAGATCACGTTGTCCGAAAGGATGAAATCATGATCACGTAAGTCATGCCTGTGCCACTTCAAAAAGAAAAGAAGAAACATTATTATTGTGAAAATAGGAGCTCATAAATCACATTTCCAGTCATTCCGCACAGGAAGCGTAAATACAATTTTATATAATTTATTTTTATCTTCATATACGAGTATTTTTCCTCATCGAAAATGAATTTCTTTTGTTTATTCATGACTACATTTCATTGTTATTGATAAAAATAATATGTATTTATTTGTAGAAAATAAAATAAACTATCTAATAATAATATGCATACCTACGTGGATTTCTATTTATGAACTAATCCCAGTAAGCACAACGATTGTGACTCGAAATCGGCAAGCATTCTGTGATTAATACCAGCGAGACATTTTGATTGAATTCTTTTGAAGTGTCACTCAGATCGTTGGCGATTCTACAATTTGTTTCTACGAGTACATTATTTTATTTTTACAACATTTTACAAGAACAAATTCATTGCAGGTAAGATCATGAAATGGAATGAGCAATTAATTGAGCAGTCCTGAAAGCACAAAATCCTCCACTATGAATTTGCACTGAAATTTTTAATCTCTTTTACATTTAAATTTCCATTTATTTTATTATATATTTGAATTTCGCTTGAATCCAAAAATTAGTATATTTTACTTTGAGAAACTTTACTCTGGTGAATTCGCTTCAACTAGACACTTCTGTGTTCACTGGTGTATTAAACTCGGTTATCAAGTTGGTTAACATATAATATTATATAACCCTGTTACAAATATATATATAGAACATACGTCTGTATGCAAATACACTTATTGTGTAAACATTTTCCAATAAATATGTTATTGTTTTTGCGAGTATTTGTACAATTCATTGATTTACGATATCATAAAAATGTAGTAGCCCACTTTGGAACAAGTAATTACATTTTGTGGAATAGTAATGGTTGTATTCAACATTAACCAGAATGAAATATGGCTTAGATATTTCGGTATTTGGGTTAAAACAAAATGCAAATCATTTATAATAAATTGAGAAAATAAAATAATCTGACTAATATTTTCGTTATCTACGAAAGTTCAAGTGCAAGTATTGGTTGTCAGATTAGCAGCAGTGAGTGGCAAACAGACCGTAGAGATTATCTATTTCTCTGCTAGAAAAATGTTTCTTGACTGAATCATACATAAAACGAATAAAATCTCCTCATAAAAATAGATCGGCCTTTCCCAGGCGGCTTTCTTCGGCCAAACGACCCAGCCTGCTAAACCCGAAGCCTCCAAATCGATCAAAAAAGCCGCATTCGAGAGAGGAACTTGCCCCATGTCATCACGATACCAGCGACTCAAGCTATGAACTATCAACTTAAAAACACGGCACTTTTTGACACAAAGTGATTCCAACTTTTAGTACGTGATCCAAATCTGTCTAAAAAACAGAGGATTGGGGTCGGGATTGAATGTTTTGTGAAAGTTGTCCAGAACTTTTTTTTGAAACCATAAAACAGAAAATTTTAAAGAATTAATAAAAGACGTAACAATATCATCAAAGGCTTTGGGGTCTAAGATGTAATTAAAAATGGAAATGCTGGACCTCTTCTTTGGAGTTCCTTCCTGGAAATTTGGGTGCTGTGAGTCACGTACCAGGTGAGAGGTTACATCAGCAAATTTCCTTAATGGAAAATCCTCGTCAAGAGAAATGGAGTACAGGAATGCTAGCAGATTATTTGTTGGAGACTAGAAGGTATTGTACGAACCAAAGGTCAAATATTTACTATAGATACACGACTGGTATTTGTAATAAGTCCATAAATTGGTCAAAAATAGAAGGTCTGCTATTGGGATGTACAAAGGTCTATTCTGTACTTATGGCAGCCATTTTTGGTAGGACTTTAATCCCACAGTACTTGCTGGCGGAAACAGAGGAATAAGAAGACCACCACTTCGTTGAAAAAATCAGGTGAAGAGTGACCTGGTTTCACTTCATATTTCCAATTGGCGCCAAACAGCGAAAAGAAGAAATAAATGGCGCAAAATATTGTTGATTTGGCTATAAACGCATAAGTGATGTCTACGCCATTAAAGAAGAAGAAGAATCCTCACTAAAAGTAAAATATTTGACACCTTTGGTTGGTTCTGTTTATTACAAACTTAAGCATATGATCTTGAGTCTAGTGAAGAGTGGAAAGTACAACTCCGTTATATAAGACAAATTTGTACTTGTTGTCCGATTATGCCCATATTTTTACTAGACCCAGGGAGATATAAAAATGAAATTTTTTCGAAGCGTCCAAATACTTGATTGTGCACCCGAAATTTTTTCCACCCATATTATTTTTTCATTCAAAATATAGCGGCCGTAGCTGAGAGTGTACACGAAGACCTTGGAGAGTCGATTCGGCACCAGTCGCAGCAACTCGAACTGACGCATGGAAAGACTTGGCGCATTTTACGTTAAGATCTTAAATTGAAAGCGTACAAAATATAGCTTGTGCAAGAACTGATTCCATTCGACCTTCCCAAGCGACATCGTTTCGCTCTATGGGCTCTTGAAAACTTTCAAGAAGATCCGATATTTTGAAGAGATTCAAGACCTGCCATTTCGTCCAGAAAAAACAACGGCTTGGTGTGGTTTGTGGGTCGGTGGAATCATCGGTCTATATTTCTTCAAAAAAGATGCCGTTGAAAACGTAACCGTAAATGGCGACCGTTAGCGCACCATGATAACCGAGTATTTGATGCCTTAAATTGAAGCTCGTGATCTTGGCGACATTTAGTTTCCCACACATCCCATCAATCAATGGATTTATTGAGAGAACTCTTCCGTGAGCAGATAATTTCACGTTTTGTGCCGGTCGATGGACTACCAAGATCATGTGATATCACACCTTCAGACTCTCTCCTGGGGGGATATATAAAGTTTAAAGTCTATGCGTACAATCTCGCTTCGATTCAGTCCTTGGAGCAAAACATTACGCGTGTCATTCGCCAGTGACCAGTCGAAATGATCAAACGAATTACCGAAAATTGTACTCAACGGATTGACCACCTGAGACATAGCCGCGGCCAACATTTGAAAGAGATAATCTTCTAAAAATAAATGCCAAAGAATGGTCTTTCGAATGATAATAAACATTTCTCATTAAATTGGAAATTTTTTTGTTTTTTTGAAAGAGTAGGGAACCTAGAAATGGATCACATTATATTAAGAATACAAAATTCAAGAGCGCTAAAGTGGGGGCTAAGAAACTTTAAAACTTTATAACTTTTCTGAATAAGCAAAGAAAAAAAATTAAACTAAAAAATTAAAAAAAAACGTTTTCCTACCTTTTAGTGATTTTTTATTACATCTTTCTTCACTTCCTCAACGATTTATCATTAAAAACTAATCAGATGTAATCAATTCACAATTTGTTTTCTTTGGCTTGTGGGTGATTGAAGGATACAAAAATTCAAGGACTCATCGCACAGAAAATCTAAAAAAGAAGGCAGGTGAGTTTAATTTAAATAAAACAATGAGGGGATTGCAACAGGAAATATTGTTGTTATAGTGGATGGAAAAGGGGCATAAATAGTTGTGATTTGAAAAATAAAGTTTTGACACAACTTTTTGTTTTGAAGATAAGAAATTTTAAATTGGAAAATATTTTAGTGAAAAAAATTTGTTTTTTTTTTTGTAATTTCTTCTTTAGTAAAGTGATTTACTAAAACAAAGAATCCAATGGGAGTTTTTGAACATGCGACATTTCGTATTTACGTACATACACTTATGTATATATTTTAGTCTATCTATTTTTTTTATTGAATATTTCACTTCCTCTACCATTTCTAGGCAATTGTTAGCATTCTTTGCATAATTTCAAAAGTTACACCGCCTCTTTTGCAATATATCCTTGCGGCACATATCCTTAACAGTTGCAGGAACAAAACTCTACTTACAAACACATGCAAGTAAGTATCCCGTGGCAGGCATACCTATGTATGTATGTGTATATGTATGTATTTATTTCCACGCACAAATGTCTCTGATATTTTTGGTATGCGAAAACCGCAAAATGTTTAATGTTTTTCCTTCAACTTTGATGACTTTGGCGCTGATGATGTTGTTGATGGCAATGAGGGTCATCATCATCATCTGTGCACTGCACACATGTACATGTCTACATATAGGTAAATACATCAAGGAATACCCACATATGCTGCAAGTCTACCATAAATGGTGACATCTGTTACCGTTCGTTGTCCTTGTAAGTTGTCTGCAGACATATGTATATATATACATACATATATATATATATATTTTATTTGTTGGTATGTATGTATAATATTACAGAAATAAACCATCATCAAAGTTGGAATTTTCTAAGTTTAATATTTTTGGTTAAATATTACATTACAATCACAGTTGTGCGTGTTTGGTCGGTTAGTTGGCTTAACGAGCCAGAATTTTAACGGTTCGAATTTCAAATGTTTTTGCAAACATAGTTAAAGTGAACTTTCAAATCACTACTAGAGTTTGTTTAATATTTCATTTGAATTATGCGAAATTTTAAATTTCTAATAAAAAATTTTTAAAGAAAAAAGCACCAATTGGCAAATTTAATGAGGAATGTTTACTAACATCTAAAATTTATTTTTGAAGATTATCTTTTTCAAATATTTGCCGCGGCTACGTTGAGTCCAATTTTCGGTGATTCGTTCGATCATTTCGACTGGTAACTGGCGAATGACACGCGTAATGTTTTGCTCCAAGGACTGAATCGTAGCGGGAATCTCCGCATAGACTTTAAACTTTACATATTCCCATAAGAAAAAGTCTAGAGGTGTGATATCACATAATCTTGGTGGCCCATCGACCGGCACAAAACGTGAAATTATTGGCTCACCGAAGTGTTCTCTCAACAAATCCATTGATTGATGCGACGTGTGGGAAGTGACGCCGTCTTGTTGAAACCAAATATCGCCGAGATCATGAGCTTCAATTTCTTCTTTTTTCTGGATGAACTGGCAGCTCTTGAATCTCTTCAAGTTGTTCTTTGTCCCAAATGCACAATTTTGCTTTTTAACATATCCATTGAGCCAGAAATGGGCCTCATCGTTGTACAAAATTTGGCTCGAAAACATCGGAACTTCTTGGAACTTTTCAAAAACCCATGGAGCGAAGCTATGTCCCTTGTGAAGATCGAGCGGCTTTAGTTCTTGCACAAGCTATATTTTGTACACTCTCAATTTAAAATCTCGATGTAAAATGCGCTAAGTTGTTTCATACGTCAGTACGAATTGCTTCGAACCGCCGCCGAAACGACTCTCCAAGGTCTTCGTGTACACTCTCAGCTGCGGCCGCTATATTTTCTTCACTGCATGCTGGTCTATTCGGCCGAATATTTTCCAATATAAATTGCTGGATCTCAAGAGGGATGATGGTGTTGCGAAAAGTACGCTCAATAGACCGATTATGTCGACCAAAAGTTAAACGAAGCTTAAGAAACATGTTCTTCAGAGAACCTAAACATTGTTCAGGCGTAAGTCTTTCCATGATGAAATGCCAAATAACACTGAACAAAAATAACATGACAGCTTTACACGACTCACGCGTCATCTATCAAAAACAGTCTATGAAAAAGTACGTCTACTTGGATCAGCCGTTATAAGCTGGATACTAACCTCTAGGAGGTTCTCACTCGTCACTATCGATGTAATGTGTTTTAACGTTGTATTGATGAAACACTATTCACTCTGTTGGCCAAAGCTGAAAACTTCTGGGTGATTGATTTCTTCAGACGGTCCAGCTCCCAAGAGTATAGGTTCGAATTAAGAGTTTGACCGTAGGAATGTAGCTGATATTGGATGATTCCTTGCTAACCCCACCAAACTCACAACAAACCCATTCTGACCCTCAATCCTGACTTGAAAAGTGTTTGTGCCGGCTTACTGCCTTTCGTCAACGGAAGACTGTTTTTGTTTAATGTTGCTATCCGCTTATTAAATGGGTCGATTTTGTTATGATTTGCAGACGGAATGTCAGCCTAGAAATACAACGCAGAATGACTCTTGCCAACAGGTGTTACTTTAGACTGAGTAGGCAATTGAAAAGTAAACTCCTCTCTCGGCCAACCAAAACAAAAACTCTACAAGTCGCTCATTATACCGGTCCTGCTACATGGCGCAGAAGCGTGGTCGATGTCAACATCTGATGAGTCGGCCCTAGGAGTCTTCGAGAGAAAAGTTTTGCGTAAGATTTATGGTTCTTTGCGCATTAGCAACAGCGAATACCGCAGCAGATGATGGAACGATGAGCTATACGAGCTATAAGATGCGAATGAAGAGACAGCGGCTACGCTGGCTAGGTCATGTCGGAAAGCACCTGGTTTCTCTTGGTATTTCCAACTGCCGCCAAACCGCAAAAAAAAGACATGAATGGCGCACTGTAATTGATTCGGCTATAATCGCGTCAGCGGTGCCAACGCCGTCTATCCGTCTATCACAACATGATCGATCTGGTTGGAAGTTTTCCGATCTGGAGACAGCCAAGTAGCTTGGTGAATTTTTTTGTGCTGGAATCTAGTGCTACAGACAACCATATTTCGGGCCCCGGCGAAGTCGATCAACCTCAGCACATTTGGAGATGTTTCGTCGTGGAGACTGAATTTTCCGACAGCCGTACCAAAGATACCTTCTTTGCCCACCCTAGCGTTGAAGTCGCCAAGCACAATTTTGACGTCGTGGCGGGGCCAGCGCTCATAAGTGTGTTCGAGGCGCTCGTAAAAGGCATCTTTGGTGAAGTCATCCTTCTCTTCCGTCGGGGCGTGGGCGCAAATTAGGGTGGTGTTGAAAAATTTTGTCTTGATGCGAATTGTGGCTAGACGTTCATCCACCGGAGTGATTGCCAGTACTCGGCGACGGAGTCTCTCTCCCACCACGAATCCGACACCAAATTTGCGCTCCTTTATATGGCCGCTGTAGTAAATTTCACAAGGACCCACCTTCTTCCGTCCTTGTCCCGTCCATCGCAGTTCTTGGACGGCAGTGATGTCAGCCTTTAACTTTATGAGGACATCAACCAGCTGGGCAGCGGCACCTTCCCAATTAAGGGACCGGACATTCCAGGTGCATGCCCTAAAATCGTAATCCTTAAAACGTTTGCTTGCCACTTCTTACAGTGTAAATCCGGAGTTTTTATAAGTGTCTGATGACTATTCGACTACGAAATATTCGGCAAATTAACAAGTCTGACCCATTTAATAAGCATAAAAACTATGAAAGTAACGTCGAACCTTCTGCACTCTGCCAAAAACAATAAGCAACGAACTTAATTACCACAGCCCACCGACCCACCAACCCACGCAGCGGTGATGGAAATCACGCCAACCGAAATGATATGCGAAGAATTTCTTTGTTGAACATTTTCTTTGGCTCTCTCTATAATTAAACTAAAAAAAAAGAAAAATTTGTAGAGTGACGACTGACGGCGTAAACTATAAGTCTTGCCTGAATGGCTCCAGCCAACTGTTTTAATGATTTCTTTTCTCATTTACAGTGTGATGTTTGGCGAAAAATTACAGCTCACCGAGTGCAAGAATTGTAGTCCTTTGAATGGTAGCTCTGTTTGTTGTTGGTGTATATCCTAACAACTTCGCACTTCCTTCAAGAAAATTTGTACAAAATGTTTTTCATTCATCTGTCTCTCTATTTGTTTGTTTGTTTGTCCTTCTCTCTGTTTCTCTGCCTCTCTGCCTGTCTCGATTTCCTCATTGCGAAAGTCAAAGTTCACAATCATTACGAGTTAATTTGTATGTAAATGAAGACATAAGGACTTTTGCTAATGTTTCAATTAAGTGTAGAATTTAATTTTGGGTTTTTTGTACTTTTCTACAACTACTCTCCCACAATAACAACAACAGCAACAACAGCGCTTGTTGTCCTAGCAATTTGGCGAGTTTATTAAAGGCCAACGCTCGTCAAGTCATTAGCTGAGTACTCACCAGAATTTATTTGCTGCCTCTTTTCACGAGTTGCTTTGGCAGCTTTTCGGTATCTTTTTTTTTATAGCATTCTTTCACTAGCTAACCGCCTCCTCTCGCCCGCTTCTCAGCCAGCATTTGATTGTAATTTTGAGTAATTTAATTTAATTGACCTTCGACTAGTAGTCAAGCTGGCGAACTCTTATTGAGGAAGAAGAGGAGGAGGAAGAAGGAGAAGAGGAAGAAGAAGAAGAAGAAGAAGAAGGGGAAAAATAAGAAGAAGCTAAAGATTTGATGGCGTCTCAAAAACCTTGCATTCAAATTGATTTAATTTGTATTTATTAAAAGGTAAAAACTACACAATAAAGCAGCAAAGTTCAATAATAATAAAGCTTAAGCTCCGACCTTAATCCTCAAGCATCAAACCGCACCACAGACAAACTACCTACCTACCTATCTACCCACATATGTATGGTATATACATATACAAGTTCCTCCTATAACTTGTAATACTCTTATCTCTAGACTACATACACATATACTCGCAAACCAGCTTTGTATCTTATATTAGGTCAAGTAAAAAGTTCGTTCGGTTTTTTATTGATTTTTCAAAATATGATAATTTTGTGTACATTTGTCCGATTTAAGTCAAACATGCGCCGTTTTGTTCCTAAACTTGTTGCCAACGAGATGCCAACTTCATTATACCCCTCTCGTAGAAGGCTGCGTCCCTATTGGCAAAAAACTTGGACAGCCAATTTTCACAGGCCTCTCTTGAGGTCAACTTCTCACCATTAAGCGCGTTCGCCATGGACAGGAAAAGATGGTAATCACTTAGTGCCAGGTCCGGTCGATAAGGTGGGAGCATTAGAACCTCCCATCCGAGCTCCTGGAGCTTCTGGCGCGTCACCAAAGACGTGTGTGGCCTGGCGTTGTCCTGATGGAACACAATTCGGCCTCTGTCGATCAAAGATGGACTCTTCTGGATGAGTGCTGCCTTCAAGTGGTCCAGTTGTTGGCAGTAGAGAGCCGAATTGAACGTTTGGCCATAGGGGAGCAGCTCGTAGTAGATGATTATTTGCCAATCCCACCAAACACACAGCAAAACCTTCCTGACCTTCAATCCTGGCTTGGCAACCGTTTCCGCCGGCTCTCCGTGTTTCGACCATGACTGATTTCGCTTGACGTTGTCGTAAGTGATCCACTTTTCATCGCCAGTTACCAAACGCTTCAGAAATGGGTCGATTTTGTTGCGATTCAGCAGCGATCTCTTAGATAAAAACCGAACGAACTTTTTACTTCACCTAATATATTCAAAATCGAAGAAAACAGTCCAAGCCAACTGTGGGCATAATCGCCGCCTTCCCATTTTCAGCAGTTGATCATCTCAAAAAGCTTCCATTTTGAATAAATCACTTAAGGGCATGTGTGGCATTCGAAGCAATAAGCAAGTAGACTAATAACCAGCAACAACAACAACGACAACAACAGCAGCAAGAAGTGTGCACCAAAAGTAGTCAACTACTGCATGCTACACGCAGACATACACACACACATATCCACTGAGGAGTACAATAATAGCCGTCCAACTTTGTAAATCTGCATATCTATGTATGTATCTACTTGCACTTTGCATACAAACATACAATCATATGCACATACATACATATTTATGTACAACAAATGCTTCTGAAGCATCATGCCACTGAGTGAGTAGCCTCCAAGTTGTTGCTGAAGTAGTCGTTCGAAGGAGTTTTGCTTTTGATTTTCTAACTCCACCCATTTGGCTGCTGCAGTCGTCCAACTGCAAGCACAAACAGGCACTACATACACACGTACACACATACATACACACAAAGGAGTAGTTGCGCTTATGCAGTTGTATGCATAGCCAATGGTTATTTGTAGTTTGCTCACTTGCCACATTCGTTCATCAGTCATCATCGTCCATTCGGGCATGCAAGGCATGTAATATCAAAATGGGAAATTGACTCAAGGAAAATTCTTGTTTTGCTTTCTAGGGCGCTGAGGGAGCTGAAATGGTAAACACTTATTGTGAGTTGGTAGCAGTTGCATTTGGTAATGAAGCTGGAATGGATCGATGTTGGCTAAGTCTCTTGGCTAAGTTTCAGTGTCTCGAACTGCTCTTATATTCCAAGAAGCTGGAAAAGAGTTGAGGTGGATTTCATACTAAAACCACATAAGAGAGCCCACGACAGCGCCAAAGACTTCAAACACACTCACTTCCTTCTGAATGGATTTTCAGGTGAGATCACTCCAAACAGTGGCGACTTCATCGACTATCCAACACGCGGGTCGATCAACAGCGATCGCTCTTCGTGAAGTGGTAGATGTAATAAAAAAAGATTGTTACATCACCAATGGCGGCCTTCTTAAAACATATTTATATGGAGCCTATAACAACATGTCGGTAAAGACGATATTTGTATTTGGTGGCTCAGCGACACACCCAAGGAGGTGTATTGTCCTCGCTTTTATGCGATATACAACACCGACTCAACGCAAAGTGAGTGAAAGTAGTAGCATTTACAGACGGTCTCGTGTTGAGGATATCAGGGTTGTTTCAACAATCCGTGAGATTATAGTCAAGGGCCTTACGAAGCTTTACGTACATGTGCAATGTATGTCACACTAAGTGTTAATCCTAGTAAGATGAAGCTGTAGGGGTTTCAACACTTGGCAGAGAATATCCAATTTCGGTTGCTCCTCGTCAGAAAATGCTGAGTCCTCTGAATGTATTTCTGAAATGAAATAAAAGCTCCCCATAAAAATCCAGCAGTCGTTCGGAGGCTTAGAACAAACTGGAGGTCCCTCTATTTTTCAGTAAACATTGAGACGTACCCAACAAATTAGAGTAGAAGGTCCGCCGGAAATATATGATCCCGATGTTGGTTGCTATTCATAGTTTCTGAGTAATATGCCCCAAAGCTTTATAGGCGTCAATGAGTGCCACGATCAGGTCATTCTTGACTATACATTGGCCATTACCACCACCGCCTGCGACGTTGTCTGAGTCTGATGTGGATTTATAACGTCGTCGTTCCGCTTCGATCAGTAAACTGGCGTTGCACTCTCGCAGATAGTTTTCTTTTGGTAAAGTGCGGCAGCGTCCTACAAAATGCTAAGTCTACATCCATTAACTACTTAAATCGAGTGTGTTCCTTCCTTCGTTGTGTTGAACTTTCAACTAAGTCTCTCATAAACCTTTTATTATTCAGCCATCCTTTACTGGTGTTCGCCACCGGCCTTTTCTTTGCTGATCAGCACTTTTGCATCACCTGTATAGCGTAGAAAGGTCTTCTCTTCAAACCGAAACAGCATTACTATTGCTCTGAACTGTTCATTTCACAACAATGATATGGCCGCAAGTAAACCCGCTGTACACGTCGATGGAAGTAGCCTCTTGCCCCACCGACATTTGGGTTTATTTCCCAATCCGTAACTTCTCGTTGTTCGCCTTCAAGTTAAGTTTTTCTGCAGGATACATATTAGAGCTGGCTCCGGAGGGGAAGAGGTGACTTGGTAAAGTATAAATTTCGTCATTTACGAGTACGTTAGTTATCGAAATAGTGTAGAGTGGTGGATCGTCAGAATTTTCCGAGGGGTTAAACATGCTATTTGTTATAGCAAAATAATTGATGTGGTCGACCTTTGAAAGTTTATAATTCAAATTAGTACACACAGAACACTTCTAAATGAAGTTACTCGGAAATCGTGCATCGTGCGCAACAAATGGAGCTGTGTCTATCCATTTTATGGAAGATTTTGCAGAGGGTTCTTGGTAGACTGGCTAACAAAATTCAAGCCGTGCCAGAATTGGAGCCGAACGAGCATCACACATACCCAAAATGATTTGACCATTGAACCCGACTTTCACAAGAAAATTTTGGTCAGCGATGAAGCTCACTTTTGGTGGAATGGTAGCATGATGAGAACCCATAAACCCTTATTCAGACGACGACGTATCCTAAAATGGGCATTGTTTAGTGTGCTCTATTGATAAAGGGAATCATAAGTCGATATATCTTAAAAAATTACGTCGGCCATAATGTTACACTCAGTGGGGAAAGCTATAGAGCCATGATTAAACAATTTGGAAGTGTCCATAAACCACGTAGCTTTACCAAGAGAGAGAGAGATCAAGCTTTAAATGCCAGGCTATAGAAATGTTATCAAGGCGAGGAGGTGAGAGAAAAACTACGTTATTAAAGTTGATTGACTATTTTAATATGTGATTTATGATGTCGTATGATATTTTAGAAAGCTACTAATATACATTCTAATTATTATTAATTTAAAATAAATCAGCTTTTTTATAAATATGCAGTAGAAGTGTGAAACAAAATCACGTTCCAGCAGGCAAGGAAGGGAGGCATCACAGGAAAGGAAAGGCCGCTTTAGGCTACATGAAGTAAGGGAGGAGTCTCGGAAGACCTGAAATATGACTAGGTTGTTCATGGACAATCCCTTTCTCGTGTCTGTATTAGAGGATCTTTATGATGATGACCTTTGATGCCAACAAGACCCGGCGCTACATGCCATACAGCTAACGAGGCAAGCAATTTTTGGAAGGAAACTTTTGGTGAGCGCAATATCTTGAGTGGTGGGCCTGTGGCTAGTTTCCAAGATTGCGCGATTTAACACCGCTGGACTATTTTTGGTGAATATCTATGAAATCGTTTATCTACGTAGTTTAGCTCAAGACGCGGAGCGTTATTGCTGATATACTCGTACGGTACCAATTGCTGCAAAAAGTGATTGAAAATTGGGCTCCTCGGCTGGAATTTATTCGACCCCGTCGCGGCGATCACTTGCCCAAAATCACTTTTGAAACATGAGAGTAAATTCCTATCTTTATAATAAAGCTAAATTCTTGGTCATTAAATCATACGCGTTTTTTTTTTCTTGTAACTAACATGTCTAAGAAAATCACCTTTTATTTAATGACCCAAAGGTCAGACTGCATGCCCTGCCTTGAGGCAAGAATAAAAGAATATAAGTAAAGATAATCTTCTGAATATGTTCTCCAAAATTATATATATTTTTAAATTACATATGTACCTATATGTATGTACATATCTGTATAAAACCTTAATCCTTTCATTATATTATTATGAATTTAAAATAATAATATAAAATTTGCCAAAAATAGTACTTAAACAAAATAAAATAAATTATGACAGTAAAAATATACTAAATAATTATTAAAAAAAAATTGAGTTTTAAAAAATTCAACAAAAAAAAACTCGTTTTCAAAAATTATGCAAAATCAACTTACGTCGCTCTGCGAAAGGGTAACAATTTATTTAGCATTTATACGGCATTTATTTAAGCGTAGCCAATTTCGCACGCAGATTTAGGCGAATGATGTGTAGGTAGAAAAAAATGTATACATACATACATATATACACACATTTATATATTCAGTGGATAACAACAAAGTTTGCTGCCGCCTAACAATAAACTGCCTCAGCTCAACGGCGCTTGCGTGCAGACTAAAGGATCGAGAGTCGATTTTTTACGAATATTTAAAGCAAGTGATTGTGTGATGTTTATACTTATATGAAATGTATGTATGTATGTATATATGTATGCATATTTAAAAATGCGTTTCTAATCCCAGCCAACATAAGCCGCAAATTCTCTAATGAAGATTTGGGCATCTTTGGAAGCTTCAGTTGGTTGACATACAAATAGAGCGTCGGCGCAGCATAGCAGTCTTGTATGTAATAATAAATTAGCAATAAAATGAACAAAGCAATTTTTGTGAAAAGATTGAAATTGACCGCCGTTCGAATTGACCGACAGTTTACATGATTTTCTCGTGTTCCAACCACATTAATTCCACAGCTGCCTCGTCGACTACAAAGCCTGCGTGTGCACTACAAAAGCGTATAGAAATTGCATGAAAACCAAGTTAATATGAGAGGGAAAAATTAAAAAAAAAAATAAAAAAAAAATAAAAAAAAATTAAAAAAAAAAACAATTAAAAGAAAAATTAAAAAAAAATTAAAAGAAATATTCAAAAATATTAAAAAAAAATTGTTTAAAAATTAAAACAAAATTTAAATTTAAAATTAAAAAATATTAAAAGAAAAATTAAAGAAAATTAAAAAAAATTGTTTAAAAATTACAAAAATGTTTTCAAATTAAAAAAAAATTAAAATTAAAAAAGAATTAAAAAAAGTTTTACAAAAATAAAAAAGTAAGAGAAAAATTTAAAAGAAATTAAAAAAAAATTAAAGGAAAAAGAAAAAAAACTCAAAATTAAAATTAAATAGAAATTGCATAAAGGCAAGTTAATATAAGTACTTTTTGGTCAAACAAGAAAGAAAAATTAAAAAAAAAAAAAAAAAAAAATTAAAATAAAAAAATTAAAGAAAAAACAAAAAAATTAAAAAAAGAAATATTAAAAAGAAAATTAAAAAAAAAATAAAGAAACTAACAAAAATGTTTATAAATTCAAACAAAAAAAACTGAAATAAAAATTAAAAAATATTTAAAGCATAATAAAAAAAATTAAAGAAATTAAAAAAAAATGTTTAAAATATAATGAAAAAATTAAAAAAAATTAAAGAAACTAAAAAAATGGTTATAAATTCAAAAAAAAAAAGATTTAAAGAATAATAAAAAAATTAATGAAATTAAAAAAATGTTTAAAATATAATAAAAAAAACATATTAAAAGAAAAATTAAAATAAATTAAAGAAACTAAAAACAAATGGTTATAAATTAAAACAAAAAAACTGAAAAATATTAAAGAAATTAAAAAAAAATGTTTAAAGTATAATAAAAAAAAATTAAAAAAAAAAACAAATTAAAAGAAAAATTAAAAAAAATTAAAGAAACTAAAAAAATGGTTATAAATTCAAACAAAAAAAACTGAAAAAAATAAAAGCATAATAAAAAAAATTGAAGAAATTAAAAAAAAATGTTTAAAATATAAGAAGAAAGAAATTAAAAAAAACATATTAAAAGAAAAATTAAAAAAAATTAAAGAAACTAAAAAAATGGTTATAAATTCAAACAAAAAAAAAACTGAAAAAAAATTAAAAGCATAATAAAAAAAATTAAAGAAATTAAAAAAAAAATGAAAAAAAAATGAAAAATTAAAAAAAAACATATTAAAAGAAAAATTAAAAAAAATTAAAGAAACTAAAAAAAATGGTTATAAATTCAAACAAAAAACTGAAAAAAATAAAAGCATAATAAAAAAATTAACGAAATTAAAAAAAAATGTTTAAAATATAATAAAAAAAAATTAAAAAAAAAAACATATTAAAAGAAAAATTAAAAAAAATTAAAGAAACTAAAAAAATGGTTATAAATTCAAACAAAAAACTGAAAAAAAATTAAAAGCATAATAAAAAAATTAAAGAAATTAAAAAGAAATGTTTAAAATATAATAAAAAAAAACAAAAAAATTAAAAAAAAATAAAAAAAGCATATTAAAAGAAAAATTAAAAGAATTAAAGAAACTAAAAACAAATGGTTATAAATTCAAACAAAAAAAAACTGAAAAAAAAATTAAAAGAATAATTAAAAAAATTAAAGAAATTAAAAAAAATTATTTAAATAAAAAAAAAATTTTTTTTTAACACAATTTTTTTACAAAATTAAAATATGACAAAAATTCCAAACACTTTGTCGACACATTATTGGCACACGCCGGAATGTGGCTCTCCAAGTAATTGTACCACTCTACAGCACCCAAACAATGTTGCAATTGCACAACACACACACACACACACATACACACCACACAGTAGATGCACCTCAATTGTCGTACGTCGGCTCTTGTCTTTTGTGTGGTTTTTGTACGCTAACCAATCGGTAGCTGAAAATTTAAAGTATCACTTAAGTTTTAAGTGAAAATTTGCCGCCTCAAAGTTATGCTCAAGAAAAAGCGTTTGCGGTTTTGTTTGGCTCGCCGCGCATTGAGGAAGACTCTTTAGAAAACTCTACTCAATGTCATCTCATCAACTCTCAACTGTGGACAAAGGTGCAAAAATATTTCTTATTATATATGAGTGTAGCAGATACCTGCATACATACATACATACAAACGTTTGCATGCATAAATAAAGGTATTCACTGCCTGGTGGGTCTGTCGTTAATGTCAAGCGCTTGATTGGTGCTGGTCGCTCGGCTTTATACTCGCACCGCACAGTTGCGTCTGTCCGTTCACACGTCCGTCCGTCTGTTGGATTGCATTCATTCAATATGCGCACTTATTAACGCCTTTACATTTAAATCATTTTTAATGGTCAATAAAAAGATTTTTCTACAGAAGTTTTGCAAAATATTTTGCGTTTAACCGCAACGCATTGTATTCTACACCCTATACAAGGTGTTAAGTTGTTGCAATATCAAGCGCAAAAAGAAATTTAAAAAAAAATACATATATAGCACGCATAAAGGTGAATTTCTTCAAAGATTGGACATCGTCAAAGCATCGCCGCTGCAGTTAAAATTAATTTTTCAGTTCTATGCCATCCTCAGCGGACGATGACGTCTACGCATACAAAGTTGCGCTGGAAGGAATGGCAGGTCGTTGAATATTTTTACATATTTTTAAAAAATTTGTCTTAGTGAAAAGTAAAAAGTAATCCATTTTTCGAAATTTCGAATTTTTCTTCGTAAAAAAATCAACCAATCTCTGAAGCGGATAGTGAGTGGTGATGAAAAGTGAATAACTTACTGTAACGTCAAATGAAAATGGTTGTGGTCGAAGGACGGTGAACAGTCACAAACGGTTTACATGCCAAAGATTATCGGCCAGGAAGGTTTTGTTGTGTGTTTGGTGGGATTGGCACTATGAGTTTGTTCACCTATGGATTACACTTAATTCGGACCTGTACTGTAAGCAATTGGATAATTTGAAGGGAGGAATCGCCCAGCTTAGACCAACAGAAGGGGAATTGTGTTTCATCAGGATAACACTAGACCACACACATCGATAATGACTCGCCAGAAGCTCTGAGAGCTTGGTTGGGAGATTCTCGTGCATCTACCTTACAGTCGGAGCCCCGCACCAAGAGATTATCACCTGTTCCGGTCTATGGCGCATGATTTGGCTGGTGAAGATTTGGCTTCCAGAGAAGCCTGTGAACTCGACTTTCCCGCCAAAGTTATCGAGCAAAACGTTACATATTTGACATAAAGCGCGTCATTTGATTCTCCCCTTTGCTGTTTGGGCCACTTGGAAATACCAAATGAAACCAAGTCGCTCCCCACCTTATCTTCCTAGCGAAATGGAGGTCCTTTTTCTCTACTTCCACCTGCGGGTAATGCATTGAATACTTTCAAAAGTATAAGCTTTCATTCAGCGTAGCCGCTGTCTTTTCATTCGCTTAACTATATTATTATCACCGTATAACTCGTACAGCTCATCGTTCCATCGTCTGCGGTCTTCATCATAGCCAATGCGGAAAGGACCATAAATCTTTCGCAAAACTTTTCTCTCGAAGACTCCCAAGGCCGACTAATCAGATGTTGTCATCGTCCACGCTTCTTCGCCATATAGCAGGACGGGTATGATGAGCGACTTGTAGAGTTTGGTCTTCGTTCGTCGGGAGAGTACTTTACTTTTTATTGTTTACTCAGACCAAAGCAGCACCTGTTGGCAAGAGTGATTCGGCGTTTGATTTCAAGGCTGACATTGTTGTTGGTGTTGATGTTGGTTCCAAGATAGACGGAATTATCTACGACCTCGAAGTTATGACTGTCAACAGTGACGTGGGAGCTAATTCGCGATGAGAGGAGATATTTTGTCTTGTCCTCGTATGTTTTTTCCTATTCTGCCTACGCTTCTGGTGTTATCCAACGCCATTTTGCTGTCGAAGGCTGTTTTAAAATCGATGAAAAGGTGATATGTATCGATTCTTGTATCACGTGTCTTTTCCAGAATTTGCCGCATGGTATCCGAGTGGTTAGCATTGCGTACTGACATTCGGAAGGCTCGGGTTCAAATCCCGGTGCCTCCAACATCCAAAAGTTATGGAAAATTAATTTAAATAAAACATTAAGTTAAATTTTCTAATTGCGGTCGCCCTTCGGCAGGGAATGTCCACCTCTCCGAGTGTATTTCGGACATGAAATAAAAGCTCCTCGTAAAAAAACCATCAGCCGTTCGGAGGCGGCTTAGTATAAACTGTAGGTCCCTCCATTTGTTGGAAAAACATCAAGACGCAAATCCACAAATTGGATTAGGAGCTCGGCTGAAACTCTCTTCAGCGGTTACAAAGCGCCAATTATTTATTTATATATATGTAAATATCTGGTCAATGGCTGATTTCCCAGGTCCAAAGCATCACTGATAGGGTCCAGTCAGTCTGTTTACCGTGGGCTTTAGTCTTTCACACAATACGCTCGATAGGTTTTAGGAGGTAAAACCCACAGTAATTGACGCAGATTGCGGGATCCCCTTTTTTGTGGATTAGGCAAAGCACACTTAGGTTCCAATCGTCGGGCATGCCTTCGTCCGAACATATTCAGCAAAGTAGCTGATGCATGTACCTTGTCAGTTCTTCACCCCCGTGTTCAAATAGCTCTACCGGTAGGTTGTTAGCTCCAGCCGATTTGTTGTTCTTTAGGTGGACAATCGCTATTTGAACCTCGTCATAGGCAGGTAGTGGAACGTCGGGTGGGGTTTCTGGTTCAGCATCATCGGGTGTTGCATTTTAATTGCCATTCATCAGGCTGGAGAAGTGTGCGCTCCATATACCAAGGTTGCTCTGGACATCGGTCACCAGATTTCCACATTTCCATGACTATGTTCCAGCGCTGAAACCTTCGGTTAGTCGCCGCATATTTGCATATAATTTTCGAGAGTTACCCTTGTCAGCTAGCTTTTAAAGCTCCTTATATATTTAAAAAAAAACCATTTGGTAACGATCAAAGGAGATAAATAAAACATTTGTTGAACTTAAGCAATGAAAGTGTTTTTTATGTCGAAAAATTATTGAAAATTTAAAGAGCTTAAAAAAGGTTAATCTCTGTACTCTCTCTCTCTCTCTCTCCCTAAATTAAAGGCGTGAAATAAAATGTACCTTTATGGATTTTTTTTCAAAGATCTGTCATAAAGTATGTTTTGAAAAAATCTGCAAATCTGCAAAGTTCTTGCTGTAGCATTTATATCACTAAAATTATGAAGTTTCATGAAGACAGTCCACACATTTGGCCTTCAAATGGATTTCAGTTACATTGAAGTGGAACAATAAAATATTTAATTGTGCTTTCTCCCACTACAAAGCAGGAAAATAAATGAAAAAAGATATACAACCACTTCAAATGGGCTTAATTGCATATGTTAACATATTACAAGTATATATATATATGTATATATGTAAATATACAATAAGTAAATCTAAATCCAACACATCACTCCTTCCCCTCAGACGACACTCTCGCTCTTGCGCTGGCATATTTGTTAACATTTCATTACAGCTGTCAACAGTACTCACAATGAAGCATTCAACAAACAAATGTACACCGAAAACGTGGCCAACTGATAAGCAAAACCAAAAACAAGAAAAAAGAAGAAAAATGAAAAAAAATCCAGCAAACCTTAACAACGTTGCGGTGCTAATTACAAATACTCCACTGAAAAAAAAAGAAAAACTGCATACACACACACTTACATATCTAAACGCCCCTCCCATGTGTAATATGAGCAATTATCAGGAGCCCTCCAACTGTCTGTTGTCTAGCAAAACACTCCACACGCCATTCAGCCTTCACCACTCACAGCGCTTCCACCCGAAACTCCCACCCAAAACTCTCGCCCTCACCATCGGCGCGCTGCAGTCTCGTGCGTAATTAAGCTGCTTATCAGTTGGCTGGCAAACTATGAAAATATTGTATGATTTCATAAAGTAAATACACTTTTACTGTTCTACTGTACATTTCGATATTTCAATTGGTAACCAAATAATCATTTTGCTCTACTGTTTGACATTCCATTACATCCAGCATTGCGAGCTTCGCCACGACGGCAGCCAACGTATCATTCTCGTGCCATAAAAATGTACGAAATGCGTCATTAAAGCGGTCGTCTGTCCTCAGCTGTTAGACACGAGAAAAACATTTGCAATAAATAATAGTAAATATATGCACATACAAACATATGTACATGTATATAGGTATTTATATATTTATATTAACTAACTCCCGTCACAACAGTTGAAATAATATTTACTGTTTTATTCACACGTACGTGTAAGTAGATAAAATATTTACTTCGAATAGTTATTATTATTATTAATTTATTGATTTCGTACAGCTTAACGGTAAATGTGTAATAACCTAGAACAGCGACATTTATTTGGTAGCAAGATTAGTCTGTTTTGCTATAAATATTTATGTATGTGACGTGTTTATGTATGTATGTAAATACTTGACAGTTAGCTTCGTAGCGGTCAATGTTGCCAGGAGAGAAAAGCTTTATAGACTTTTCGAGAAGAAAGCTACTGATTTTACACTACTACAGTTGAAGTTGCTGGCGTCTTTTGATTGAAACCTATTTCGGTAAGAATTTTTTTTAAACATAAAAAAAAGTCCTGTCAAACAAAAAATACACATTAACATAAAAAAAAATAATTTTTCCAAAAATTTAAATTTCAGATTTTCAGTATACATATGTACTGTGTATGTATTTCCAGATTATAAACAATTTTTTAAATATATCGAACATTTCTATGATTACCGAAATGGACGAATTAAATTTAGAAACCTCTTCTTGAGGCTCTAAAAGGTTTTTGAATTAAAATTTTGAAAATTTTTGGCTTTCCACAGTTTTGAAAATTTTTTAATATCCAATGTTTTTAAATTTTTTAGATTTCCAAAGTTTTGAATATAAATATAAAATAAGAAAATTAATGTAAAATATTATATAAAATGTGTAATTTTTTGTGAGCTACCTTAGTTTATTCTTGGCAAAAATATTTAAATTTTGCAATTATGATAATTTTTTTTTTGTTTTTTTTTTTTTTGAAAAATATAAAAATTTGAATCTTATTTTTAATTAAAAAAATATTAAGTTTTTATGAAGCAAACAAATGTTGAAATCCAAAGGCAGATTTATCTTATGTAATTTTTTCATATTCAAATATGGCGGTGAAGAACTGATTAGGTGCATGCATCAGTTTCTTCACAGAATATAGTCGGACGAAAGCATGCCCGACGATTGGAACCTAAGTGTGCTCCGCCCAATCCACAAAAAAGGCAATCCTTCAGTCTGCGCCAATCACCGTGGAATAATATCGCATATAAGGTCCTATCAAGCGTATTGTGTGAAAGATTGAAGCCCACCATCAACAAACTGATTGGACCTTATCAGTGTGGCTTCAGACCTGGTAAGTCAACGATTGACCAGATATTCACCATGCGCCAAATCTTGGAAAAGACCCGTGAAAAGAGAATCGACACCCACCACCTTTTCGTCGATTTTAAAGCCGCCTTCGACAGCACGAATAGGAGCTGCCTTTACGCCGCTATGTCTGAGTTTGGTAGCCCCGAAAAACTTATACGACTGTGTAAACTGACGTTAAGCAACACTAAAAGCTCCGTCAGGATCAGGAAGGACCTCTCGGAGCCGTTCGATACCAAACGAGGTTTCAGACAGGGTGATTCCTTATCGTGTGACTTTTTTAATTTAATGCTGGAGAAAATAATACGATCTGCAGAAATTAATAAAGAATGTACAATCTTCTATAAGAGTGTACACTTGCTGGCGTACGCCGATGATATCGACATTATTGGCCTCAACAACCGCGCCGTTAGTTCTGCTTTCTCCAGACTTGATAAAGAAGGGAAGCGAATGGGTCTGGTAGTGAACGAAGGTAAGACGAAATATCTCCTCATCAAACAAACAGTCATCGCATTAGCGACTCAGCTCCCACGTCACTATTGAGTCATAACTTCGAGGTCGTAGATAACTTCGTCTATCTCGAAACCAGTATTAATACGAACAACAATGTCAGCCTGGAAATCCAACGCAGAATCACCCTTGCCAACAGGTGCTACTTCAGACTAGGCAGGCAGTTGAAAAGTAAAGTCTTCTCTCGACGAACGAAAACCAAACTCCACAAGTCGCTCTTCATACCCGTCCTACTATATGGCGCAGAAGCGTGGACGATATCAATATCTGATGAGTCGGCCCTAGGAGTCTTTGAGATAAAAGTTTTGCGAAGGATTTATGGTCCTTTGCGCATTGACAACGGCGAAAAGTGTAGAGGATAGAGCGATGACCTGTACGAGCTGTACGATGACGTTGACATAGTTCAGCGAATGAAGAGACAGCGGCTACGCTGGCTAGGTCATGTCGTCCGAATGGATGAAAGCACTCCAGCTCTGAAAGTATTCGATGCAGTATTTGCTGGTGGAAGCAGAGGAAGAGGAAGACTTCCACTCCGTTGGAAGGAGCAGGTGAAGAGCGACCTGGCCTCACTTGGTATTTCCAACTGGAGCCAAAGATCGAAAAATAGACATGAATGGTGCGCTTATATCGATTGGGCTATAATCGCGTAAGCGGGGCCAACGCTAATAAAGAAGGAGAAGAATTTTTTCATATCCCGTAAAATTAAGTGTCGTCCGAATGGGTGTTTGTTTAGAACTCTAGTGTATAAAGTGCATCCTCAGAGGCCATATACAGTGTGCACCGAAAGACGCTATTGTTGCTGTGGAGCAAAGTATCGAAGAAGACCCGAATGTGTTCATCCGCCACCGCGCGTAACAATTGAAGCTGTGTTCATCCACTTTATGGAAGATTTTGCGGAAGAATCTTGATATTCGGGCTTACAAAATCCAACCCGTGCAAGAGTTGAAACCGAATAAACATCAAGCGAGTCACAACTTCGGCAAATGGATCGCAAACGCGATAGCTATCGATCATGATTTTCACAATTAAATTTTGTTCAGCGATGAAGCTCACTTTTGATTGTATGGCTAAGTTAGTAAACGAAAATGCCGCAATTGTAGTGATGACATACACAAGGCATTGCTGAAACGCTGTGCTTTCATATGCTCTATGGGCCCATATTTCTTCAAAGAAAAAGACGATCGTAATGCTACAGTCAGTGAGAACGCTATGACTCTTCCATGCCTGAGTTGGAGGATCCTGGTATGGACTTTTTTTTGTGCGGTTATGTGAATTCGCTTGTCTACAAAATATTCTGCGGGTTATTGCTTATATACGGTCCCAATGGCTGCCAAAATTGGTCCGAAATTGGACATCTCGTATTGCCAAGCCACTTTTACAGGATGAAATAATGTTTAAGTGACTGGAAAATAGCTAGAGAATGACATTTCTCTTTCTCTTCATTTTCTTAACCACTTACGTAATATTTCTTCTCTTCGCATTACAACGCCAAATGGAACTGTCAAGTGAAGTCAGCTCGAGTCGATCATTCCAACGGAATGCAGATTATCTTCTTCCTCTCCTGGACTGTTTTAAGCCACACAGACGATACGATCTAGCTTACGCTAGTTGCATTTTCACCTCATATAAATCATTGTTCCATCGTCTACAAAAATTCGCCGTCGAAATACGCAAGCAACGTAAATATTTCCCAAAACTTTTTTCTCGAAAACTCCTGAATCCGCCTCAGCTGATGTCGCTCTCCTCAGGCGAGTTCGACTTGTTACGTAGGTCAAGATGGTAGCCAAATATAATACGTAGTCTGTAGCTCGAAGACTTCCTTCCACATTCTGATGAAGCTTTGGTATTGCTCAAGTTTGTAAGTAAGTTTATGATATCATATAAGTTTTGAAGGGACATGGTCATAGTTATAGGAATTCATTACTGGCTCAACCAAAGAGCACATGAAGCTCTTCAAACAGGGGATATACTAATACTAACTGTTATGCTGCAACTACCCATCGCACGTACCTTCCGTCCATAGCAACCTATCTTATGAGAGCGCCATGCAAAAGAAAAGTTGTCACCGCTCGCCCATACCGTTACTAACGGTTGTTCCACAGAAAATACTCGTGTTTGTATATTCTATTATGGTGTTATGTTATGGACGGAAGGTACGTGCGATGGGTAGTTGCAGCATTATGCTTAACACTAACTTTGTGATAAGTGTAGTTTCGAAGAAAATTTCTCATCTAAGCGCACCTTTTTTTTTTGTACCTGCTATGATTTTCTTGTTTACTTGACCCATTCTAAGACAGTTGAAATGTGAATGACCTCAATCTTCTGGGTAGCGAAGACAAGTAAATAAATATTTACACACATATGTAAGTCTGACTAAAATAAACAAATGCCACAGCTCATTTGAATGCAGAATTCTTTTCTATATGTCATCAAAAGAAATTTCATTCGCAGAAATATATATACATAAGTTAGAATATATGTAATGAAGAGAATGTTTACCGCAGCACTCCCATAATGAGGATGAGACCTTTCATTGTATGAGAAGTGATATGGGTTTTACTTTGGTTTCTGTGTAACCAGTTTCGATTCCCAGTCGAATATTTCTAGGCACTGCTCATGCGATGTTGCCAAAGCATAGAAAGCGCGGTGTGAGTTTCTTTTTCTCAGTTTGGCGCCAATTGGAGACACCAACTGAGGTCAAGTCTTTTCCACCAGATATTTTCACGGGTCATCTGCATCGAATATTTTCAGAGCTGGAGTGTCTTCAACCATTCGAACGACATTGCCTAGCCAGCGTAATCGTTGAAATCGGACGACTATAACTTATAACTCTTAATACAACCGATTTGATGAGATGTGAAGTTTTGGATCAAAAAAGTATCTAAGACCAGGAAATTTTGTATTAAACATTCGTATGTATAAATAAATAGTGACACCGAAAATCATCACAAGTGATTTGTTCAGATACTAAAATTAAATTTTTTTATTCTGAAATGATACGACGTGGTCATGAAAGGTCTAAAGACTTCGGCATGGCCGAAGGGTACTCTTCTTTTTTGTTCTCTGACTTTTTTCCTCAAAAAAATCCAACGGCCGTTCGGAGGCGGCTTTGTATAAATTGTAGGTCTCTCTATTTGTTGGAAAAAAAATCAAGATGCATAATATGAATTGAAGGAGGAGCTCGACCGAAAATCGCTTCAGCGGTTATAAAGCCTCAAATATAGTTGTCGGTACCTCAGTGAATGTACTACAAAAGGGCTCTCTAAATATCGGAGAACACTGCTGGAGTGCAATCACTTTTCATTTTGACTTCTCAATAGGCTATTTTAAGGCAGACTTCAATGTACATACAGCCTTGGCCAAAAGAAATTGAAAGTGTAAATTACATTTAGTGAAAAGTTACCAATCTCACAAAAACAGTTCCTATTTACCGAAATGCCTAAAAAAAGTGAAATTATTGTAGTTACGATGATAGAGTTAGAATTCAAGTTCTAAGTGAAGAAGGTAAGCCTGAGGTTGAGATTGACAATTTGGTGGGATGTTCGCGGTGCGAGGTCCAATGTGCTATCAAGCGATTGGTGGAGACGAAACACCACAATAATAAATCAAAAAGTGGAAGAAAGCGCCTAACCAGTAAACGAAAAGACCGAATACTTATACGCAAGTCTCTCAAGAATCGCAAAATATCTTCTTCTGCCCTTGCAGCTGCCCTTTCGGATGATTTTAGTAAGCCAGCTCCAACAGCTAGAAGAAGACTTCTGGAATCAGGTTTAAATCGATGTAAAGCCCGAAAGAAGCCGTGGCTCTCAGAAAAGAATAGGAAAAATCGTTTGGAATGGGCTCGCCGATACCAACATTTCACGAAAGAAGATTGGTCGAATGTTCTGTGGTCTGATGAATCAAACTTCGAGGTAAGCTTAGTTAAGATCGTCTTAAAGTATTAACAACCATAGCTCTAGCTACCCTAGTGTACTTTTGAAGACATAATACAAATCTTATGAAAACTTTATTTTCTCTTTTCTACAGATATTTGGAACACCTGGTGTGACGTTCGTGAGGCGACGGGTTGGGGGAAGAATATCATCCAGATTGCGTGGTACCCACTGTTAAGCATGGAGTAGGCAGCATTATGATCTGGGGTTGCATGGCTGCTGATGGTGTCGGCGAAAGTTCGTTTGCGAGGGTCGCAGGGTCCCATGGACAGTCAAAAGTACATAAATGCAAATATTAGAAGCTGTTATTCTGCCTTCGTTAACGCGCATTTTCGGCGAAACTAATTTAGACGGGGTTCAATTTCAGCAAGACAATGCTCCTTGTCACAAATCAGCGACTACGATGGGTTGGTTTAGAGATAACAACGTTGTTTTGTTAGATTGGCCTGCACAGTCTCCAGATCTTAAACCCATTGAGCACATGTGGGCTATTTTAAAACGCAAGATTAAGGAACACAGTATAACATCAAAAACTGCCTTAAAGGATGCCTTAATTAATGAGTGGTATGCTCTAAGTGCGGACGAATGTGCAAAGCTTGTACGCAGCATGCCTAAGAGAATTGCTGCCGTTTTTTAAATCGAAGGGTGGACCTACTAAATATTAATGTTATTATCACTAATTCATTGTATTTTCACTGTTTTACTAATAAAACTTCATTAATTCACTTGTTAAAACAAAAAGTTCAGTAATTAGTGGGGTGCATAATACTTTTGGACAAGGCTGTATGTGCGGCCTGGCATTTCCATGGAATATTTTTAGTAGAAACGATTAAAACTCTGCACAGGGAATTATTTCCATTGCGTAAAAATTACCACAAAACAGTTGCAACTTCTAAGGAGCTACTTCTGCACCAGTCCTACACCAGTTACAATTACATCCGAGTATAAAAAAAATATTCCACAAACCAAACATACATACAAAATACTTAACGTGTCAACGTCATCACCTCTGGCGAGCATAACTCTGACAGTTAAATAAACATGCCTACTCAAAACAGAAGCAAAAAAAGTCAGGGAAAAAAATGTGCAAAAAAGAGCTGCAGATTTTCTAGCATTTACAATAAAGAAAAGAAAAAAAAATCCAAAAGAAATCATTTGCTCATTCAAATGTGCAATAAATGCATGGAAATTTGCCACAAACAGTTCAAATACACACACACACCCACCCACACATACATACATACACTGCAAACGAGTACATATGTACTTAGAGATGGCTGTGTGGCAGGTGCTTGTGTGAAAATTATACACACTTAGGTCACCTACCTTGATTACAGCTGCCGAGCAACAACAAAAACCGCCGAGTGCACGAAAAAAAAATACAACAAAGAGGCTGCCACATCAGCAACACCTGAGTGCTTACTAAACACAGCGCAACAGCACAACAGCGCAGTGAGCTTTGTTTACATACTCAGGGAAGCCAAGAGGCAGCAGGAGAAGCAGACAGACAAACAGACAGACAAACCGAGAGGCAGGCATACATACATACATATGTAGGTGTACAGTTAGTTAGGTAGAGCTGACGCTTGCATATTCATACATATACAAATGTGTAGTGCACAACAAACAACAACGGCAACAAAAGTAACAACAGTAAATATGGCATAACATAAAAAATGCAACCAAATCAAAACCACCCACCACCACCAACAACAACTCAACCCAATTCGACTTTGGAGCATTAAAATTTACATTCGCAAGTGTTTGTAGCAGCAGACACATGTAACATACATACCTAAATATGTACCATACATATATATACACACACACACGTATATGAAAAAAAATTGTACGAATTGCATTTCATCTCGAAACGAGATTGCACTCGGCAAATATCCTTTGGCAAGGCATTCAGGTCCTTACATACTTACATATGTACGTGTATGTATGTGAATGAAAGTATTCTTCAATGTTTGTCTGTGTTTGTGTGTGTGCGCTACTTGGAATGAGCACTCGCAGCGCGCGTCCGTTTGAATAATCATTTGCTGTTTATTCATACACAGTTGCGTGTCAAGTGGAGCTCTTTTCTACTGCACTTTTCCTGTTTTCCTACTTTTTTCAAAATTTATTTATGTTTTTATTTTAATTTTTTTTTTTGAGAGTTTTCCTTTACTTGCTTGTACTTTATAATTTCTCAGGCATGTCATCAGTAAAGCAAATAAATTTTTTATTTTTTATTCCTCTAGGATCCGCTTACGGAAAGTGATCCGAATAGAGAAAGGAAACCAATTGAAGTCCTCAGTGTTGGATGCGTAAGGAATAATAGTGAAAGATAATGAGGTTAGGTAAGAACAGCTGAAGAACCCAAGTTACGAAGTCGTTTGGTCTGTTCTTGAAAGGAGTCTAACTAGATTCCTGAATATTCTTTTTCTTAAGAAAATTTGAGTGACTCCATTTCAGGATAGAAATCATGTGAGCTCGTAACGAGTGTCGGCAACTTTTCGGTGAAACTCTCACAAAGCATAATTCTTCCAGATACCGGGGTATACTACACCAAGTTTTCTACTTGGAAGGTGGTAAATGCAAAATTGAGCTGGGGCAGAGTTATACAATCGCAAAAGATTTACTGAATTCTTTCATTTAAAGCCCGGTCCTTCTCCAGGCGATTTCTCCAGCGCAGGAGCGGTTTTCTCTTCTTCTGCATGTATTAGCAAGTACTGCATCGCATATTTTCGAAGCTGAAGCACTTTCATTAGGGAGTATGGAGTGCAGTCCAACTTCTGAGTATGCAATTACAGTTGCGGAACTATACTCAAACCCTTGTGCGAGATGCGGTAACCAACTCATGTGGAGCCTTGGATTATGGCTAAAAGAGAGAAGGCTTCATCAGTGGAGCCACTCTAAATTGTTTGGTTTAAAGGCTCGCTGAAGTCTAAATGCAGCGTCTGTTCACCAGACCGAGCAGTTTTCTACTCGACTTACATTAATGCTCTCTGAGCGCACTAATCAGCAACTCGATAGAAGGGAACTATGGGACAGCATTTCAAGCTCCCTTCGAACAGCTACAAACAAAACTATTAGATTTCGGAAAGTTTGAAAAACATAGATGGTACTATGAGGACTGTAAAGCAAGCTGCTTTCCTCGACCACATGACATGGTGGGTGAGATGCGTGATCATAAGGAGATTGAGAAACTGGTCGACAAGGGGTATGTTCAAAAATTCTACGTAAGGATATAGCGAGTTACAGTACCAGAGCAGACTCTTGAAGGGCACAAAGAGGTATCAAGAGTATACTAAAATTATTGAGCGAACACTTCTCCAGTCTATTGAATGGCGGTGATGCTCATGTAACAAATGTTACTTTAACTGACTATGAAGAAATTCGAATAATAATCGTCAGCTTGAAAAACAACGAAACGGTAGGATAAACCTCCTTAATATCTCGCATTTAACGTCCTGTCGAGCGTTTTGTGTTAAGAACAAAAGCTCACCGTCAGCAAACTGATTGGATCTTGTTAGTGTGGCTTTAGACCTAGCAAATCAACCATTGACCAGATATTCATCATGCGCCAACTCTTGGAAAATACCCGTGAAAAGAGAATCGACACAGACCACCTCTTACTCGATTTTAAAGCAGCCTTCGACAGCACAAAATCAATTGGGAATCCGTTTTCGCCTATTCTGTGTATTTCACTGGAGACATGTTCCCTTAATGAACTCAGTATGTTGCCTTTGTTGAATTGTCGATCATTTCTCTCTTGACGGTCCGGTCAGTTTCTCAAACTCTTCATACTTCCGCATTTTCACTTTTTTTTTCGTATGAAAATGTGTTCCTTTTCAACCCGCACGTCACTTGCCGCGGTTCAACGTCTCATCATACCAACTCTTCTTTCCACCTTTGCTTTCTAAGAGCACTCGAGCGAAAACTATAAATTCTTAATTTTAACTCGAGGTGAGATTCATAGATAGACATTGAGAGACAGAGAGAAAGAGAGAGAGAGAGAGAGAGAGAGAGAGAGATTGTGGATAAGCTGAGAGCAAATGAAATGAAAAGTATTGTGTTTGCTAACGTGAAAGAGAAAATTACTTGAAGAGTCTACAAAATGGACTAACTTCTAATTGAAATCAGACTAAGACTAAGTCAGATAAGTCGGGCAGATGATGATGATTTCCATCTAAAAAATCAGTTCTCAAGTTTAATCAATAAGATTACGCCTTTTAATGGGGTTTCATTTTCACGCGGCGAAAATAATACAAAAGGCTTCACGAAATAAATCCTTATTAATACAATACAAAAAAGACATTCTGTGTGAATAATGAAATGAAAAGAGTAGAATAGAACCAAAACTTACTTAATTTGCACTTTCTAAGACGACATTTTACAATCTCTGACCATTTCGATGGATCCATTTGGTACATTCGGGCTTATTCTGAGCTCAAATCTCGTTAGTTAGCTAATTTAACAGGTTACTTCATCATGGAACCCTGATCAAGCGCACTTAGACCTACTGGCCCGTTGTAATACCAATGTTGATGTTGGTAAAGAGATTCCTTTCATCTTTCTAAATGCTCAAACTTGGTGGATTTTATGAAATTCAAGAGATTAATGATGCCTACTGATGCAAGCTCTGCAAGGCAATCAACAAGAAATTTCCGAGATAACGATAACGGACCGCACTGACAGCTGAGCAGTGACAGAGGTTAGGTTCCACCGATTTATACTCATCTATGTCCCTGTAGATGTGGCGGAAGTCGTTTGATGTGCAGCCCATAAGTCTGTCATAAGAAACCTGAAAATTCATCAATTTCGCCCACCATCATTGAGGGGTAACTTCATAGTACTCTCCAATTTGGTCAATTATTTTGGAGTAATTTTTGATAAAAAAAAAACTTAGAAGGACCAGCAAAGCGCTGCGAACGAACGATCGCAAACGAACTCGGGTTAAATGTACAGTGCGAAAACCCTCTGCCAGGTCCAAGTCATTCGTTATTTCCCTAGCATGGAAGAACTGGCGGAAGGCAAGGCCATCGGTAGTACTGCAGATATCCACATCCATACTGACGAGTTCACACAGGAGCAGGATTCTTCTGTTAGAGCCCAACAAACCGGGTAGCTTCAAACTAAATGAGTACAACGTTTTCTTACAAGCAGAGACTCTGCGCGTTATTGCAGGCGCCAAATGGGCAAGGGCTTTAACAAGGATTTCAGATCTCTTTTAGACAGCCAAACGGCCAAATTAGCCAATAAAATGTGGCAACCCAAAGTCCAAGCGTTTGAGTGCATGCAAAGAGACAATAAACCGACTATCACCGGTTAATATAGTGAAATTCGCTTGGACCCCAGGACACACAAATGTAAAATATAATAACAAGGGGAATGAGCTGGCTAGAGCTGGAGTCGCTGCAACTTCAGACCTTTCAAAGTGTTGTTTTGTTGTTCAAAACAGTGAAAGGAACAATTAAAGCCTTGGATCAATTGTAGGGCGTGCCATTAGACTACTCTGCGGCAGCTGAGTGCACAGCCTTCAGCCGACTGATACGTGAGATCTTCCTTTGTGCTTCGAGTTTCAGTCTTATGGAGATGGTTGCACATGGGTGGAAAAACTGGATAAACAGAGGCGCTTAAAAAGCGCATTCAGTGACCTAGCTGCAGCCGTCCACGGTCAAGGCCTTAACCTCTCTTTTCAACCTATCAACCAGCCAACCAAGCTCACCTCAGCCGAGCTCCTCCTCCAATTTTTGGCCTGCGTCTTGATATTTTTCCAACTAATGGAAGGTCTACATTTAATTCTAAGCCATCTCCGAACGGCCATGGTTTTTTGGTTTTTTTGAGGAGGTATTATTTCATGCCGGCGGCCGCTGTAGCCGAGTGGTTAGCATTGTGTACTGACATTCGGAAGGCTCGGGTTTAAATCCCGGTGGCACCAACATCCAAAAGTTATGGAAAATAAATATAAATAAAAAATTAAGTTAAATTTTTTAATTGCGGTCGCCCCTCGGCAGGGAATGTCCATCCCTCCGAGTGTATTTCTGACATGAAATAAAGGCTCTTCATAAAAAAATCATCAGCCGTTCGGAGGCGTCTTAGTATAAACTGTAGGTCCCTCCATTTGTTGGAAAAACGTCAAGACGCAAAACTATAAATTGTAGGAGGAGCTCGGCCGGAAATCGCTTCAGCGATTACAAACCGCCAATTATATATATATTATTTCATGCCAGAAAGACACTTCACAGGTTTAACATTCCCTGAAAGGCGACCAGGACTTCGGATCCGCATTGCTTTGTATCTTGCCGACGTTTGAAACCTAGCAGTATCAGCTGCTAATCAATATTACTTTCTGTTACAAAATAATTGTATTTAAAAACACATTCACACACACATATACGTGTATGTACATACATACATACATACATATCTGCTTCTGGAGAAATGGTTTAGAACTCAGAGCTATAATTGAGCTGCAAAGTCAGTTAGTAACTCAATCCAAAATCCGACCAAAGTCTCAAGCAACCATGAAGCAAAACGAAATTGTTACAAATTGCTTAAAGCCACGCTGAAGGAAATGCAAAGAAACACGAGAAGTGTAAGAAATAAAATTGGTAACTCTTAACCCTATGAATTTGAAGAGTTCTAGGTATGAGTATGAGCTGAGGCTACAACAGTAGTGTCTTCTAAGCACATAAATCTGCTACTGTGCCGACATGTGTAGTGGTTTACATATACATATATATGTGGTATATATAAATGTGTGTATGTACGAATATGCTTAACGAACAAATCGCATTTCATACTTGTGCGGATAAAGTTTCTGTTGTTGTTGTTGTTGTTGTTGCATTTAACGGCAATCATCAAACGCCCACACAACAATCTCTCAAGTTGCTCCAGGCGTAGCGAGGATTTGTATGCAGCCGGATGAAGAACGCTTAGGTGTATGTATGGTATGTATTGTTTAAGAAATTTTCAAATAAATATTTTTGCAACCGGATCAAAACGGAAGTCATGAAGTTCGCTGCTTTTCCGACAGGCGTATTGTACATAAATACTACGATATAATTGAAGGGGAATGAAGTTGAATTGCAACTCTTAACGATTTTAAGGAGATTCCACCAAGAGTATGAAAACATTTGAATAGAAAAAGACTTAAAAGGACATGAAATTGTTGTGATTTGAAAGCAATATAGCCTTGGACGCAATAAAAGATCATTTGAGCTACTCCTAATAAGAAGCTAGCTACGAAAAGGGTTTAGAAAAAACCAGCTAAGAAAAGCCCAAACGAACCCGCTTAGCTTACCACTAAAACTCGATGAGATCTTTGTGATGGAGGATTTGAATAGTGAGTTATAACAAAACGTTCTCCGCTGTAGACTGGAGAGTAAGTAATACCATGGATTACTCCGGGTGAACCATCAACATCGACGGCAAGACCAAACCGCTACGGACGAAAGACAATGCTGTGTGTTTGGTGAGATCAGAAGCGCATAACCTACTACGTGCTGCTGAAACCTGGGGAAACTGTTAATACTCAACGCTACCGACGACAACTGACCGATTTGGATCGAGTTTTGAGTGAAAAACTACCAGAATACGAACAAAGACAACACAAGGTGATTTCGCTGCATGACAATGCACCAGCACACAAAACAAAACAGGTCTAGGAAACGATAGGACCTTTGCTTCATCCGATTACTATTGTACTTGTTTGCACCGATGGGATACAGACTTGCTGAGCAGTGCTTTACTTCTTGTGAAAGTGGACTCAAATGGCTCCATGACTGGTTTGCCTCAAAAGTGCTACACTTCTTTTGGCGCAGAATCTATAAATTGCCAGAAAGATAGGAAAAATGTATAGATAGCAATGGACAATACCTTGAATAAGTTACTTTGTGTCATATCATTACAATAAACGTGTCTTTTCTGTACAAAAATTCCGGTTTCATACTTAGAAACCTGGTATGTAGACTGTTAGAAGGATCTTCCGAAGGAAAAACAGCGACTCATTTTATTAACTAACTAGATTGCTTACGTGACTTCATTTCCATTAATTTTAGATCAATCCCGGGCCCAGTTCTAGTTAGTTTCCGTATACAAACCTAGGAAAAGAGCTATATAGGTATGTTCTTAATATCAACGACAAACACAACTTTATGGTATGCATCGGTCCCTAGTCTTCTCCCCGGAACAAAAAATTATCCCCATGTTAATTTAGCCCAAAAGCTACCTCTCTATCAAATTGAATTTAATTCGAACGATTTAAAAATAAACTGTATTTTTTCAATTAGATCAGTCTCAGGTCCACTCCATGAAAAATTCTTTCATGTCGGATGTCTATGTCAGATGCAGAACACACACACCAAGTTTCAGGGCTCTATGATCAGTGGTTGAGACTGTGGGTTGTTCCGTCGGTCATTCAGGACAAAGTCTTTTATATACAGAGATTTAGTTTTATTTATTAATAATTTTCATTCTCCGCTTCCCCTTACATCGATCAACAAAAATTTAATCTCGATATATCAAATCCTTTCTCTATATCGAGCACTGTCTTTAAATCTTCAACAGCGTGTTTTTATTGGTACCGCAGGCCATTTGAACGATGTTCCAAAAGAAAATGTTCTCATGAAATTTTTACATCCTTAGAAAACCTCTCCAATTTTATAAAAATTAAGCTTTAAGACTATTGCGATCTTGGCGCGCCCAAGTTTGTATAGCTTTTTTTTTGGTATCAGTAGCAACTTGTATATGGAAAATTACCTAAACAGCACCCAAACCGGTAAATGCCAACGCAGTCGTATACCATTATCACCTAAGACGATATGGAATACTTCCAAATACTACGGCCTACCAAAGCAACAGTAAGAGGAGTTTAAGTCTTGTCGCTGGTTCCTATGCTCTAATAAAGTCTATCTTTTTTCGAAGCTTATGGGCTCAGCCTTCTATGCGATTGATTTTTTTATTATTGCCTAAACAGCTGCTAGAATCAGCTATCGAATAATTATTTGTTGTAGTGCAGAGAACGACTTATCTTACAAACCACCTTTCAGAGAGTTGCTCCTCTCCCCTCTCTCTCTCTCTCTCTCTCTCTCTCTCCTCTCTCTCTCTCTATCTCACTCTCTCTCTCCTCTCTCCCTCTCTCCCTCTCTCTCTCTCCCTCTCTCTCTCTCCCTCTCTCTCTCTCCCTCTCTCTCTCTCTCCCTCTCTCTCCTCTCTCTCTCTTTCTCTCTCTCTATCCTCTCTATCTCTCTCTCTCTCTCCTCTCTCTCTTCTCTCTCTCTCTCGCTCTCTCTCTCTCTCCCTTCCTTTCTTATGGTCTCAATAGGGTATAACTTTTTTATATAGAAATATGTTGCTGAGACTTACGAGTCTAAAGTTTTAATTGCTATCGATGAAAATGAATCCACAACTTTTCCTTCAAATTAAGCATCAGTTGAAGTACCACGGCTTCCAATAACTGTAACAGTGGGAAACACTTGTAAGCAATATTGCTTTCGAGTGTAGAATGTCAAGAAATCTTTACCTAAAATATCATGCCAACTTATTTTAAGGAGAGTCATAACAAGGTCTTCAGCTTACGCCCATTGCTGTGCCAGGCTTGGAGACAAGTATTCCATAAATCCCAATATGGTCAATTAGGTACTACAGACAGCCATATTAGAGGCCTCGACGAAGTCGATCAGCCTGAAACTGTTTGAGACTGTTTCCTCATGAAAGTTGAATTTCCCGACTGTGGTGCCTTGCCCATCCTGGAGTTGACTAGACGTCAATCCCCCGGTGTGAATTCTAGTGCTTGGCGACGGAGTCTCTCCAACCAATCAAATTCAACACCAAATTCACTCTCTATATGGCCGCTGTAGTAAATTTCACAAAAACACTCCTTTTTCCGTTCTGGTCCCGTTCAACGCACTTCTTGGACTACGGTGATGTCAGCCTTTAGTCCTACGAGTACTTCAACCAGCTGGACAGCGGCGCCTCAATAAAGAGATCAGTTATTCCAGGGGAATGCTATCAAACCGTGATCTTTAAAACATATACAGGGGTCGAAATCGAAAGGGGGGTTCCTCATCATACACTACTACCATCTTTGTCTCGTCCAACTCATTTCTGGATGGCGATGATGTCAGCCTTTTGTCTTACGAAGATATCAACCAGCTGTGTAGCTCAAATCGTGATCCTTGAAACGTTTGTGGGGGTCGTTATCAAAAAAGGATCTTTCATGCAAGATTTGCTAAAATTTTTCATTGGAGTCGCAGACAATTCGCCTTTCCTTTTAGCAAGCCTTTAAAACGCATGTATGTTGGCGACCCAAAGGATACTCAGTACTCGTATGAGATCGGATGCTTGAATCGTATGCAAAATAATCGTTACTGGCCGCAAGGCTCCAGGTGAATGGCTGTCAGAAACCTTCCTCGCTACCGTGAGTCTTTACACATGGCCCCAGCCACCATCATAGAACACTTTAGATCACCCTTTGGTGAACTTCCTAGGCTATAACTCACAGCAAGCTCGGCGGAGACCTTCTATTGACTATTATAATTTATGAATTTGATAAGTAAACAAATATTGATTTCATTATTGAAAATTTTAACGAAAGAGAATAACGAAATTCAACAGCTTCCGTGAAGATGGCGTCTCCACTTATAACGAGTATGTTTGCAAATTATTCATGTACTCGTACATACATACATACATATGTTGAAAATAATATTGTGAATGCTCCACCCATTCCGGTGTTTTCTTTTTTAATTTAATTTAATTTTTTTATTACAGGCTCGCGCATGAATTATTTATTATTTATTTATTTTTTTTTTAAATAAGAGAAGAAACTTTAAAAACAAGAAACAATTTAAATAAAAACAACAAATCTCACCAGACATGTTTGTGCAGTTGAAAATAATTTATTCAGCAGATCCGCAAACGATATAAATATATATGTATGTATGTATTTATATATGTACATATTTTGATTGAATCAATCATAAATGGATCCGTAACATGACGAACTCAAATTGCTTTGTGCGAGGGGTGAGAGAGTGTAAAGCTAAAGCAAAGCGCAAAAGAGAAAAACAGCCTCCAAACAGAGAGACAGACAAACAGAGAGACAGACAGCAAGCGCAGAATCACCAATACATGCGCATCGGAAGGCGGTGATCAGAGACAGATCACTGCACGATCAATTGAGGCGAGTCAATGCAAAGCTCGATCCATAGAGAGACGCATTCAAAGCTCGGCAATAATGCGCATCGCTTATTCCTGTCACGTAATTTATTAATTTAGCTTATGGGAACAAATACATCATTGAAATATTGCTGATTGCGAGACGGTTGTTGCTCCGCTTCCCTGTTGTTGTTTTATGGTATGTATGCGATAGCAATTGGCAGCAGTTGGCAGTTGGCAGTTGGCAGTTGGCAGATCGATCAAGATGGACTGTGAGCAAATCAAAGTTGAGCACAATTATACGAACGTGTGACGAGTCGAACGATGGGTGTGTACGTGTACCTCCAGCAACAGTCTGTGTATGGTGGGCAATTGTGGAGTTAGATTTCACCGAAACGATCGCAATATACGCAACCAACATGACTGTATTTATTGTAGTAGTAGATCATTAATTCAGTGGATCGAACTGGTTATTGACATATGTCCGTTGGCGAAAATTCAAATTCAAGTGGAAATATTTCCACATTGATTGCCCGCATCGTTCTGGTTTAGTTTAACGATCATGACGATCGCGACGATCGCTCTTTGGCTTACGCACAACAAATAAAAAATGATAATGGTAAAAACCAAAAGCAATCGTCGTTTGGAAATTGCAGGCTACGCAGCAAAGCAACAATGCTCCAATCAAAAGGCCTCGAGCTTACCACATGGTACTTGTACTCGTCTGCAGAAATCACTACCGCGATCAATGTGATCAATGTGATCACGCGTTCGTGTACGCCAGAAGTGCGTATGCGCTGCGCATGTGGTGCAGAAGCAATCCGACGAAGCAAATGAATCCACACTGCAATGGCGTACTACAACAAACCCGTAAACGAACTCTAATGCGTCTCAGCCCAACCCATGTTTTGAATGAATTTAATAAAGGCCTTCAAGCCGCACTGTCGGTGGATGGTGTGTGGAGCTGGAGCAGCAGCAGCAGCAGCAGCAATGGCAATCCGATAGTCGACATGAACATAAATAATCAAAAGTCTACGTCCGTATGCGTTTTAATGGCGACGGGCATTTTGCAATTTTGCATTTTTGCATTTGTAATGAAACTGAAAACCAGAAAAATGTAATTTCCATGAAATGAAATATAATGCATTTGAATATCGGCTGGCTGGCAGTTGGCTGATAGCTGATGGCGGCCGGTAAACGGTTGGTACCACCTGACTGGCGGCTAACAAATCACGTTTGGCTTATGATGGCGGCTGAAGCGTGGATCCACTGAGTTTACTGAAGTTATTATTGGTGCTTTTCACTCGTCTATATGTTTGTATGTATGTTCCTTTGTGCAAGTGGCGCGACAAGCCACCTTTCCTCACGATCACTCATCGAAATATCTGATATCAAAACTTCATTTCTTGCTCAGCTTTAATTGCTATAGACGCAGGCCTGTGGAAGTCAGTCAGTCAGTCATTATCGGTGCAGAAACTGAGCTCAAGAACTGAAATAATCCGCACCCACCGGGTAAGGGCTTGAAAGCGGTGAAGATCGGAGAGAAGATCGATTATATTCAGAAGAATATCATCTTCATAATATGTGCTTATCAGGCTGCTTCGAAACACACGAAGATAATACCTTTCGTTGTAGCTGGTCGCTTATAGTTCAAATTTCAGATCAGAGCCTGGCGATTATTGCATAACGATGTTTCGAAAGCCGAAAAGTTTGTGTACTAATTTCCAGTTCTACAGAGAATAGTAGGCAATGCGCGGGCACTCATTAGGAAGAACATTAAAGTTTGCTCTGGATGAATCTCTGTTGAAATAATTATAAATTTGCCAGCCAAAGAGCATGCAACGGTTATAAGTACGGGATCCAGAGTCTTTTGAAGTAAGGAGAAAAGCTTCATCAGTTGAAAAAAAGAACTAACCAAGGCAAAAGTAAGTTGCATCAAATATCACTTAACATCCAGCTGCGTCTACCGTTTTCCCGACACGAACTGAACGGTATTCCCGGCATCTGTTATGGTGTAGTGAAGGCGCGGGAGAGCGGTAGACCTGAGCTATGCGAGTAAAATGGTGGCTAAGCCAAAGGTATCTTCTCTTTCAACACACCTAAAGCTGTTGGTGGATTCTTTAATTGGTAGTTCCCACCCATACGTTCATTGCTGGGTCTAACATGTTCCGAACGCATTGATGGGTTTTCAAAAGGAATCACTTTCCGAAGCGCTTACTAAAAGCCATTTGGGATATCTCATACAAGCCTTTTCCACTGATAATTCGAGCTTGGAACCGGCTCGTGTTGTTATTATAGTGGTTCGTCGACATTTCTGCTACTTTCGTAACGCTTTTAACTCAACTAAGTTGTTTGGTTCAATTTTCATGACTGCTCGTATTACTCCCTCTCTCTCTCTCTCTCTCTCTCTCTCTTTCTCTGTGGTACAACTAATTCCTTTTACATCTGCTTCCATTTAAATCCATATTATATATACTATTCAGATATGCCTTCTACAATAATTCAACATAACATTTCACTAAAGGGATTTCATATTTTCAACGTAGAGAAACATATACATTCATACAAACTCCAACATTCAATAACCTACAAGGCGTCCGAATATCCTTTCTTGTACTTCACACAACGAATCCTTTGCCTTAAGCCAAATATCTTTTAGCCTTTGTCTGTGGAAATCTTACAAGACACTATGATTAGTTGTTTAGTAAGTTGTGCGATGTGTATTTATGTGGCTTTAACGGTTCAACAAAGTCGACGATTGTTAAGGATTAATACTAGGAGTTCCTTCTTATTGGCTTGGAGTTGTTTTTGTTTGTGTGTCTTTAAAGTTATTGTTATTTTAAATTGAAGAATGAATAAATGAAAGAAAATAAATTAAAATAAAATAAAGTTAACTAAAATAAAATAAAAAAATAAAAAAAATAGCATAAGACAGCACGGTAGTGCCTTCAGCACCTCTACCCACTTTGAGTAACCAACAGACCTCTACGGTGTAACGGAGCAGCATGACTCCCACCAATCCCCATCCCTCCCTGCAACCAGCTCTTTTTCCTCCTCTCGTGCGAGGCTACCCAGCTACTCCTAGTACGCCGCACCGTCTGTTCCGTGTGTCAGATCATAGTACGTTGGAACGTGACCTGAGTCAAATGCAACTCTTGGTCTGGGTGGTGTCATTTTCGGACGTGCTCTGGTCTGCGCACCATCGTGGAGTGATGCGTACGTAGCCCCATGCTGTAGGAGTCTGCCCCTGCCTATTTCAGCGGGTAATTCAGCAACAATACACTACATCCACAAATCATTCCCTCACCCCACGTATCACAAACGAACTCCCGAGACAGACACGACTGTTTACAATTTAATTGCAACAGACTCCAGGGAAAAATGGACGAGATAGTCGACTATATGAGCCAGGACCATGTGTCAATTGCCGGGCCGGATACAACCGTGCCGTATCGTCTTATCTACGGCGACATCGATCGCAGGGATACTACCCTAGAATGTCAGGGCATAGCTAATCAGGGAATTAAACGTGGAGATTCGCAAAGTTGTAAACAATCACAAGGGGAAAAAGTGGGAGGAGCACTTAAGGTCCTGCAATCTCTACCCTGGGGCAACTAAGCTCTGGGCTACAGTCAAATCGTTGTCTAACCCGGTGGGACGCGATGACCGAGTGGAAATTTCATTCGTTGACCGCGCCTCATTGGAACCGAAGATATGCGCGAGCTATTTTAGCCGAGTCTTCACATTGCATGCTTCGGCAGACAAAATGAAGCGACGAGTAAGCCGCCGTCTGCACAAACTGCCAAACACCAGCGCGGCACTTGATTTCTCCAGAGAAGAGGTTCAGGGGGTCATCGGGAAGGCGAAAGCCTTCAAATCCGTCGGCCCCGACGGAATAAGAATGCTGCTGCTAAACATCTTAGACCAGCGGGAGCAGACTTCCTCACCAAGGTCCTCAATTTGTCTTTCATTACCCTAATGATACCCGACGTGTGGAAAACGGCGAGGATGGTCCCGCTACTCAAGCCGGGGAAACCAGTCAACAAAGGAGAGTCTTATCGGCCGATAGCTTTCCTTTCGCTCACCATCTGCGCCCAGCAGCACATCAGCATGGCTTCCGGAAAGTGCACAGTACCACAACAGCACTAAACGCCATAAACACTCAGATAGTCAATGGCCTAAACCAAAACCGACCCAGCGAGCGAACTGTACTGGTAGCACTGGATATGTCAAAAGCTTTTCAATCACTCAGTGCTGCTTACGGACAATGAGGAATCCTCATTACCGCCGGGGTTGCGGATCATGGGCTACCTGAGTGGTCCACAATCATCGGTAGTATTCCGAGGTGAAACACCGAAACTTAGAAAAATTAAAGAAAGGGTTCCGCAGGGTGGTGTTCTCTCCCCAATACTGTTTAATTTCTACATTTCGAAACTCCTTCCTCCACCAGAAGGAGTTTCCTTAACCTCACATGCCGATGATTGCACGATATTGGCGTCTGGCCAGGATATTGACGACCTTTTTTGGAAAGTGAACTCCGACGATAAATAACCCAAAGATATTGGAAGTCACACTCGACAGCCTGCACTCCTTCACTCCGCATACGACCGCAATTGCCGCAAAACTCCAGAGCCTCAACAAAATACTCAAAGCGCTAGCTTTGTAAAGACAAAGAAACCTTGCTGGCAATCTACAAAGCAATTTGCCAGCCGGTCGTAAACTATGCTCCACCGATCTGGTCGTCGGGGACAAACGAAACGCAGATGAAGGACCGCGACTGGAAACCTCCTGATGTCGCTGGAGTATCACTAGCACATTTAACTTCATAAAAAATAACACCAACAACCACTTCCCAAAATTTCAAAATCGACAAATCGACCATTGTGTAAACAAGAAATGGAGCGCGAGGGTGGGCGAGCATATCAAAAGTGCTCACAGACATTTTCGCTACGCGGAATGTAAGAAATGAAAACAATTTTGGAATCATATTTCAATTTCAAATTGGATTCGTAAACACTTTCTAATGGCATTGTTGTTATTTACGACAGACAGAAAGACATATACAAGCATGTACACCTAAAGGGTTATTACAACAAACAAAAACCAACAAATAATATATAATATATTACGCGTGGGTGGTTAGACGAACAGTCTAAGCCTAGAGCTTAGAGCCGGGGAGAACTTCGATACGACGCTCCGTCCGTTACAGTAGCTGTTGTTGGGTAAATAGAAATAATTCGTTTAGTATTTTAACGCACACGTTTCGCTGTTTTCATTTTTTGCCATTTATAGCTTCAAACCAATAACAAAAAAAAAAAAAAAAACACATAGACCGTTGTAGCTGATGGAGAGTGCGTAGAGGGTGTTGGCAGCACGAATTATTAGCCAAAGGCGTTGGAATCGTCGTTAGCAGTGCAAGTCGTATTGTGGTGGCGTCAAGGTAAAATTACTGTTAGAAAAAGGGTGAAGAGGTATTGAAGTGCTGGCAGCTTTCAAGGGGTTTTCACTTGCCCGAGGCTGTTGTGTCAATGCGTTCGTGCGTTTTTTGAATGCGTTCGTTGGCAACTGGCGCTCAAATGTTGTATAACGAAAATTTATACTTTATATGTACTTTACTTGCCTTTCGCATAATTTTCATTATTTGCTTTTTCAATAAATTTGTTTACCTAAAATAAATTTTTTGCAATTCCGCATGCGTTTTGACAAGTGATTTTCGCTGTTTTTTTGAAATGTTCGTATTTTGTTACATTTTGCGTATTGTTTGTTATTTATTTTAATTAAAATGGTCACGTGTTTATGTTTTCATATTTTATATTTTTGCTGTTAAAAATTAAAAACTAAAAGAGCTAGTGAATGTCTTATAAGTCGTGAGAAGGTGTTGAAGTTTAGTTTCTCATTGAGTTTTGGAGTGGCTTAATACTAACCAACAAAGTAACTTAAATATATTACTGATCTGAGAAATAATATCGTAAAGAAAATATTAAAAATACTCTATCTGTTGTTCAATAAAGCCGAAAATTCTATGAAATTGTGTTCCAGTGGAACTTCATATCACAATTCCTTTACTCTCTAATATCAGTATCACTTATTGCACCATCCCACTATGACCTAGAAACATTTTTGCACATCTCTGAGGTACCAAGATGAAAAGCGCAATTCAAAGTTGATAGAAAAAAATTACATCTCTCAAGCCTTTCAACCGAAATCTTTGCCACTTTTGATCTTTACCATGAGGGTTATGATGTTTATAAACATTAGAAGTAGTACTAAAGGACACATACATAGATACACGCACACACATATCCCCCATATAAATTGCCTGCCAGTCGAATTATAGACTATGCCATTAAAAGCTAATGCAATAAAAGCGTACAATATAAATTAATTAAAACATTCCATTTTAGCTGCAAATTACATTTGCCACATCAAATTCCATGAGCGATCTGTGTACGCATATTCACATGTGTAGCTTAACTTAACTCAACTCAGCGCAAACGACTTGCTTCAATTGCACATACGTACATATGTATGTATGTATATCCCAGTAGTAAAATGAAATAACGACAAAACACTACTTAATTTAAGTTTTTTTCATATGTTGTTTTATATATTTTTTCATTTTTATTTTATTTTATTTTATTTTATTTTATTTTATTTTATTTTATTTTATTTTATTTCATTTCATTTTATTTTATTTCATTTCACTTCATTTTATTTTATTTTATTTTATTTTATTTTATTTTATTTTATTTTATTTTATTTTATTTTATTTTATTTTATTTTATTTTATTTTATTTTATTTTATTTTATTTTATTTTATTTTATTTTATTTTATTTTATTTTATTTTATTTTATTTTATTTTATTTTATTTTATTTTATTTTATTTTATTTTATTTTATTTCTCTTTCATTTTATTTTATTTTTTTTATTTTATTTTATTTTATTTTATTTTATTTTATTTTATTTTATTTTATTTTATTTTATTTTATTTTATTTTATTTTATTTTATTTTATTTTATTTTATTTTATTTTATTTTATTTTATTTTATTTTATTTTATTTTATTTTATTTTATTTTATTTTATTTTATTTTATTTTATTTTATTTTATTTTATTTTATTTTATTTTATTTTATTTTATTTTATTTTATTTTATTTTATTTTATTTTATTTTATTTTATTTTATTTTATTTTATTTTATTTTATTTTATTTTATTTTATTTTATTTTATTTTATTTTATTTTATTTTATTTTATTTTATTTTATTTTATTTTATTTTATTTTATTTTATTTTATTTTATTTTATTTTATTTTATTTTATTTTATTTTATTTTATTTTATTTTATTTTATTTTATTTTATTTTATTTTATTTTATTTTATTTTATTTTATCTTATTCTATTTTATTATATTTTAATTTATTTTATCTTATTTAATTTTATTTTATTTTATTTTATTTTATTTTATATTATTTTATTTTATTTTGTTTTATTTTATTTTATTTTATTTATTTTATTTTATTTTATTTTATTTTATTTTATTTTATTTTATTTTATTTTATTTTATTTTATTTTATTTTATTTTATTGTATTTTATTTTATTTTATTTTATTTTATTTTATTTTATTTTATTTTATTTTATTTTATTTTATTTTATTTTATTTTTTATTTTATTTTATTTTACTTTATTTTATCTTATTTAATTTAATTTAATTTAATTTCATTTTCTTATTTTATTTTATTTTATTTTATTTTATTTTATTTTATTTTATTTTATTTTATTTTATTTTATTTTATTTTATTTTATTTTATTTTATTTTATTTTATTTTATTTTATTTTATTTTATTTTATTTTATTTTATTTTATTTTATTTTATTTTATTTTATTTTATTTTATTTTATTTTATATTATTTTATTTTATTTTATTTTATTTTATTTTATATTTTTTTCATTTTATTTTATTTTATTTTATTTTATCTTATTTAATTTAATTTAATTTAATTTCATTTTCTTATTTTATTTTATTCTTTATTTTTAGTATTAGAGGGTTTTGCTACTGGGTTCGTCAACAAATAATTTTATTTAGATGAGCTTGATGCGTAAGTAGAAGAAGAGCTTTGAATTCTAAGTTTGACAACCGAAAAACCATCAGCATTAAGGGGTACAATGGTATTTATATTCCGTAGAAAGGGGTTATGAAAACATTTCACATACGCAAGTGCACTTGTATGTATGTACATATGTATGTATGTATATTTGCAATATACATATATTTTTGTTTCTAAGGAGAATGTGTTCGCATGGGGTTTAAGGCGCATACTAATTTGTTTGTAATTTATATAGGTACATTTAAATATGTGTGTGCATGCATACATATGTCCCTGAGCTCGTGTAAATGTCAAGTTGACAACAAAATATTCGAGTTATGAATTGTAATTGTCATGTGGGCGTAAACGAGTCGAACGCCTGTGAAACTTTCCCAGCATTCCGGGAAGTCAGTCATGGTGCATGGCATATAAATTTAATTACAAGCTAGAAGAGTGCGCAAACATACATTTATATTATATGTATGTATGTATATAAGCATAATTGTAATTTTGGCAAAACAATATCGAGAAACGCTCGAAACACAGCCACACAGTTTCACTCATTTTCGATTGTCTAATTACAAGGAAGCGATATGTGTTTATAATTACATTGAAGTTTGGTTAATTGCAAGCGACACACGCATTACATATACATACACGTATAAAACAAACCTTTTGATGCTGCAAGTGTATGAGTGAGATTTCGAAGGAGATAAGTTTGTACTGCAAGCAAGCTCAGAGAAATTGTTACCAATTCGAGTTAAAAGTTTTTAATGTAGCAGAGAAAATCAAATTCTTGCAATTTTCGGCAATCAGTCATTTTGTTTTGTTGTTCATTTTACACTACACTCGCCACACTCATTGCTTACATATTTTTCCCCCTCATTCATCAACTCCACTCAGCGAAATTGCCTTGACTTGCCAACTTTTCTGAATCTGTCACAACTCGCAATCGTGAAATCAGCAATGATAAATGACATTTCTTCACTCCCTGTCATTACTGTCAGTTGGCAAACGTCAGCGGCAATGCGTCAGTCAGTTATGAGTTTTGAGTATTGACAATTGGAAAATATAAATAAATATTAGATAACGAAAAAACTGTTCGGCAGTCTCAGCAGCCGATTGGGTTACTGGAAGTGCTAAGACCCAGTAGATCTTGATGGTCATGCGCCTTCATCAGTCCGTCTTCAAATAGAGTAGATTTTAATGAAGCTTCTTTTTTTTTGCAAATTAATTCATTTCTTTCCAGGGAATCCAATACTCAATATCTTCTAGGGTATTTCGGGAGAAGATTTTGGGCGGAAAACTGCTTAAGTGGGATAAATAATGCATAAAACTCTCACCAAAAAACTTTTTTTTAATTCAAACAAATCAAGTTATGAGAGATTTAAGCCCTGGGTTGTATCCCCAAGGCAAGAGATGTCTTTTGAAGATAGGTAAATAGAAGACAACAATTGGAGCTTCAATTAAAGCCATCCGTATTGGGAAAAAATAAAAGCGACATAACTCAAGTATGATCCTAAGTCACTAAAATGCCGACGATGGGAATAAACTCAGTTGGAAGCAATATTTGGCCCAAAATTGTCTACAATGAGGAGTTTAATATAAATATCTGCGAAGGCCGTGAGTTAGTAACTCCTGCGGGTTAGGAACTCAAGAAGTTACTCGTGGTAAGGCATGCTTGTCGTAAGAGACGATTAAAATCCAAGGATTATCGCGACAGTTGGGTCTTTATACTGTAACGGATTTTTTATCCGGCCAAGGACTGCCCGAAAATCAATTCGGAGAATATTTTTGCGAGTACTATAACAGCAACCGTGAACTTATGACTCAAACGCTGGATATTCAAATACACCATGCAAATTCTGCCCGTCCTAAATAAATGTTAAAAAACAAATACACAACGAGGAGTATACACGAAGAGAGATGCGTCAGATGGATGGCTGAGCAATCAATAATGGGAGAACCTCGAAAACTAGCTTCATTCCCATAGCTCCTAGTGTTTCATGTCATGAGTCGTGTCTAGACGGTTGACTCTTCGCACAAAATAGTCCACCGCGGTCAAATCATAGCTACGAGCCCACCAGTTGAAATCATCGTTTCGTCTATTTAAGTGTTTTTTGAGCACCGTCTACAAAAGATCGCTTCTAACATCGACTGTGTGGCACGAAGCGCCGTTTTAATGAAGCCGAAAGCCGTCCATATCATCGCTTCAACATTTCGAAACTAATACGCAGCTTTTTCTTCATTTTCGAAGAAAATCGGATCCATGATGCCACCGGTCTACATACTGAACCAAACAGGCACTCGTTGAAGATGCATTGGCTTTTACATGGTTACGTGTGGGGTTTGCTGAGCGTGTTAACATGTCCCTTGAGGTGCAAATGAGCTTCATCAGAAAATATGATTTTCCGATAAAAATGCTCATCTTCTGCCAAGCGATCTTCTACCAATTATGAAGCTTCAATTCTTGGACCAATTAGACTTTATAAATCTCAATACCGATTATGGAAGGTGAGTTATTTCTTTCGGATTTCATGCAGTTAGAGGCTCAAAATTTTTGAGGTGAGCTTTCATAGCTTCCCAATTTTCTTCACTATCTCGTAAACCATAAAACTTGAGCTGAATAGCACACAAAACATCAAAAAAATGATTAAAGAAGTGAAAGCTCAAGTAAATTGTAGTTAGAGGACCAAAATGGTATATAGTCCGCCTATGAAAAGTGTGTCCATTTTGGGGAGCTTCCGTAAGTTTAGTCGAAACATCTGACACATACCGATCCGAGTTCTTCCGGTATAAGGACGCGAAAGTTGCCAAATTGTATTGGAATTTAGTTACCTCAATGCGTGGGATCTCCTACAAAACGTTTTTTACTACAAGCCCGTGTGCTTTACTCCATTTCTTCGACTGCTTCTGTTCATAAGACATTGAAAAGCCTGGAGTCACTGATAAGAACGTTTGACTAAACTGCCATTTTTTTTTTTGTTTTTTTTTTTTGACATAAAAGTGTCAGCTGCAGTGATAGTTCACCACTCACCGTTGGTGTTCCAAGAAGAGTGATGAGAAAAAAAAATAATACAAATGATTTTTTTTTTTTATTTAATTATGTTGCAATGAAATTGTAGTTTTTTCCAACACGTCTGACTGTCTGAATAACTAATAAAAAAAATATCTCTCTTATCTATAAGTATGTAGAGAAGTAGTAATAATTTTTTCCTTTATTTTCGTGCGATATTTCCCAAACCAAGTGCCTTAATGCAGCACAGAACCATTGAACTGTTGACTTTTTTTGGATTTTCTTTTCGAAAGCATCAAATCGACACGTTCTTATGTCATAAATTGTGAAAATTACGCTTGCAAAAAAATAAATATGTGCCAAGACATACAGTCAAACACATACCTATATACACACACAACGATTTTGCACGATTGGATTTACATTCATCAATCATTGGCTGAAAAAATGATTTTGCGTTGAACAGTGAAAGTGTAAGTAGAAGGAGATGAAAGTGACACGAAAGCTCGATGACTCTGCTGTGAAGTGACTTAAGAAAGTTCTAATAAAGGCGTTTATGATGTTGAAGGCTAAAAAGCGTTGGTGGAACAAGAAGAAGTTTGTATGAGTGATTTAAAGGCGCTCCACTAATGGGGGTGATGAAATGTCAGTTTTTTCTTTCTTTCTTTTTGTGCGCGACAGCTGAACCTTTGAGTGGTTATGTGACGCAAAGAGTTCATTTTTATTTTCATCAATTCTATTTTTTCTTCTTTTCTTCTTTTCTTTTTTTTTTCGTGGCAAAAGTCAGTCAGCTGGCTTATCGTTGTCAGCGGTTTTCATGCATTTGAACACAATACACGTTTCAAGTGATGATTATATAGTATACATATATATATAGAGTATACATATGTATTGTATATTAACCGATGATGACAATGGTGGATTTTCGCGAATTTTTTTTTGTTAGTTTTTTTTTTTTTGCCAATGTATTGATACTTACTTTTTTGTCATTGGCCTCAAATCTATTTTTATCGTCATATTGTAATGACATTTTATTTATCATAAAAGAAAAAAAGAAAAAAAATATCGAGACGGGGTAATAAATGATATTTTAAAAAATTTATGTACATACATAATAATCTGAAGAACAATGGAGCTTTCTTAGGAGCTCTGCTGAAAATCATCGCTTCAGTTGTTGGTTTTCGGAAAAGCCAAAAAAACACAGCAGGTTCGATATACATTCGTCTGCACTTATAGCGTACAACTCGTTAATTAAGGCATTCTTTAAGGCAGTTTTTGATGTTATACTGTGTTCCTTAATCTTACGTTTTAAAATAGCCCACATGTGCTCAATGGGATTAAGATCTGGAGACTGTGCAGGCCAATCTAACAAAACAACGTTGTTATCTCTAAACCAACGTATAGTAGTCGCTGATTTGTGACAAGGAGCATTGTCTTGCTGAAATTGAACCCCGTCTAAATTAGTATTGCCGAAAATGCGCGTTAACGAAGGCAGAAGAACAGCTTCTAATACATTTATGTACTTCTGACTATCCATGCGACCCTCGCAAACGAACATTTCGCCAACAAAATCAGCAGCCATGCAGCCCCAGTTCAGAATGCTGCCTCCTTCATGCTGAACAGTGCGTACCACGCAGTCTGGATGATATCCTTCGCCAACCCGTCGCCTCACGAACGTCACACCAGGTGTTCCAAATATCTGTAGAAAAGAAAAAATAATGTTTTCATAAGATTTGTCTTCAAAATTGATCTAGGGTAAGAAGCAATGGCTGTTAATAATTTAAGACGATCTTAACTAAGCTTGCCTCGAAATTTGATTCATCAGACCACAGAACATTCGACCAATCTCCTTCCGTGAAATGTTGGTATCGGCGAGCCCACTCCAAACGAGTTTTCCTATTCTTTTCTGAGAGCCACGGCTTCTTTCGGGCTTTACATCCTTTTAAACCTGCTTCCAGAAATCTTCTTCTAGCTGTTCGAGCACTAACTGGTTTACTAAATTCATCCGAAAGGACAGCTGCAAGGGCAGAAGAAGATTTTTTGCGATCCTTGAAAGACTCGCGTATAAGTATTCGGTCTTCTCGTTTACTGGTTAGATGCTTTCTTCCACTTTTTGATATATTATTGTGTGATCTCGTCTCCAGAAATCGACTGATAGCACATTGGACCGCGCACCGTGAACATTTCACTAAATTGGCAATCTCAACTTGAGACTTACCTTCTTCACTTAGAACTTGAATTCTAACTCTATCATCGTAACTAATTTCACTTTTTTTAGGCATTTCGGTAAATATTGTATGAACTGTTTTTATAAGATTGGTAACTTTTTACTAAATGTAATTTACACTTTCACTTTCAAATTTTAAATGCGAAAATATTTTATGAATTTCTTAAAAATGGCAATTTTTATGTTTAGCTTACCCAGAGTGCTATGACTTTTAATATTACACAATTTACTCGTTTAATCAACAGTTAAACACCCATGTAAGACATTTACAAAAAGAAGTGGTAACTTTGATAGCCACATTTGAGAATACTTGTATTTTAGTGGGGTGCCTAATACTTTTGGCCAAGGCTGTATATTCTATGTATTTATGCTATGTATGTATTTTATGAAAACATGCGATCATAATTATTTTTCTAGAAAATTTAAGAATTTTGAAAGTTTCACATCTCATGGCCTGAGGTATATGAATGACGCATATCTTAAGGCGCACAAACTTAATCAAAGTATCAAATGCCAACATAGCAACCGGCGAAGGCAAACCTACGAAATGTTTAAATGTAACATATGTGTACATAGTATGTATGTATGTATATACGCTTATTAGATATATTGTTACATACGTACCTATATGCATCCGATTACGCTTATGAACAAACAAACTTTGAACTTACCGGTTAACTTTAACCTTTACTTTTTCTCTTTATTTTCTTACTTACATATGTGAATATCATACGTGCTATATGTGTATATCTATGTATGTTTGTATTTATGTAAATTCATATTTTTTTCAATAGATTTGAAATTTTTAATGAAATCATATAGTCTCCCTTAAGAAAATGTAGCCTCTTTCTCAACCATCATGCACTTATGCGGCTTACATGCATCTTGTCTGGAAACTTTCTGAGCGTAACAGAAGAATTGCCCACTCAGTTCGAAAATTTCTTCTGTGCAATATTATGTGTTAAGTGTTTTAAGGAATTTAAAGCATAAAATTGGATGAAACGTGCCTCAAAACATTTCTAGGTTTCGTCCGTATCATGATTTGGCACGGAACATTTCATAAAGACTTTCCACTAGATTATCAACACGTTGGATAAAACAATTTTAAGAATAATTGGAAAATTTTCCTCTCTTGTTCTTGTGGATAGGTCCACTTTTTCTACCTAAAAATGCTCCAAATTATTTAAAGTAAACATTCACCTGACGGCCGGGTGGTATTGCGTGCTGTAATTCGAAAGACCAGGATTCGAATCTTGGTGTGACCAACATCCAAAATTATAGATAATTAATTTTTGTAACTACGGTTGCTCCAGGGTAGGGAATGACACGCCTTTCGAGTGTACAATATTTCTGAAATAAAATTCAAAGCTCCTCATAAAAATCCATCGGCCCTTCGGAGGCGGTTTAGAGTAAACATTTTAGTCCTCTCCATTTGTTGGAAAAGTATCAAGGCGCAAAACTACAAATGAGAGGCGGAGCTCGACCATTCACCTCATCTGACTGTAACACTAAATTGTCCCTTTTCGTATGAAGGACCACAATCCATGAGTGAGCAGGCACCCCCTTACGAGTTACGACTTTAAGAAACTACCCGTGGTTAGTCATTGTAAAAGGCGCCTAAAAACCAGTAACCTTCACCATAGCCACTTCCGAAAAATTAGCTAAAACTCATATGGACTTCCTCAGGATAATGGGCATTCATGGATAGACAAAGTGAGATGCTGGGACTTTGCCTGCTTAGGCCAAAATTTCTTTGTGTGAGTCAATCTGAGCAACGGTGATGTGATAAAACCCAATAGATTAATTTCTTCTACCAAACATGGTGCCCGAGCAGTGCGTTAAGCTTTATTTTTTTATTTTTATCTCTTCACGGTTGCTAAGCTTGCTGCAAGATTAAAGATTATCAAAATATATTTTCTAATGATGGAAATACTGAAATTTACGGTCCAAGGCATATATATATAGTCATGTTTTTGTAGAGGGACACTCTTTTATTGGGACCAGACTTGGTCTCTTTTCCTTAACGAAGACATGAGGAAATCTCCGTCAAACAAACGCAGATTGCCAGAGCTGGAAAACCGCACGGAAAAGCTGCCCGACGCGGCTGACTCTGAGGGAAATGCGACCTATGTCCTTTGCATTCTTGAATATGGTCAGATTTAGGAAGGCTGTCCCTGATCCTTACGTTAAGTTATGAGCGAGCTTCGACATTTAATTTGTGTCGGACAGCTATTGAAAGCAATGGACCTCGTGATTTTTAACGAAAATGGAAATTTAGTGTGCTGATTAAGCATTATTCTTTGCATAAAAAATCATCAGTGAAACCAGGGAAAGACTTACAATATTATGAGGACTCTGTGCCATCGATTTCAATGGTTAAACAGTTTTTCACCGAGGTCCAATGTGGTCGTACCAGTACAAGTAACCCCGAATCGTCGATGGAATCCGTAGAATAATATTGGATGATCAAAGAATAAAAGTGGATGAGGTGGCTGAAGCTGTAGGCATCTCAACTGAGCGGCCTCATTACATTTTATATAAATATTTGTACATATTGGATGAGTGCATAAGTTCGTGCCCGATTTCAAGTACAAACTAAAATTGAAATTTTTTGAAGAAAGCGCTTTTATTAATCAATTGTGTATTCGCCATCATGTTCGGCAATCCACTCCCAACGTTCAACCAATTTACGGATGCCTGATTCATAGAAATCGCGCGGTTTCTCGTTGAAAAAGGTGTCAAGGTGGTTTTTGACGTCTTCCACATTTTTTCCATTCAAATTGTTCTGCAGCGATCAAAACAAATGATAATCAGAAGGTGCAATGTCGGGTGAATATGGGGGATGCGGTATGATTTCCCAATTCATCTCCTTCAGTTTGGCCAGGGTCGGTTTTGCAACATGTGGCCTGGCGTTGTCATGATGGAAAAGAACTCCTTTGCGATTGGCCAAAATCGGACGTTTTTCATCAATTGCTTTCTTCAATTTGACCAATTGCTGACAATACTTGTTGGCAGTGATCGTTTCTCCAGCTGGCAAGAGCTCAAAAGAGATCACGCCTCGGATATCCCACTAAATGCACAGCAGTACCTTCATCGGATGCAATCCACCTTTCGACATCGGTTCCGCCCCTTCGTGTGCCTGTTTCCATATTCTTTTGCGTTGAACATTGTTTCATCACCAGTCACGAGCCGATCCAAAAAAGGTTCGTTTTTGATCCGTCGAAGCAAAGAAATTGCTGTTGACATACGGTCCACTTTGTTCTTTTCACTCAACTGATGTGGCACCCATGTATCGAGCTTCAAAGTGTACCCAACCTTTTTTAAACGACGAAACGCAGTTGATTTGTTGACGTTCAATTCACTGGCAACCTCTTCCGTCGAAATACGTGAGTTATTTGCAAATAAAGTCCTTAGAACATCGTCATCAAGCTCAGAAGGCCGTCCACTGCGAGGTTGACCTTCGAGGTTAAAATCTCCAGAACGAAATTTCGCGAACCATTTCTTTACTGTGCGGAGTGCTGGAGCACGGTCCAAATAAACTTCGCGAATATCTTTAGTTGCAGCGCCCACTGTTTTTTCTTTGTGGAATTCGTATAACATAATATGACGCATATGATCTTTTTCGTTGTTCATCTTCCATGCGTCTTTTCACTAAGCAACTCAAATCAAAATGAAGTTATTTTATGCTTGATTTACAGTTCGGACTGTCACCTTTCCAACGATATATAATATGTATATATTTCTTTCACGAGCGCCACTCTCAAACGATTCGTACGGCATCCAGCGGAATCGGGCACGAACTTATGCACTCATCCAATATAAAAGCTATCCGTGCCGCGATAACTCACACATAACCATAAGTGTAACCGTTTAACCACTTCAAAAGAGTATTTTGGGTTGTACAACCGTAGTCCAAACAAATTTTGGCGACGTTTCCTTAACGTAGACGAAACATGGATCCAGTAGAAAACACCAGAGACGAAAGAACAAATCAAGAAAGAAATCAGAAACGAACGTATTTGGCAAAAGACAAGTGTCATCAGGACAATACACGTGTGCACACGTGTGTAGTCATCATGGCAAAAATTCATAAATTGGGCTACGAACAGCTACCCCATACAGCATAATCTTGTCCCCTTGCGATTATTGCTTGACTTCGAACCTGAAGAAATGGCTGGCCGGTAAGAGATTCACGTAAAAAAAAAGTCATGCATCACATGATCATTCTTCTTCTTCTTTATTGGCGTTGGCATCGCTTACGCGATTATAGCCGAATCAATTATAGTGCGCCATTCCCCCCTTGTTTTCGCTTAGCGCCAGTTGAAAATACCAAATGAGGCCAGGTCACTCGTCACCTGATCCTTCCAACGGAGTGGAGGTCCTCCTCTTCCTCTGCTTCCACCAACAAATACTGCATCGAATACTTTCAAAGCTGGAGTGTTTTCATCCATTCGGACAACATGACTTAGCCAAATTCAAATTCAAATTCAAATTCAAATTATAATTGTAATAAAATTTAAACTAAACTTAAAAGTTAAAATTAAATAAAAATTATAAATCAGTGTAAAATGACATTTAAAAAAATGAAATTAAAATTATAGTTAAAATAAAAACAAAAACAAGATAACAATTAAAATTAATGTAAACATTAACTTCAATACCGCGAATCAATTATTATTTATTACTTTTTCTTGTGAATCGCTCAGATAATCGGTCTTATTGGGAATTTCATGACAAAAAATCGTGTAGAAATTCTGATAGAAAACAAAGAATAAAATATCGATTTTTTTTTTTTGTTTTAAGTTCAAAATGTTCACCCATATTTGTATGCATGAAATTCCCAATAACAACGAATGTTATCAAAATTTTATTAATAATGTCTTGCGATTGTGTCTTCATAGCTTCCTGAATATTTTCGCTATTTAAATACGCTCAGTCTCAGTATGGCCATCAGTTGAGCTTTAAACGTTGCTTCAATCGTTCGTGTCTTATCTTGAAACATTTTTAAATTTTAATTTTGTATTTCAATTATCACCACTACTGCAGTGAAAGTCAACTAAAATGTCGCGTAAATTTTTTTGTTGTCTACTAATCATCGCACTAACCGCCACTATGTTCTCCTTTGGATCCTCTGTTGGCATGTTTGCGCCAGTTAGAACGGCTAACCTTCATAAACACGTTGAGAATTCCGGCAGACGTCATAACAGTAAGCCTGACATCTTTGAAAAACAACGATCAAGAAGACCACCTTGAAAAACGGAGGTTGTAATTCAAAATTCTTTGCCATGTAAATACATATGTACATACATGTAATTCTACTTATGTATGTAAATATAAACTCAGTGAATCTTCTAAGATTAAATAAAGAATACGAAAAAATTGTTTTGGAACTCAGAAGACAAATAGATTTTTTTCTTTTGAATATGTTAATGTGATTGTCGAGAGGCATGGACTTTTCCATTTGAAATGGAGTGGTCATCGTTAAAGCAGTTACAGTCGAGTCAGCCGAAGAGCAGCAGTATTTTCTTCTTATCGCATTTGGCAGCATTTGGAGGCTTTAAGGGAAACCAATGAAATGGACGTCTTCAACCTTCATTGCTTCCTCGACTCGTCTACTGCATTAAACAGCTTTCTCTCCACTGCGGCACAGTTGCTGTTGGGTTATTTTCGAAATGCAATAGTTCCGGTTACAGCTGTACGTAGGGAGTTTGAAATTCCGTCCCACAGTTCCCCTATACCGAGCTGCCGGTAAGTGTTCTCAGTGAGGAGGAGTGCAAGTCGAGTAGAAAACCGCTCGGCGCTCATTAAAGGCTTCTTTGGCCAAATCCTCCTTGTCTTCCCTCAGGGCGTGGGCGCAAATTAACGATATGTTAAAAAAAATTTGGTTTGATACGGATTGTGATAAGACGTTCATGCACTGGGGTGAATGCTAGTACTCGGCGATGGAGTCTCACTCCCAAACCCAGCGTACAACCTCGCTAGACGAACACACATTTATGTAGAGAGCGGCTTGTTCGCAGCCGCAATGAATTCAGCTGACCCTTCAACCGAATAAGTCGGAGTGGTTACACCGAAGCTTCCTCTCTTTTAGCTGTTTTAGCCGTGACCCAACGTTTGCTCACGTTCCAAAGATGCGCGACGTCGACGCAAAAGTAGGAATTGAGTATAGCCCCGCGACTGTAGTAGCTAAGCCAGAATCCTTACTACACCCCATATCACCCTTACATTTTTATATTTTTCCATTAGTTTTATTTTTTCTTAGACAAAGTGTGCACACGTGATTGTTCCCGAAGCTCAGCAAAGCTGGAAGTAAAATATGCTTTAATATTCCGAGTTTCACGTTATCTGCTGTCTACATTCAGAGACCCTACCGGGTCCAGTGCCTCTCGTTCTGTTTGCCACATCTCTTCACCTTTGTCCATTTTGTGTATGTATTTCTGAAAGTAACCGCGTCCAGACGACATCTGGGTGATATTATAGTTCACGTCGCCGAGTTTCTGCCCCAAATTTCTCTTTCCCGACGGTTCTGCCATCGGTTGAATGTATCTAGTTTTATTTCGTCTCTTATTGTGTTTTATATATTTCATAGTTCTTTAAGTCCCAGATTTTCTTTCTTTCGAGTGCCAGCAGTTCTGTAAGGAACTCTCCTGCTTATCATTAGGACTGCTTCACCTGACACTGTACGGTATGCTGACGCTACCCTTAGTGCAGCTGTACGATATAATCTGGCTATAATTTTGTGGCCATTATCTTCCTTTAATGTATCCGCACATATGTAGTTCAGCTCCATGAAGTAGGATACTAATTGTCGCTGACATCAGTAGTTTCCTTTTCTTTTGTGTGGGTCTTCCGATGTTGGACATCTGCCTGCTCAATCGGCTTGTTATTTTAGAGACCTTTTCTGTTGCGTGTTGTATTTGTATCCTGTAAGTTAACCTTGAATCCAATCTGATGCCAAAATAAATTATGAAGCTGCACGGGATGTGTTTCATTGTTAGTAGTAATAGCTCGGTTTTTTTTTTGTGGAAACCTCCGTGAGCTAGTTTCACGTTTCGCCTAGCGTCGATTTTCTTGGTCTAAATCCATATTGCCTCTCCGACAGCCCTCCGGCACTAGTTATAGCTGTTCTAGCCTGGACTTAAGTATCTTTTCGAACAGTTTCCCAGCTGTCGAGCATGCAGAGAGGTCGATGTGCTAAAGTACTGTGGTGGTTTCCCCCTCCCTTGTTAGTCAATACGAGATGTTGTCTCTTCGAGATTACCGGGAATAAACCGGTTTCTAGGAAGGCATTAAACGCGTATAAGAGTACTTTAGGCCCATTGGTGGCTATTAGTTATAGTACTTCAGCAAGTAGGTGATTTGTTGGTCTCCAGTTTGCTTGTTGATTACACTTCTTCAGTTATAAAAGGCGAAATCTCTGCGGGGTCTCCTTCGATATTTATTTCTTCGACTATTTTTTCGTGAGTCGGGAATGGAGCCTACACAGTTTGGTCCATTTTGAGGGCGTTCAGCTCTGGCAGGGGTGCTCTGACACCTAAATTGAGCAGCTCTTCCCGTTTTTTTTTTCTTTCTACTGCCATAAGAGGTCAGTTTGAGTTCTCTTTTCTCAGCGTTGTGTGTGTTTCTCTTTTTCCCTTTCTTCTTCTCCTGCTTTTAGTATATACGCGTCTGAGTTGGAGGCAAAATCTTAGCAGTTGTGCTATGTACTCAGTCCATCAGTCCGCAGTACGTTTAGATTTCATATTTGCTGATCTTGGCATCGCTTTGTTACATGCTTGGGTGATCACGTGCACTGTGGTCACATTGCGGCCGAGCCGCTGCTGTCATCGAACCATAATTCCGTTATCTTTCATTTTCATAGTGATTTTCCGAGGTCATTTGAGTCAATAAATCATCAGCGGGTTTGCTTTTATGCATATTTGCTCGGCACAGTTCATAGGTCCCGGTATGTGATTCGTCTGTTCGATCTTTTCGTCAGAGCAGAATCGGCAGAATGCGATTATGTCTTTCTTGGCCACACTTTATGCAGAGTCCTTGAGCTTCCCTGTTCGTTCCCTTGCAGTCCCATGATAAGCGCCCTGGGCCGAAGAAGCGAATGCATCTTTTTATCATTTCCTTCAGTCTCAGTCTGCAGTTTATTCAACCAATTTTAATGCGTGAAAATTTTAACAGCTGTTCTGCCCTTTGACTTGGCACAGTTAATAGGCTCTCACTTGCTCTCTAGTATTGAGTACCTAAATATTGATTTGGATATCAGTGACGGGCTCTACAAGTAACCTGTTTAGTGCATCTTTTACTTCTTCCTTTGTTGTTAGAGAGTCGAGATCTCTAATTTCTATTGACCCCTTCGGCTTTGCATCTGTTATCGTGCCGGTTTCCAGAAGGGTATTCTTAAGAGTCTCGCAGAAGCTTAAATTAACTGCCTGTCCTTCTCCATGTCCAGTAAAAGCGCTCCAGCCTTTGTTCTTCGGATGACACCCTTGCTTACTAAAGTGGCAGAATACCACTCTCACCAGCCTAATAGCAAACTTATTCATAGAGTTATTTCCAGAATACCATAATCAGGATCTTACAGGCCTGGAGGTTGATGGGCACTAGCCAGGGGATTGTTCTCCTGCATTCATTTGTATAAATGCATACCATTGAGAATTTGTTAATAAGTCCTTGCGTCCCCCATGTCGCTCTATTGTCTCCCTCACGTGGGTAGGTATACCCTCGAGGCAGCCCCTTGGGGGATGTGGATACTTATTTCAAGGTGGCATCTATTTATTTACCTCGTCATCGGAGATTCATAGGGTCTTTAAAGTCGAACCCTCTTCTCCTGTCCCTCTTGATTAGGGGTTATATATTGAGTATTCGCAGCTATCCCAAAAACTTAAGGCGGCCACAGCCCACCATACTGTCGTCCTAGGCGGTCTGAATTCAGCCAATTAAATGGAATTAAATTAAATTAAATACAAATTATAAAAAATAAAATAAAAAATAATTAAAAAAAGTAAAATACAAATTCAAATTCAAATTAAAATTATAATTATAATAAAATTTAAACTAAACTTAAAAGTTAAGAAAAAAAAAATTATAAATTAGTGTAAAATGACATTTAAAAAAATAAAATTAAAATTATAGTTAAAATAAAAACAAAAACAAGAGTACAATTAAAATTAATGGAAACATTAACTTCAATACCGGGAATCAATTATTATTTATTACTTTTTCTTCTGAATCGCTCAGGTAATCGATCTTATTGGGAATTTCATGACAAAAAATCGTGTAGAAATTCTGATAGAGAACCAAGAATAAAATATCGAAATTTTTTTTTTGTTTTACCTACAAAATGTTCACCAATATTTATATACATGAAATTCCCAATAACAACGAATGTTATCAAAATTTTCTTAATAATGTCTTGCGATTGTGTCTTCATAGCTTACTGAATATTTTCGCTATTTAAAGACGCTCAGTCTCAGTATGGCCATCAGTTGAGCTTTAAAAGTTTCTTCACTCGTTCGTGTCTTATCTTGAAATATTTTTGAATTTTAATTTTGTATTTCAATTATAACCACCACTGCAGTGAAAGTCAACTAAAATGTCGCGTAAATTTTTTTGTTGTCTACTAATCATCGCACTAACCGCCACTATGTTCTCCTCTGGATCCTCTTTTAAACTGATTACGGGAATAAGAGTATTGCCCAACAGTTTTAGACACGCGGATTCCGCAAGACGTCATAATAATGAAGTTAAGCCTGTCATCTATAACAACAACGATCAAGAATACCGCCATGTAAAAATGTAATTCAATATTCGTTGCCATGTAAATACACACGTGTATGTACATGTAATTCTACTTATGTATGTAAATTTAAACTCAGTGAATCTTCTAAGATTAAATAAAGAATACGAAAAAATTGTTTTGGAACTCAGAAGACAAATAGATTTTTTTCTTTTGAATATGTTAATGTGATTGTCGAGAGGCATGGACTTTTCCATTTGAATTGGAGTGGCCATCGTTAAAGCAGTTACAGTCGAGTCAGCCGAATAGCAGCAGTATTTTCTTCTTATTGCATTTGGCAGCATTTGGAGGCTTTAAGGGAAACCAATGGAATGGACGTCTTCAACCTTCATTGCTTCCTCGACATTTCTACTGGATTAAACAGCTTTATAGTTGAGGTGTGTTCATCCATCCAGACGAAGGAAGCTTCTAGTGATCAGAGTCAATTTATGCAGTCCTTCAAATATAGAGTAAAAGAGCCAATTTTCTTTCGTTCTAACGCAAGCCATCTTGTTGGACAATCAGAGAGCCGATGTCATAACACTGCGCCATTCGCTGTTTGGCGCCCATTGGATATACCACGTACAACCACCTCCTCCTCCTGGTCTTTCCAACGGAGTGGAGGTCTTCCTTTTCCTCTGTTTCCACCGTCGGGTATGGATCGAAAACTTTCAAAGCTGGAGCACATAAACTAGCCATCCGGAGCACATAAGCTAGCCAGCATGACTGTTTTCTCTCATAGAGGACCATAAATCTTACGCTAAACCTTATCTCGATGTTTTCGTCCATATCTCGGCACTATATATATGGGGATGGGAACAGTAAGTGACTTATAGATTGTGGCTTTCTTTGGATTTCCAGGCTGACATTTTTGCTGGTGTTAATACTGGTTCCTAGATTATCTACGACCACAAAGTTAAGACTGTTAACAGTGACGTGGGAGTCGAGATGACTGTTTGTTTGATGACAGGAGATATTTCGTCTTGTCCTCATTCACTACCAGACCCATTCGTTTCGCTTCTTTATCAAGGTTCATTAGATAATTAAAATTACTGAATAATTAAGTCCGATGGTCAAGTTTTTGTGGCAACACAATGGGTCTTAGTCAGACCTTAGTAAAATCATTACACTAGATCTGTAACCCCCACAAGCACCTAACCTAATCTACCAAATCACCGAGGCATTTAAAGAACTTACAATATTATAAGGCAAAGCCTAAAGTTATGCAATGATTCCCTTCCAAAGAGTATTATTTATTATATCCCACTGTTTCTTAAGCATTTTGGCAAAATATTTTTATATTAAAGCAAAAGTCCACTATTCCCACACTTCCCTCCATCCACCACTACCACACACACTGACTGCTGGTCAGAGCTTGTAAAATAATATCGAAACAAAACATTAGTAATTCACTTTTCGTTGGCAAAACGAAACGAGATTTCATAAAACTCATATTTCAAAAAGCAGAAAACAATAATTTATATTAAAATTGACACAAACAAGCACACAAATGGCGGGGGTGGAGAGTGAGGAATGCACATTTGTAATGCAAAGCCGAGACAAAAAAAAAAAAAACAATAATGGAGAACAAATGCCAGAAGTGTGAGCAAATAAAGCGCCGAAAACACACAAAAAGTTGAAAGATGAAAAAGTAAAACAAACAAATTGAAAAAGTAAGCAGATAAAACACCAAAGAAGAACAAAAAAAAAACTTATACGAGTAAAACAAACTGGTTCGGCGGAGTGTTCGTGTCTGGAAGGAGCAAATTCGATATTAATGTTTCTTGTGGCATATTTTTAGGCGCACGCCAACTGCAACTTCTATCATTTGCCATTTACAAGAAGAAAAAAAAAACAACAACAACAAAAAATAAATAAAACTAGAAGCAAAAAAACAAAAAAAAAATCAACCAAAACTTCGCTCAGCAGTCGAAGAAGACCATTTATCTTGCAACGAAATTCCATTTGTAGCGCGTTGAGTGCGCGGATGGTGGTGTGGGTGCGATAGCAATAGCAATAACGTTGGCCAATATAGCAACAAATGAAATGTGAAAAGTAACTGTATAAACGAGAAATCGACTGTATGTATTTGCAATAAATCACAGCAGGCGTGGAAATATCCTGTGGCGTGGCATTGGAGGGTGTTGCAAGTTGCTCTTGCTACGCGCAGACATACACACATGTATAAATACATATACATACATATGTTTATATGTGTGTTCTCTAAGCATAAGTGAAGTTATATGAGATGTTAAGTTACTTATCTATAAAGATATTATTATTGTTGCTGCTGTTTGTTGCATGCAGCATGTCAAATCTAATTTTATAAATTTTCATTTTGATATGTGTATGTATGTACATACATACATTTGCAATGAAAAGTGAAAGTTTATAAAATTTCAAAATCGCATTTATTAATTTTCCAAACAAGTTTGTTTTTATGTAAGTAGATGCTGGTGTTTGTGTATGTGTGTGTGTGCGAGTCGCGCTTGTTTAAGGGTAACAAAAGCTACGAAGACCAAGAATAACTGATAACCTACAAAATTTTCGCCGCCAACAACAAATGTCAGCTGTCAGCAGAAATAGTACCGTTATCTTGTGACGTATGTATACATCTGTGAGGAGAAATATTTATATGGAGTTATCCATTTGGCGGTTTCGAAAATAAACGTAAATAAAATGAATATAAAAAAATTTTTTTTTCCAGGAAACGTGCTTTTTCGACGGGTTTCGGTCGGTTTAAGGTGGCATGTGAAAAGGTTGTTAGTGTCGTGCGGAGACTCTCCACATGCAGGGCATACGTTGGGTATGCTGGGGTCGAGTCTGGATATGTAGGAGTTTAATCTGCTACAATATCCAGATCTAAGTTGTGCAAGGGTCACGCGGGTCTCTCGAGCTCGTTGTCTGCTATAGGTGTTGGTTTTACTCCGAGTACGCCATTCACGGGAAGGGAGTCTTTGAGGGTGTTAACTGACTCCTGGTGAATGGCGTTCAGTGCTTGTTGCTGGATGGTGCTCTTTAAGTGGAGTACTCCCTTCCTGATGTACCTAGGTGGGTGTTCGGCTTCGTGAGTTCTGCTTCCCCGGCTGGATAAGGAAGCTAAGCGAATGGGCTTGATAGTCAACGAAATATCTCCTGTCATCAAGTAAACAATCATCGCATTCGCGACTTGGATCCCAGGTCACTGTTGACAGTCATAACTTCGAGGTCGTTGATAATTGGAACCAGTAATAACACCAACAACAATGTCAGCCTGGAAATCCAACGCAGAATCACTCTTGTCAGCAGGTGCTAATTTGGACTGAGGAATTGAAAAGTAAACTCCTCTCTCGGCGAACGAATGCCAAACTCTACAAGTCGCTTATTATTCCCGAGGTCCTATAAGGTGCGGAGGCGTGGACGATGGCAATATCTGTTTTCGAGAGAAAGGCCTTGCGTAAGATTTACGGTTCTCTACGAGTTGGTAATGGCGAATATCACATCCAATGAAAAGATGGATAAGAATACTCCAGCTTTGAAAGTTTCCGAGGCAATACTCGCTGGTGGAAGGAGAGGAAGAAGAAAACCTCTACTACGTCGGAAAGAGCAGGTAGAGAAGGACCTGGCTCTAAGCGCATAAACGGTGTCTACGCCAGTAAAGAAGAAGAAGAACCTTGGCAATTACCTTGTGAATCACAACATCATCCGAATGATCGCCTCGCGAATTTTGGCGAACTTCGAACCGTTTGAGGTCAACTTTCGACTACTTGACAAATGTTAGCTTTCACGTGCTCAAGAGTGAAAGGTTGATCCGCATAAACATGGTCTTTCGCGTAGCATCACTAAAAAGTCCAACCGTGCTAAATCGCCAGATCGCGTTGTCCAATTGACATCGCCAAGACGACAGGTTACGCGGCCGGGTAATTTCTCTTTCTCAATAATGGCAAATTTCCCCGTGTTAAGTGGCCCGTGGCCAAAACAAGTCGGTTATCATACGACAATATTGCTCTGAATTGATATGTGAAAAATACGACAAAATATGCCGTTAGGAGTCCCAGCACTAGAGTACGTCGAGAAATAGGGTGTTCGGCTACACTTTCACCACTTAGAATATCGATATTTGAGGTTTAATGAGCAAAACGATTATGCACAGGTCTGACAAAGTCTATAACTGAACCAGTCTCTTCAAAATTCTTCAAAATTTTACCACTAGCTTAAGTATTCGGACCAAAATGTGCATCATAATATCCGCCTAAAGCACGGATCATCAATTTTGTAGTAGATTTTAACTATTTTAAAGCGTTTCGCAGTTGTTGAGCAACACATTTTCATAAATGCCGGACTTTGAACTAAAGCAAAACATGTTTTGTTTGACAGTTAACTTTGATAGATGTCAAAATAGAGCTGTGTTCTTTTGAAACCACGCAATGGATAATCCTATATAAGCAAATTCACCTTCAAACCACCCCTTTTTTAGCATCAGCGCACTCACAGCTTCTTTTTTTTCTTCTTCTTCGTCGTCCTGCTCTTCATCGCCCTTCAAATCGTTGTCATATTTACCATTGTAAAACGGTATTATTTATTTAACATGCAACAGATAAGCATCACACTAAATCGAAGCCGAAATCTCCTCGCATGTCATCGCTCATTTTCTGCCTTTCCTCGGTTTTCATTGTCAATGGATTTTTTTGATTTTTGATTTTTTATCTCTCTCTCTCTCTGCATAAATTCAATCAAAAAATGTTTATTTATTTTGTAAAAATCAGAATGACATGTTGGTGGTGTTGTTGTTGTTGTTATACATATTTTTTGACATTTGATTGCATTTTCTGTGGCCGCATTTGTTATTTATTCATCGTGACAACAACAATCGTTTGAAGCGCCATTACAACTATTGTATGTATATATATAAATGTCAATGTTCCACTGCAATTACACGCGAGATAAGCGTAAGTCGATTTTTAGGCATTTTTAATAAAATGTAAATTTAATTCGTGGCTGGAGGGGAACTTTTTTATTGCTTAAAGGAATATTAAATTTTTAATTTACATAATTGTTGTTGGTACTTTAGTAAGAAGCTCTGCACACGCATTGAAGATCTTCTTCTTCCTGAACGGTTACCACAACAGCACGCCAGTTGATTGTACATTTTGCTGTTTGGCATCTCAATTGGGGACACCAAGCGAGTCGAGAGCCCGCTGGACTTGATTTCTCCTATAGAATGTAAGTGTTGTTGTTATTACTGTAGGGGGTTTGCGAAACTTTGGTAAGGAACAAGTAAGGCGAGTCGATGTTATCAAGCTTGTCTAACGGCTGCACTATAAAACGTGCTGTTTCCAGGGGTTTTCGGCCAAGCGAGGAGGTATGTTAGAGGAGTGAGCTTTAGGGGATATCAAAAAGATGCAGAAGCTCACCTAATGCGAGGTTTATTTAGGGCACGTTGATGTTCAGTATCTAAGTATAGTCTATAACAATACCCAGACTGTAATAAAAGCAGGAATTCTCTGGTCTCAATCGGTAGCTCGACCATTTACAAAGTCTACAGATGATGACTGAATGCCCTTAGCATCAATCAAGGGAGGAGATTTGAGTGATATGTTGATTGGCTCCTTATGAATAACATTTCAGACCTGTCTAGAAAATATCGAACCCAGAGGTTCTGCTAGGTTTTGCTGTATTAAGTTTGTGTGCATATATTTTCCTTCTGATGTGCCTAAGCAAGTAGATGATTCAATCAAGTAACTGCAAAGCATACCAATCGGTATGAATGAAGTCTACAGGCGGCCACAGCTGGCTCCCCATTACGGAGTCCAAAGCGGTATTCTGAAAGGCTGTAGTTTATTCACCTACCTCTGTCCGTACAGGATCATTTAATACTTCATGATCAGCCAGCTGATTCGATGCCCGGGATACCCGCTGGTGGAAGCAGAGAAAGAGGAAGACCTCCATTCCGTTGAAAGGATCAGGTGGAGAGTAACCTGTTTTCACTTAGCATTTCCAACTGGCGCCAGACAGCGAGGAATGACGCTCATATTGATTCGGCTATAATCGCGTTAGCGGTGCCAACGCCAATAAAGTAGAAGAAGAAGAAGAAAATCAGCTAGCTGCTTGACTAATATGTTGCCAACATCTACTACCGGTTTTGTATATTGTGAAGTATTCATCTCGGTCTTCTTCTGCTGGTACATGATAAGGTACCGGTTTTTTGATGGTTGATATGGAAGAGACTTTTCCCCAGATAGTTTGCCCAAACTGTGCCCACCGGAGGAAGAAAATATGGGGCACTCAGTTTTAGTCGTCAGGTATAGTTAGTTAGTTCGTAGATTAAGTTGCCCAATCACAATGTCCTATTGAGTGAGCTCACTTAGGTCTGTTGGCCCGTTGTCATACCTATGGCACGGTCTATAGAAGAGATTTCTCTCTCGTTTCTAGTTGCTGAAATTGTTAGGTATACTTTTGTATGTACTCACTTTGTTTAATAGCTGTTGCATGTACCATCTCAGTTTCATTACTCCTTGCTTGGAAAGCAGTAGCTGGTTTTCCCGTGGCAGAAGGTCTCTCTTTCCCAGTCACCCTGTACGTTTAGCCCGAGTACCCTGGACTGGGTATGCTTCTATGACCAGCTAGGGAACTTCAACCAATCCTCTAGGGTCTTTCGGGGACTAACTGTTAGCGCTGCTACAAACAAAGCTTAACCAGCAACCGGTTACTTTAAGCATTTAATTCTTCACATCACTACCTCATCAAAACCACACCACCTTCAATGGCCTGCCGATTCGGCCAATTGGTTGAATGTTCTTGCTGTTGTTTTTGTTTGTTATTCCCTCTGCAGAAATGTACTTCACTTCACAATGCAATCTTAAAAATGTAAAGTGAGTGTGTTTAACAAATTATATCGGAAATAAAGAAAATGTGTACGCAACCGTTATCAGCAAACACAAATAAAATGAAATGGAAATGGAGTACCAACGACACCAACAAAGCAACAAAGCAAATACAATAAACACCAAAAAAAATAAACAAAAATTTAGCTTTATTTGCTGCCGACAAGGCATTTGTTGCACAATGTTGCAAGCACTTAAAATTTAAAATGAAATCAATGCACTGGACAAGCAACAACACAAATCTCGAAACCAAATCGAACCGTAGTTGAACAGTTGAAGCGTTGAAATGGTTAAATGGCAGCAAATGCCACCGACCACCAGCAGCAGTGGGAGCAGCAGCAGGGGCTGTGGTAGTGGCAGTGGCAGTGGCAGCGCAGGCACAGGTAGTACATATCGCTGGCCGCAAATTCACATACAAACTGGCACATATACACATATGTATCTACATATGAACATATGTCTGCATCTTCAGTGGCCACTACTGTCGTTGCCCACCGGGGTAACAGACAGAAGACTCCTTTGCTGTTAGTGTTTGTTGCTGTCACGAGCTGCCAAATGAGATTAGGTGCGTATGGCAGCGGTCACATGTGCTCTTCTATATGTACATATGTATGGATGTGTAGATATTTATTGTGGCATTGAGTGAATTATGGTCTGCATTAAAGCTCAATAAATGCTGCTGCGAAGTGGACAGTGGTGCGTCGAGTCCAGTCAATTCCATGGCTGATGTACGAATATTGTGCGTCGCGTGTAAGGAGAGGGAGACACTTGGTGGTCAAGATAAAAGCACAGTGGTATTTAAAGACTTGAACGATGGGATGCAAAAAAAAAAGCTCGTGGATAGGCGAGGACCTAGTATCAGCAAGAGAGAAAGGGTATCTTCAGACATGCCGAACTCTTTATACTTTTCACTACCACATAAAATGTGTTTTAGAATTAAATATTAATTCTCATATCTGAAAAAGTGGTTGGAGAGGGCTATATGATATAGTCCGCTGATTTCTAGTATTGTATATATATAGGTACTTACTCTTCAAGATGCTTTTTTGAAGGATGAAGGACCAAATCCCTCATATTTCAACAAATCGGTCGTATAAATGTACCAGTGTGCTAAGTTTGGTTGAAATATCGCAAAAACAGAGAGACGGAAATCACCACAACTGGCCATTCTGACCCGTGGACCAAAGTCCGTACAAACAAGGTATAAAAATATTAATTGGGGACTTGTCGAGTGTAGACGACCCCTGATTTAGACGACTAGTAGAACCTAACACATCAGACAACTTGGAAAAGGTGGAAAACCTGTAGTAGAAGACGAAGAAGTGGATTGTAATTGGAAGAAATGCTTGAGGAAGTGTGTTTGCACCGACCGGTTTCGACGCTCCAAAAATGGTAATTTTGACATCGAAGACAAAGAGCATCCTGGCCAACCCAAAAAGCTCGAAGATAAAAAGTACTACTAAACTCAAGCGAAGACTTTGATAGAAAACGTTGTCGACTGCAGCTAATACGGTGAAAAAATTCGTCCAAAAACGACCGAAAGACATGACAAAGTGAATTTGCAACATGACAGCGCTCGGCTACACGTGGCTGTAACGATCAAAAAATAGCTGAAAACTCTAAAATTAGAGGTCTTACCCCGCCTGCCGAATTCTTGAGACTTTGCTCCTTCCGACTACTGGCTTTTTCGACGATTTCAAAACGATTTTGGGCAGTAACCGGTTTGAGTCTTTTAAAGAAAGCGAACAATGTCTGAATGATTTGATCCAGGACAGAGATGTGGCATTCGAAAGTTACCAGAGAGTTGCGAAAAAATAGTCGGTTCCGACGGGCAATACCTTGAATGATGTATTTTTTTTTTTACTCTTTTCAATAAAAACACTTTTTGAACATAAAAAAAAACCGAATTAATTTGTATTCTCATAGAATAGGTGATGTCGTTAATTTTGGAAACTGAGCATGATCATTTTGGCGTGCTCAAAGTCGGACCTCAATTGGAACCAAAATGTTTCAGAAAAGGCTTGCGTTGGAACTGAACTCCTTAATATTCATTTGTGAGTCCAAAGTTCGGTCAGATAAAGAAAGTCTTTCATATGTGAAATTGGTCTAAATCAGGACTTACGTCAGCAATTTTTATTAAGAGCTTATTCCTCTTAAAACCCGCCATTCCTGCCAAGATTGGTTGAGTTCTACTGATAAATGCTTTAAATTTTCGATCTTGAGTCAATCGGAGAATGGAAAGTAAAAACACCAATCCTTGGCGTAGTTGTTGTCCAATTGAGTCAGTATTTAATTCCTGTTCATACTAAGAATTATGGTTATAAAATATTGCCGAATTCTGTATAGAAGTTTCGGGGTTATACTTTTGGGCCCCCCCGGTGGGTATATACATATATATAACCGCTAAAGCGATTTTCGGCCGAACTCCTCCTCCAATATGTGTTTTTGCATTTTACTGTTTTTGTTAACAAATGGAGGGACCTACAGTTTATACTACGCTGGGTAGGTTTAAAGAACATTGTGATAATTGTACTCTTAGTTAGACGTACATAGTTTCGGACCCACTCTATATTCCAAATCTGGATTTCCTAGTTTCCATATTTTTCGAAAACTCTAAGGTCGGAGAGGCGATCTTAGTTCATTTGAATTTGAAGAACAAAAATTTCAAATAATTATCGCTTTGCCACCGTTGAAACGATTTTCGAATATACATATATTAAAGGAGCTTTACGTACTACAGCTACTGAGGCATTGAATAATTCCTTGGATCACCCTGTCTGTAAGATTACAAAGTGTTTCTGACTAAAGACTAAAGTAAACTACGGTCACACAACCACTTTGAAAGAGGTTTATCTATCACATAAGACTACTAACTTAGGGTTCAAAAATGTATACTCCTAGGAACATTTTCATACTAACCGAACAGCGCGATACGATAGGAGGGATAGCAGAATTTATTCCGAAGAGTTCGGATTAAGTAAACTTATTCATCAGCCGAGTCACTAAAATCGCGAAAACTATGTGCCGGATTTTTAGGCTGCTGGTAGGGCTCTCAACGAAACCTGTTGCCTTTTGGTTACGCATATCTTTAATATACCTAGGTGCAATTGAGGGTAACAAGTGCAAAAAATGTAGGGAATGTGTCCAGAGTGTCTAGCAGTCGGCAGACAAAAGCTCTGCTTACTTGGCACAAAAAGGATGCAGCATCTTTAATGGGCAATGGACGAAGATACATCAATGTTATTACAAAAAAGACACAATAAAGAGCGTGGCAGTGCAGCTTAATCGTACGTGAGCGTAATATCGTCTAAGTGAAACCTGCTGGGCCAGCCAGTTCAACCTAACCTATCTTAACCTCACTGTAGATTACTCAACACATTTGTTTGGACATGTGAATACTCGTATATCCTGAAGGTGGTGGGATAAGCTTGCAAAAAAAGAGACCAGTATACATAATCAAGAAGTTGCCATTTTGAAATAATAAATGTTCCCTTGGGATTATTGTGTTCAACTGTTGTTCCTCCTACGGAACATCTACCATAAACAATGCACTCAGAAAGGCTGGGTGTACCTTGAAAAGACTTATGAAAGATGTGTAATGATGTGGAAGAGCCTAAATATGACAACCTTTAGGTAGCACAATGAAAAAGGGGGAACGAAAATTTGTCGATTCCTCCAATTTTTGTCCAATCCAAACATTGGCTTCATCAGAGGAAGTCGTAGTAGAAATCTTCAGTGATATTACAACAGACTCTTCTCGAGGCCTTTGTGAGCTAATGCCCAGTAGCCGCCACAGCGAACCAATCAAGCAATATAGATTGAGAAGCTTCCTTAAATCCGTATTCTTTTAAAGTATTTACATACTCTTAGTTTTGTCGACCTCAAGCTCAACTCATGAGTTCCTAATAAACGTGGAACATTGAATGAGAATGCAAGGCACCGAAGTATACTGCTTTTTATTCTTTCTTCAGGCTAAATATTTTTATTCCAATTTCTGTTTCAGGATTGAGACAAATAGAAAATACTACTCAGAGTAACCCCAAACCAACTCAATCTAACCTAAACCCACAACAAGGTCTCCACGTTCCATCGTTCCAAAGAATATAGAGTACTTCCATAACTGCTCTAAAATAGTGCTTTCCAAATCCAAATACCAGCTCATCCCACAAATAAAATTGTACACATTTCATTACAAATTTATGGTGAAACCATTTGGATTTAAAGATTTCTTTTTAGAAGCACACTTAACAGCTGCCAAGAGATATCCGACAACGTCAAGCTAAGCAAAGTTAAAACAAATAGAAGAAAGACGACAGCAGAACAGCAGCAACAAAAACAAAAACAACAAGAGTAATTGGCAACAGCTCACAGTGGTTTGATGTCTGTGAATTCGGCGGCAGCGTGAAGCTTTCGCGCATGCGCATTCGCAACTTTGTGCCGCCGTGCGCTGGGCGTCATTTCATTCGTCGGTTGTTGGTGTTTGTGAAATGCTTTCGGGAATTGATTTTTGGTGTAAACGATGTGCAATTTTAATGGATTGCCAATGAGATAAGCAGCGGTGGAGCGCATACATACACACACACACCCGGACGTTAACGGAGTAGAAGATTCTTTAAGTACTTTTCAGTTGTTAAATTTGTTGCGCTCGTTGTTGTTGTTGTTGTTGTTGCTGCCAACTGCCAACTTCACAAATTCTTGTTGGTTTACGTTGTTGTCGAGTCTCTAATCGAATTTCATTTGATTAACGCCAATTTGTTTTTGTGTAGGATGAATTGAGGAAGTAGCTGTTCTGTGGCAATAAATTTGGAGAGCACATTGTACCGTTATTTAAAATATTTTGTTACCATTGGAATAGGTAGGGAGGTAATGGGAACTCTTCGTAGACTCACTAAATAAGCGTTGAAAGGATTTCTTCCTCTCACTTCTCAATCAATCTTCAGTACTCAATCTCCATTGGCGCCAATTGGAGACACCAAGTACAGCCAAATCATTCTCTACCTGGTCTTTCCAACGAAGTTGAGCTCTTCTCCTTCCTCTGCTTCCACCGGCGGATACTGCAACAAAGAACTTTTATTTGAGTTCTTTCTTTAAGTAAGAAATTGGTATAATGGTAGTTTCAAGCGATCAGAAGCCAGCTCTTCAGCAGTACCTTCCTAGATGCGCTCTTCGTGGTAAGTAATGGATTGCTCAACATCATTTTGGGGCAAACAGAAATAGTTAGTATCACTGGGAGAGAGCTCTCTCCAATGGTTCTGACCAAAAGGAGAGGACTGTTAGATAAGTTACTGAGAGGAGTCGTTCAAAGAGGCGATCGATGTCGTTCATGGAGAGACTCGGTACATAGAGGACATAAATACATATATTGGGTTACTCGAGATCAAGTCTGGATAGGTTTGAGTTTAGTCTGGTAGAACATTCAGACCTTATATAAATAACTAGCGCTTTGTAGCTGCTGAAACGATTTTCGGCCGAGCTCCTCCTCCAATTTGTGGTTTTGCGTCTTGATGCATTTTCAACAAATAGAGGGACCTGCACAGTTTATACTTAGTTGCCTCCGTATGGCCGATGGATTGTTATGAGGAACCTTGATTTCATGTCAGAGCTTTACATTCCCTATCAATGTCAATGCTAACCACTCGGCTATTATATGCCTAACTAGACAACTCGCGTTCTTCGTCTACTATATATAATGCTTGATAAAGTATTTAATGGGAAGCGGATGAGACCTTACACATATGTATGTATGTGAACGGCCCTTAGGCTTATCCGTAAGTCCTTGAATCCAGCATTTCAACTTTCCTTGTGTTCCTCGGAGACAGTACTGCTTCGTGCATGTCATCATGTTCTTTGAAAAGTTTTCGCTGAATACGTAATGTGCAAACGAAGTCAGAAGATTTTCTGTCATCGTCTGGTGCGGAGCGTTGGAGGTTTTCTCTCTTATTTATGCCACTTTTCTCCAGCTTTCATTTAAATGCGATGTTGCCACGAACTGTTTTTGTTACTGGTAGGGACTCTGTACTCTTTTAAGAGTAGCGGTCCTAACCGGAGTGAAGGAGAACGAACTGTCAAAAGCCGTACCTAGTGTCTTTACTAATTATCGTAGATATTTGTTCGACACTATGCTTTCATTTTAGTTCCAGCTGGTACTTCTTCCTCCACCTGATCGTGTAGGCTTTTAAAAATGGTTGTATCGGATGCTAGATTTATTTCTGCGAGTTGTTTTTTCATTGGCCGAGCGTCGTCAAGGACAATTTTTTTGTAACTTTTTGGATAAGTTCTGGCGTGATCAACAGTTGTTCTTGCCTGACCTCGGGTTGTCTTCAAGGGATTTTTTTCCTTGTTTAAACAAACCCTGCCACCTGTATACTATGATTTTTCTCAGACAAGAATCGCCGTAGATCACTGACTACAGAGATCTTCATCATTAAGTTTGCAACTGATTTTTCTTAATTGGTTAAGAACTTTACGAACTACGATACCAAATCGATTTTTTCCATTTTCCAATGAAACCTCATATTCATTCGCTACGATCCCAATGAGCCTAACTGCATCCCTACGACCCTCTCATTAGCCGAACATTGAAAGCTTTCTCTCCAAAGTTCAACTTTCAAGAGACGGAATATTTATGCTGCGTTCACCCTTAATCTACCTCGATTAGATATATTGTAGTATCTGCAATGGTTTTAGTTATCTAACTACTTGACTTGACTTCACTACACACAAAATGTGGACCACGTTTTACCAAGTTCATGTTCTTAGTGTCTAAAAGCGACAGACACTGTACAACTGGCACCACATTCTGCACTCAACACGGCATTATACACTTTGGGAAACCAGCAAGGGATCTTCCGAACAGCCCGACATGTGTTCCTACCCTATCTGTCGTACCATTGTCAGCAAGATTCCAGCCACAAAACTATCCAGAGTTCCTTTAAGCGAAGAGTAACGACTATTCTCGAAAAAGCTGATGATACGATGGTTGTTTGACTACTAGGCGGAAGTCGTGTGTTATGCCAGCACTGTTTCGACTGACCAGAAGCTAAATATTGCACAAAAAATACTCTGGAACCACTTAGAAAAGGCTGGATGCGCAAAGAAGCTCGATGTATGGGTGCCACATGAGTTAACGAGAAAAAACCTCATGGACCCAACTATCGCCTACGAATCGCTGCTGAATCATAATTATTTTAAAGTGGTTTGTGGCTGGTGATGAAAAGTAGAAGAACAGTGAGCCGGCACAAACGGTCTCCAAGCCAGGTCGTTCCTGAGTTGGGAAAGTGTGTTTGGTGAGAATGGCAAGGAATAATCCATAATGAGCTGCTCCCTACAGCCAACTCTTCGGAGCTATACTGTCAGCAATTGTACCGTCTGAAGAAAGCAAACGCCCAGAAGCACCCAGCTTTGGCCAACGGGAGGGGAACTATGTTTCAGACCCAATATTTGCAAAGTAGATGAAGGGAGAACCGTTTATTTTTTTCTTAATATTTCAGTCACGAAATAATAACTTGCTTTTAATTTACAAATTTTTTAAATGAATTTTCTTATACTCGCATAAACTGGAATTGAAGAAATGACCTACCACAAAAACTTCTCGTAGCTTCCCAAAATCCCCTCAAGCTGTTTGCGCACATGCAAATTGACATTTTACGTTGGCTTTGCTCTGACTTTTGCACATTTTTTCACACATTTTTTTGCATTAATTTATTTACACCTTTTTCCAAGTACATTCCACACTTTTTCGCCTTTGGTGGCTCATAATAAAATGTCAATTTAAATATTTGCAAATATTTTTATTATTGCCGAGCAGCGCGTTTCAGCTGCACCAAACATTTTATTTCGCACATTCCTGGCCCTTTTGTTTTTGCACAAAACTCGCTCAATTTTGCACACCTTTTTTCGGTCAACTTTTTTTAATATATAATTTTTGCATACTTTTTCTGCACCTTACACTACTCTGAAGCTGTAATGATTTTTTAGGTCTCACTCATATTTATTTTCCATATTATGTGTTGAGTTGAAATTTTTTGTTTTTCGGCGTAAAATTCTACAAATTTTACATTGGAAACTTTTTTAATTAATTAACTACTCTGTCACATGCCAACCAGCTTTTTATTCATTCTCACACACACACACACCTTTACAAGAGTGCATGTTGTGGGATGTCGATGTTTTTCGACTTTTCATTTCATAGTTTTATCCTAAAATATATTTACATACTTCGTTGGAAGGCAAAAAAAATAAAATAAAATAAAATCAAATAAAATAAAAGGAAATAAATTTTGTAGAGTAAACTCTCCGGAGAAAAGGCCCTTGGACGATAACACAGCGCAACATTTCTAAACTCTAAACACATCGTTTCGGGCATAGTTTTTGATTGCTGAAAGTGACAGAGACGGATCGTAAATCTAACAAATTTTTCGGTCCTCGTAAAGCACTTTGTCGGAACGAAATACAGAAATTAATGGAAAAAATGGAGTTGTGGAGACAAGTTAGTGGTGTGAAGAATTAAACACGTGTAAGTCGCTCAAGAAAAAAACAGAGGATAATACCGCTGTAGCCAAAAGTGTTGTAAGAAAACCCAGGTTTGTCCATTACTCGCCATACTTTGAAATTAGGCATTCCACAAACGTCATTACACCGTATTTTGCATTATGACTTGGGTCTTAAGGCTTATAAAGTTCAGTTAGCACAAGAACTCAAACCGTCCGATCATCAAAAACCTCGTGCTTTTGCTGGTTGGGCCCTTGAAATGCATGAAAATTATCTGGAATTTCAACGAAAAATCATCTTGACTGAAGAGGTTCACAACCACATCGTTGGCTACGACAATAAGAAAAATTTTCGCATCTGGGGCTCGGAAAACCCAAGATTTATTATTGGATAGCCTCTCCATCCGCAATGTGTTACCGTTTGTTGCCGTTTATGGCGCGGCGGGATCATTGGAACATACTTTTTCGAAGATGAGGCTGGAGCAACTGGCTGGAGCATCGAGAGGAATAATTTTTTATGGTCGGATTTGGATAGTATTGATCTGTACCACGTTTACTAGCAACAATAAGGCGCTGCGTACCACACCAGCAACGAAACCATTGAACTTTTAAGGGAAAAGTTTCCGTACGGTGTTATCTCTCGAAGAGGTGATCGCAATTGGACACCAAGATCTTGTGACTTACTCCTTGCGACTTCTTCCTTTGGGACCACGTAAAATAAAAGGTATACGCCAACAAGCCAACGTCGTTTCAATACCTCAAAGTTGGAATTCGTAAAGCTATTGAGGGCATACAGCAGCCACTTTGCGATTTGGTGATGGAAAATGTTATGGAAAGGATACGTTCCTGTAAGCATTGTTTTCCATTATAAAAGACATATCTTCCTCTTGACATAGAAAAATAAACATCCGATCGTTTTTCTCAAAAATGCCATTCTACTTTGAATATCAAAATAACACCACTTATTGGAAAACCCTGTATATACCGTTAACACAATGTAATGCTCAGAGATAATTAGCCAAAAAATGCTTTTATTATTCATTATATTTATTATTATGATTTATATAATTCCACTGTTATTTGAGCTAATAAATCGAACAAAAGGCAAATATGCATTACAAGAAGAAGAAGAAGAAGCATATTCGTATTTATGACGGTAATAGTGATGAGCAAACAAATGTTGAATAGTTTTTATTGTTTACACGCCAAATGCCACTCACACAAGCAGCGCCGCGGCATACAAATAAATTCCATTGTGTCACATACACATACACATATACGTGTACATTCACAGCGATTCAAATGGCCAACTATACAGTCTAATCGTCCTCGCACTGCCAACATTTTATCCTTTTTCGCCAATTTCCAATGCTAAAAGCCAACAAATGCTTCGGAGAACTTTTACTACTTCTCGCCTGGCATGGCATCTGATTACACCTCTTGAGGGCTACACTGGCATGCGTATGTATGTATGTATAAATGTATGTGCATTTGCGTGTTTGTGATATTTGCGCTTTTGCAGAATAAACAAAAAAGCCGTCACTAAAAGCATATCGCGTGCCATCAAAACAAAACAAAACGAAACAAAACAAATAAACAAACAAAACAAAAGAAAGCGCATTCATATGAATCCAACAATTGAACCCCCTACCAGCACACCCGCCGAAAGAAGTGAAGAAGCAGTCTGTTTCGCATTCAATTGTTGCTCGTTGCCTGGTTGGTCGGTACGTTCTCTTATTCATCTATTTGCCACTAAAACTCAACAATTGCTTTGACTTGATTTCCCACTTTGTTGCCCATTCTCTCAGCTCCTCGTCTCGTCTAGTGCTAGTAAATTCCTTACTTTGCTTTCTTCCTTGGTTGGAGAGGGGAAGTGGGAGGCTTTGTTTGGCCTGTCATGTTGCTCCATTTCACCAGCCACGCAGGCATTTACTCATAAACTTCACTTAAATTCCTGCTGTGTGTGTGTGTGTTTCTTCTACTTCCATTTTAGCCTTTGCTGCTTGTTTACGTTTACTTATCAACTCATATGTGTTAAATATTGGTTCCGTGATTCCGTTCGTGCCGAATCCTGTCTGTGTAAATATTAGTTGGTTTCATATGTCAAAATGTTTTGTCCTTCATCTACTCGTATGTATACATATTCGTACGGAGTTTTTGTTGTTTTAAGGATTCTTTTAGATTTATAGTTAAGTTGGATATCATTTGGCTGGTGGAGCGAGAGTTTTAAGTGTAAAGTGTAAACTCAAAAATAAGGTAAGTACAGCAGGTATACGAGCTCCCAAGTAACTCATTTTGGAACGAAAAGGTTGGAGCATATAAGATCGAAAATCATTGAACCCCATAAAAATTAGAGGAATCGATAAAGCAGTATGAGTTCTCGGGTCGAGACGGTTGAAGACCTGAATTTCAGAGACGAAGTTTGTATCGACTGCCGATCCCTTGAAACAATCTCGGAATGTTAAAAAAGTACAATAACACTAGGTAAGTAGATGAGACTGGCTGCAGATTAGCGAGCCTCTTCACACTTAGGTCAATATAGGCTCATTTGATAATGCGTTTTGCTTCGACCCTGCGTATCATTTTCCTCCCACTTAAACTCACTTATGAATTTTATTTGGATTTCAGTATCTCTCACAGAGCTATAATGAAATACCATAAATTTTGTATGATCATGAAAGGTATAAGGACTTGGTCATGGCCGAAGACAGTTCTTCTTTCTCATTTATTCTTTAGCAAAATATCTTTAAACTCCTACTATCATTAGAAATGGTACCCTAGGACATGTTAAGGTAATAATTACTCAAACTTAGCACTCGGAAATGGATTTGGTGAACACCAGATTATCTCCTGAACTAAATATCTTTCTCTCTCTCTCTCTTTTTCTACTCCCTCACTAATTCTACTTCAAATCTGAGTACTATGCGACACCTTCAATATACGTGTTAAAGTACTGCCAATATTATATTTTGGATTTCTACCGTAGCCTTATTAAAAATGAAATTACGAGGGGATTAACAAAAGTTCGGTCAGTTGGTGACTTTAATTTTGTTTTTATTATATCTAAATATACCAAATCCTTTGCAATTACTTCACTAGTCTTTCTTTCAAATTTTACAACGATCGGCTGAAATGGAGACGAGAAAACGCAAGATAGCTGAGGATAGGTCAGACGAAATTCCAACGCAAACAGAAATTCGCCAATACTGATACTCTTCGGATTTCGGCGTAATTTACAGCCAATAAAAATATTCAGTGAATGCCAAATTGCATATAGAACGATTGTACCGTCTTTAAAGACTATTTATAAGTAGTTCCGAAGATTCCAAACCGGACAATCTTACGTCACTGTAGCTCTGGTGATTGGACTTGAATGCCTGTGTCGTGAATGTTAAGTAATCATCTGGGATACCCGAAGAAATCTGCTCGATGGGTACCACGAATTTTAAATGTGGCTCAAAAAGAGGTTCGAGTACTTTTTACTCAATTTTTTCTAAACAAATTCGAAAATGGTCAGTCTAGCAACTTTAGTAAAGTAGCTACTGCTGACGAATCTTGGTTTTATAAGTACGATTTAGAAACCAAACAGCAGTACATGGTACGGAGCCCGACAGGAGCAAGCGTGCTCGTAAAATCTGAGCAACAAAAATCAGCAGCAAAAGTAATGATGTCAGTGTAGTTCATCCGATCTGAAATCGTAGCTGCTATTCCACTGGAAAACTGCAAAATGGTATACCGAAGAGTGCTTACTTCTGTATACCATATCTATATAGACAACTTACAAACGAGTCGTGAAAATCATTCACAGATAATGTGGACTGTTGAAAAATTGATGTTGAAGTCCACTCTCTGGGTACAACAGAGAAAATTGTGACATGAAAATTAAATATCTTCATAAAAATCCAACTGCCCTTCGGAGGCGGGTTAGTATAAACTCTGAGGGACCTACAATGTTGGAAAAACATCAAGACGCAAAAACCACAAAATTGGAGGATGAGCTCGGACGAAAATCGTTTCAGCGGTTACAAAGTGCCAATTATAAATTATATGGTATATCCTTGGGCTTTGGAGTGATAGCTAACCACTTGGCTATTGCGATGGCCTACATTTTCAACATTGCCTAATGAAATAAATGACAATGTAGATAAACATAACAGGGAGTTTTTGGGTAGACTTTAGTTGGTGAAAGTGGGACAACTGCACTACAATACCTACGATCGAGTGAGATCTAGTAAAGCTGGATTGGGCCCCAAGAGGTCTTCGCTTTCTCCATTATATTTCGTGATAATAGGTCAGCTCGTATACTACAGCCAAAACTTTTTCACTTTTACCCACTTTGTTTACAGAATGGGGCCTTACTTAACATACGATTGGTCAGAAAAGCCCTGAGATAAGCCGATGGTGGCACTATATTAAGTTAAATTTCCACACTTTGAGTTGAGTTGAGTTGATGTGGCTGCTGAACAGAGCGACCAGCGCAATTAGTTCTGAAGGAATATTGTGATACTGCTGAAGTACCTATACTTCTCAACTTCTCTCAGATGTACGAACCTTTTCGTGTGCCTTATGAATGATGAGGTCCAATCCACATAGCTTGCACCAACTTTCTACTACACGTATGTGTGGGGCATTTTGGAATAAATCACTTAAGATTTGCAGTTTTTCCGGTCGCTGTTAGGGTAATAACGCCGGCGAATGCTACAACGTCACAACCTGTGCGCCCTAGTTGTTGAATAAGCATATTCACTGTGAGACACCATAGCCGTGGAGGTAAGACTCTCCCTTGTGGGCTACCTTTTGTGTTATATCTGGTGATACCGGCATTATTCAACTCAGCGATGGTGATCTTGTTCCACAAGGGGGTTTCTAAGAGAGTTACAACCAGCTGTGGGAAATTTATTTCTTGAAAAGTTCTATTTTGACCTCGGGAAGAATATTGTTAAGTGCTGCTTCAATGTCTATGAAAACGCCAAGCGTGTACTCTTTAAGAACCAGTGCTTTCGCATTGCATCCAAATATGTCGTGAAGTGCAGTGTCGACGGTCTTTTCCTTAGAGTAGGCATGTTGCTTTCTCGAAGTCTATTTTGTGGTAACTTTTGGTGTGTATGGGCGTCAAGCAGCCTTTCACAAAATTTTACAAGAAACGAGGTCAGGCTAATGGACCGAAAGTCCTTAGGACTTGCCTGGTTAATCCTACCGACTTTCGGAATGAATATTACCTTTACCTTGGTCCATGTATAGGGAATATATACTTCGCATAGGCAGGCTTTGTATCTTTCGCATAGCAGTTGGGAATATGATTTCCCCCGCCGCCTGCAATTCCGCGGGAAAATCCTATTCGACTTCGGAGATTTATGGAGGAAATGATTTTATTGCCCATCCCACCTTCCACCCTTCAGCAGCCCATTTCGCTAATATTAGAAGAAGACCATCTTGTCCTACGTGGGCTTACATTTTGATCCTCGGAACACTTTCAGCTTCTAATTCCAAATTCTAGTTTTGCCTAATAAAATATAAATTATGAGTATTTAATAGCCAAAGCAAATGAGTAAAAGTGCTTAAAATACCACAAAATCTGACTGCAGGCATATTTTCACACTCCATTGTGTGAGTGCGAGGCATGAATGACGGCAAAGAAAGTCCAATATTGACTTAACTGTTAAATGAACAAAAGGATAACCAAAACCACTGGACATAATTACATACATACATATTGTACTTATGAGCCTAATAGACAGAGACCAACAAGAAATGCTGCTGAGGCGAGTATCTGGAAGGAGTAGTGTAGTGAGAGAAAGGATTGGAGTGCAGTAGCATGACAAACAATAATGGCACAACCACAACTGAGGTCCAAGCATGTCAAAGCGGTAAACCAATATCTTCGGACAGCTGGTAACTGGTATTTTCTAGCTGCCAACTGGTAAATGGAAGTCAAGCAAGCAGGCAAATGAGCTAGAGTAAATGATGAACTGCCAGGAATTGCAAGAAAATGACTGGATTTGGCGTTGGGGAGATTAAAGTATGGAAGCTTGAAGTGTGGGCGCTTGGAGTGTGGAAGCTTGGAGTGTGGAAGCTCGTAGTGTGATATAGGAAATTGGCGCTGGTATTGTGTGCAGTTTGAGCATTTTAAGGAATCCACAACTGTTGCGTCGTACTTAATACATACATATATGCCTACGAGTAGGCAATATGCGATTGCATTGTTTCGATGAAAATGCCACTGAACAAAACAATATGCAATTGGAATGAAGCTTTCACACAGTCAATGAGCTTTCATGGTGTGAGTGTAGAAGAAATGAGAACTACAATGGGAGTTATGTAAAGCTTAGGGTGCAAAAGTCAATTTGTTGAAGCCGGAGGAGCCTTCAAATTATTGCTTGGGGTATTACCAAACAAATTTCAAGGGAGGGGGCGTGGCATATACCAAGCAAATGGTAGATTGTATTTATCGAACAATGCAATTATAATGCACAAGATTAAGTGTATGCGCACCTCCATCGAAAGGATAATTGATTTGTACTGTACTGTATAGAGATGAACAGTGAGAGAGAGAGTGAGAGAGAGAGTGAGAGAGAGAGAGACCTTTGCGGTTAAGGCAGTTAATTGGATTGATTAATTGATTTACATACATATACGTGTATGCTACGCAATGAAATGCCAGCCTTTACTGCGCCAAATTGATAAGAAAGTAAATAGAGGAGATTAGGCGGTACTTTATTCGTAATTGCACTAGAAAACTCTGCCCCAAGCCACAGCAAGCATTGCATGTGCAGCAAAAAAAAAAAATAAAATAGGAAGAGAATCCAATAGCAAAGCAATTAGAGGTTTGGTGTTGCACTTTTCTTAGGCTTTCGGCTATGCGTGCAGCGTCAACTACGCCCACTGTAGAATAAATATTTCCCAACAACAAAAAAACTCTCGACAGCACAACATTGTATGCTTTTGTTTAATAAATCAACGATAATTTTTAGATTTTTAGATTTTGTTTTAGTTTAATCATCACTTTTATGCTCGCCTTGTCTACAATGCGTCTTTTTTGGTTTCTGTTGTAAGTGTGCGCTTCGGTGGCGCGCAGTGTGGGGGGGGGGAGGCGTTTGAACTCGCGTTTCACACTAATTAGTTGTTAATAAATCTCGCTTAATTGTTGTGAATAAAAGGTTAATATGCAATTATGTTGTTGCAAATGTAAATTTTTTTGTAATAAATTTAAAATAAAATAGTAAAAATGAAAAATAAATAAAATACAAATTAGTGGGAAAAAAATAAATAAATATTGTATGAAAAAAAGTGAGAGAAAAATTTAAAAAGTAATCTATGAACATATGTTTATATATAGGTACATATGCATGTAACGCATAAATTTTACAGATTATTGTTAATTCCCACAGGCAGGCGGAACGATTGCTTGGCTGATAATTAAAAATGCGAAATTCTTGTTAATAACACTGCATATAATTATTATTAAATAATTATTTTTAATGATATATTTATTGCTGTTGAAAACTTGTCAGAATTGCATTTCAACATATTATAAATAAAAGAGTTAAAATTTACAAATATATTATTCTTCCTCCTCTTCTTTGGCCGTTAACACCATATCCATAATATATGGTGAAACTCCCTCTCTCTCTCTCTCTTTCGTTTTCTATTGCCATCAATGAGCACAGCATGGAAAGTTTTTAAAGCTTTGCTCAAGATGTCATGATCCCTATAATTTTTTATTTGACGAACTAGGTATTGGTGTAGACTTGTGCGCCTAGCGGGGGCTTTACTTTGAACTTGCCAGAAAACGCCTCGAGACTTACCTTACAATCCACAGAGGACTTCTAAAACAGTTCAAAATCAAGGTACACAAGCCGCTTATAGGTATACAGAATGTTTCCGTGCGATCTCAGTCAACTGAACTGACGAAGCTGTGAGTGATGCGCGTTGGTATCTTTTTCATTGGCCACTTCTAAGGCTTGTCACATGATGTGGATCTGTTAGGCCTGAAACCACATTAATAATGTCCGATCAGTCTGTTGAAAGAATAAACTTCCATCCATTTGTCGGAAAAACATTAAGGCGCTTACCACAAATTGGAGAAGGAATTCGACCGAAAATCGCTTCAGCGATTACAAAGTAGGGGATGGAACTATGTTTAAAACTTCACGCAAGCGAAGAAAATTTTTGATTATCATTTACCAAGGAATAACCAGAAACGATTCTTTTTTCAAGTATTCTCTGGATAGGCAACAACCAACCGTTTGGATGTGAGCTAAAGTGAGAATCCCCATGCGGTTGTACGTAGGGTTTGTGACCAACCAAATAAAACATATACTCCAATAAAGAATCACAAAAAGCCTCGGAATAAGGCCCAACATTTCAAAACGAACCCCGCAAAGGGGTTCACGATTTGAGTGGCTTGCAACCTGTAAGGGGCGTCGCTTAATTAGAAAGGTGTCGCCGCCCAGCAGATTGATGTCGTCGAAATATTAAAGGCTGACATCACCGCCATCCAAGAAGTATGATGGATGGGACAAGGACGGAAGAAGGTGATTCCTTGTGAAATATACTACAGCGGCCATATAATAAAGGAGCGCAACTTTGGTGTCGGATTTTTGGCGGGAGAGCTGAGTACTGGCCAAACTATGCAAGTTTCTTATCATTTCCGTCCTACTATACTGTGCAGAAGCGTGAACGATGTGGATATCCGATGAGTGAGCCTTGGAAGTCTTCGAGAGAAAAGTTTTGCGAACGATTTATGGTTATTTGCGCATTGGCAACGGCGAATACCGCACACGATGGAACGATGAGCTGTACGAGTTATGCGATGACATTGACATAGTTCAGCGTATGAAGAGACAGAAGGTTACACATGATATATTTCTCGGTTAATCGTAACGAATATTGTTGTGATTTATTGAGCAAAGATGAAGATGAACGGATGTTTATTTCAAAGCAAAGAGGAAGATATGACATTAATAATGGAAAATAATATCAACCATATCGCAAAGTGGCTGCTGAATGCCTTCAATAGCTTCACGAATTCCGATTTTGAGGTCTTGAAACGACGGCGCAGACTTCACCTTTCAAGTGGGCATAAGGAAAAAAGTCGCAAGGTGTTAAAAGCATAAAAACTCGGTGGCTAATTGCGATCAACTCTTCGAGAGATAACTCAGTCCGGTAAGTTTTCCCTTAGAAGATCGATGGTTTCGAGACCACTGTTATTGGATCAAGAGGAAAATTAGTTGGCGCGAGCCTGCGGGGCCTATCTGTAATAGGAGGAAGAAGATCTATCGATCTCGGCTATAATGTTTCCAATACTACGCTACAGTAATAATAATAATGGTCAACTAAAAACCTTTAGTTCAAGTTAGCTATAAAAGAGAGAAAGAGAGAGAGAGAAAGAGGTTTTTATTTTCCAAAATATGTTATGAGTAATCGAATATCTATTATTGAAATTTTCTCATAAATTTTATTTCTGTGCGCGGTCCAATGTGCTATCAGGCGATTTGTGGAGACGAAATCCCACAACAACAAATCAAAAAGTGGAAGAAAGCGTCTAACCAGTAAACGAGAAGACCGAATACTTATACGCGAGTCTCTCAAGAATCGCAAAAAATCTTCTTGTGCCCTTGCAGCTGCCCTTTCGGATGAATTTAGTAAACCAGTTAGTACTCGAACTAGAAAAAGACTTCTGGAAGCAGGTTTAAAAGGATGTAAAGCCCGAAAGAAGCCCTGGCTCTCAGAAAAGAATAGGAAAAATCGTTCGGAATGGGCTCGCCGATACCAACATTTCACGGAAGGGGATTGGTCGAATGTTCTGTGGTCTAATGAATCAAACTTCGAGGTAAGCTTAGTTAAGATCGTCTTAAAGTATTAACAGCCATAGCTATAGCTACCCTAGAGCAATTTTGAAGACATAATACAAATCTTATGAAAACATTATTTTTTCTTTTCTACAGATATTTGGAACACCTGGTGTGATGTTCTTGAGGCGACGGGTTGGGGAAGAATGTCATCTAGAGTGCGTGGTACCCACTGTTAAGCATGGAGGAGGCAGCATTCTGAACTGGGGCTGCATGGCTGCTGATGGTGTTGGCGAAATGTTCGTTTGCGAGGATCGCAGGGTCCCATGGACAGTCAAAAGTAAAGGAACTTTATGGTACCTTAAAATATTATGAATCTTACCATCCCATCATAGGAATCATCAATGTACGATATACTGTCATAAGATGAATATTTCCTTGGTATAGGAAGTTAATTTAGATGGAAAGTATGAGCTTCTTGAAAGGATCTAATCTGCTTTCCTTCCTTTGGTAGGTTCAAGTGACTTTTGTGTGTCATTTAACATATTATATTAGAAAATATAAATTTAACAAATTTCATCTAAGGGAATAACTTCAACTCGCGACTGACAAATGTGTTAAATAATTTTTTGCACTACTAGGCAACTATACAATTTTCTCTACAAAAACGCACTTATTTTGAATATTTTCTTTTGGCGTATGTTTTTTTTTACCTTTTTTGTGAATTTGCTTCCATTTTCTGTTTTCTTTTACCGCACCGTCGCTTCAAGTCGCTTCAAGTCTATAATCAGCAAATTAGCGGCCACTGCTTATTTCTCCTGTGCTACTACAAGTACTATCGGTATTTTTCAATCAGCTTTATTGGCAGTGCGCCACTGTAGTAACACCATTTGGCCGATAGACATTAAACACTTATGCATACATACATACATATATACACTCATTTAGGTGTTTATAGTCTATTAGATGGCGAAGTAGCCACGCGTAGGTGTAGCGCTTTATTACCGAACTGCTTATGCATGGTGGCCGATGGAATCGACTTGCAATTGAGTTGAGCATAAACAAACATACTTTTATATATGCAGATATGTACATATATGTATATTTTGTAATATTTGAAAATTTTTTTTATTTTTATTTTTATATAAATTTACTTAACAAAATACATGTAATTTGTCAATATGGCGAGGCTAAATAATTTTTAATGACCTGACGAACGTTAGCCATAAATATATATGAGTACAAAAATGCTTATGTACGTGTATATACGTACAAGCATATGTACCTATATATAACTATAATTACATACATATGTACTCGTATGTATATATTATATGTACATGGCCAACTGTGTCAAATTAACGCTTTATTATTTATTCTAATAAAAATTAGCTAATTTATTACAAAATGTTGCGTACATACATGCATACATAACATACAATGCATACGAGGGTTGCTTATTTTATTTTGGGATTTGGCAACCTGAGTGTTTCAGTCCGGCAACTGACAACTTTATCGACATTTGTGATGATACAGGGCTTCCCAATAAGTGGTGTTATTTTGATATTCAAAGAAGAATAGCATTTTTTGAGATAAATGATCCGATGTTTATTTTTCTATGTAAAGAGGAAGATATGATAGTAATAATGGAGAACTATGCTTATAGGATCACATTCTTTTTATAAAATTTTTCATCAGCAAATCGTAAAGTGGCTGCTGTATGCCCTCAATAGCTTCGCTAGTTCCTTCTTTGAGGTCCTGAATCGACGTTGGCCTGTTGGCATAGGTACGATATCTCGTGGATCCGGTGGAAGAAATGGCAAGGTGTTAGATCCCAAGATCTCGGTGGCCAATTGCGATCATCTTTTCAAGAGATAACATGGTCCGGAAACTTTTCCCTTAAAAGATCGATGGTTTCGTTGCTTTTATAGCACGTACCACCGTCTCGTTGAACTTAAACGTTGTTAAGATCAATACCATCCAATTCCGGCCAAAAAACAAAAAAAATCATGAATTGTCTTAAATTACTTATATTTCTAATTAATTTAATATAATTTATTTTATTTTATTTAATTTTATTTTATTTTATTTATTTTATTTTCTTTTATCTTATTTTATTTTATTTTATTTTATTTGATTTTATTTTATTTTATTTTATTTTATTTTATTTTATTTTATTTTATTTTATTTTATTTTATTTTATTTTATATTATATTATTTTATTTTATATAATTTTATTTTATTTTATTTTATTTTATTTTATTTTATTTTATTTTATTTTATTTTTTTATTTTATTTGATTATAGCTTTTATTTATTTTCCTTGTATAAGTTGTTTTATTAATTTTTGATATTCATTATTTAGATATATTTCTTAATTTTTCTATAAATTTCCCTTCACTGTAACTGTTGATCCATTCTCATTTTCGAAAAAGAAAGGTCCATTGTCCCTGCCGCACCACAAACCGCACCGAACTCTTACATGTGAAGGATGGAGAGGCTTTTCAATAATTATAGTGAATTTTAACAATTTATATGCATTTTTGAAGCGTCTATCGTTCCATTTTCATTACTTTCGTAGCTTTTACTTACCAGAAGTCAAAAAATTACAGCTTCAAAGGTGACATCTATTACAAAATAACGCCTCTTATTGGAAAACACTTTATAAAGGCCATCTCCAAAAGTAACGGAAGATTGACATCAAGTCGAAAAAACAGTTTTTAGTCTTACGATTGTAATTTTTTTTATTCAATAATAAAGCACAAAAGATAGGGTTATACCTATATGGAGTAACATATCAGGGAAAATGTCCTCCATGGCTTTCCATATACATACCGTTCCGTTCGTCGAAATTTTCCATGACAATTCTACACAAATGTGACTGAATTTCACTGAAGCAACGTTGATTATTCTCCTTTAAAGCACGAATGTTTGTAGACTTGTTGGAATAGACTCGTGTTTTTAAATAACCCCATAAAAGAAACCTAATTCTCGCCACCAAAATGGGAGAGACACGACCTGAAAATGTCTCCTGCAGTAGTTAAAGTGTTTGACGGGCTGTATGACATGTGGCATCGTCTTGTGATGGTTCCAACATAAATATCATTCAATTTAGGTAAAAAGAACTGGGTAATAATGTCGCGATATCGAGCACCAGTAACATTCACTGCTTGACCAACCTTATTTTCAAAAAAGAATGGTCCAATTATGCCTCCGAACAACAAGCCAGATCAAACAGTGACACGTTGTGTAGGCATTTGGATTTCAGCAATGACATGTGGGTTCCCACAACCAGGAAAAGCGGCAATTTCAGAGATTACCGAATCCATCAAGGTGAACATTCGAATCACATTATAATGATTTAGCTCCTTAAAAACCAACAACCCTTTTTTGATGCCCAACATGGTCATTGAGATTCAATTGTTGTGTTAATTGAAGTTGGTAAGCATGAAGACACAGATCTTTAGTGAGTATATGCTGTAGAGAGCTTCTTGAAATTTGCAATACTTATCCACCCGAATTTGAGGCTTCTGGATTGTAAGAGACACTCTCACGCGGTATTTTTTTACAACTCTGGACATGGATCAACTCAGCAACAGTGCATCTATGAACTGAATTAGAGTTTAGGCGATGAAGTTTAATCTAGGACCAGTGTTTATCGTTGGTAAAGTGAATTTGATTGAAGTCGTAGATAACTTCAAGATAAATTTGGGGAAGATTGTCTAATTCTGAGTAGTACACAACGATTTATTTTCCAGTTGTCTTTAAAGAGATCAGGAAAACATAACGCCGAAGACGGATCACTCTTCACCACGACGAGCTCTCACATCTTTCGACTGTATTTCTGAGCACTTGAAACAAGGATGAGTCATTCACCGTATTGTTCTGACTTGCCACCGAATGTTTTCCTTTTATTCCTGTACGTAAGAAATAAACTTAGAGGAGAACGTTTTTCGACACCGGGAGGGGCGGTTGTTGCGTTCAGAACTTTGAACGTTCAGAGTGGCAAACGTGCCTCGATAATTGGACCCACCACATTAAAAAGATCTTAATCTATATAAATATCTAAAAGACTGTGTCCTAACTGACATACGGATCAAGCCACAGCTTAAACCTCAGGTCGTAGAGACCTGAAAACAGACGGGTGTGTCCTGATTACGACGTATGCGCTCCATAAGAAAGGGTTTTTCGGGATTTGTTTAGTGAAATTTGGCACACAGATAACTCTTTGCCTGAGTTGATGTGGGGAAAATGTTTTCCTCCGGGTTCCGACCGATCTATTTGAAAAACTGTAGTAGTTTTGGGTCCAAATTACCATTGGGAACATATTTTCTAGTGGAAAGTGGGCGTGGGATCAATTCAATGGTTCAACTTTGCTTAATGTGTGGAACATATATGTATAATATATAATAGTTTACAAGCTATAATAAAGTTAATAATATAATAAACCTTATAAATCTTATTAGATTCCTTAACTTAATGTGGACAAGGTCACGGCCAAACTCTAGTAGAGAATATTTTGAGCAAGTTTAAAGCGATTTTCGAAGATTAATATTAGTTTCTGCTCTCCAAACGCGAAATATATTAAGGCAACCCTCGTATCTACCGTGCTTGTTAGTCGTTTTTGTTTGATTTGAAAATTTATGGAAATTTTTCATAACAATTTTGTTGACTTTAATGGCTGCCCATGTATGTGTGTGAGTGTGAATGTGTGCGCCTGTAATTTTCGGCACATTAATTTTATTTTATATTATTATTAATATTTATTAATAATAAGTATTTGTTACGACTAAACATACTAACAAACGTGTAGTCAAGCCGTTGGCAAAAACAACAACAATTTGGTGCTTGTTGCGCGCAACACAAACAACAGCAAATATACATAAATAAATTAATTTATATGTACGCATATATGTATGTAGTATATGTACATACATATTTATATATGTAAGTAGGCACATATTGACTTGTTGTTTTGGTGTTGCAAATTTAATTAACTGCTTTTTCATAAATATTTGATTTGTTTAGCTGCATTTGTTCTTCAATTATGGCTAATTAAATGCAGTGAAGCATTTATGATTTCAAACAGTGCAACAACAAACAGCGCAACAACAAACAACAGTACCATCACCACCACCACCAGCCAACTGTCAAATATTTAACCCACAAACGCCACTCATTTACACCACACAACATAACTCACTCAACCACCCACGCCTGTTCTCTCTCTCTCGCTCCCGCTCATCCGCTTCCTCTGACGCCTTAAACAAACGTCAAACTGCTCATTTCGCTGGTCATTACGCTTCACTTAACGAGTTCATTGTAAATTTGATGATTTTATTATTTGCATTAATTATTTACGAGTGTTTGACTGTTTGCTATGGCGCTGGGAGATGTGCAATATATATATTGTTTATATATATTTATAATATATTGCGAGTTTTGTATATGAATAGAATTTATGTAGCAAATAATGTGTTTTCTAATATTATATTTAAGCTAAGCACAACTATTTCTAATTATTGCTAGCTTAAGCATATGTTTATGTTTTATTTATTTCTAATGTGTTTTAATTCCTTACAATCTTCTGGCTTAAATGGCCAGCCACTGTGGTGCTGGCGCCTCAGCAGGTACTGTCTGCCCTTAAGACAGTTTTTGTCTCGAAAAATGTACTACTAAAATACTTCTAACTCATTCGACCCTCGTCTTGAGCTCTCGATTTACCCAAAAAATATTACTAGAGAAAGTTTCAGCACGATATTTCACATACAGAGAGAGAGAGAGAGAGAGCTAAATAACGAGAGAGTAAGAAATGCTCGTCAAAAACATTAAGCAGACACCTACTATCAATGAGATCGAGGCACATGGGCTTAGGAGCTTCTAGAATCAAATACACCAATGGTTCCACCAGTTCTTATAAGGGAGATAAAAGAGTCTCATCTACTCACGAAACGGCTTTGGGAACGAAACAATAGTTGTGGGATTGCAAAGTTCATGTGTAGATGGACCGTTAAAAAGTTTACAATATTAAATAAATGAATCCATTGCTAACTACTCACGATGAGAGAGGTAATACTGGTTGATGTAGGGGAAAAAAGATCAAAGGTAATTGTATATGATGAGAAGACAGTAGAGTGTCAAAGTTTCAAATTTTAATAAGTAGAGACACTCTTAGCTGAAATAAGCGCAGCTGCGGTGCTGTCTCTCAGAAATTTACCAATGCCCGCATCCCTTGCTTGATATAGGAAGTATTTAGTCAGTGACCTCACATAGGTACATTGCCACAGGTTGGATTACATTGTGGTCAATGCGGTTATACAACTTTAAAGTCGTCCAATTTAGGTTAGACTAAATCATTGGTTAAATGTTCTATCAATGACGAAAGGCTCGCGCTTATGAGCACTTTCCTCAGACAGACAATTAAAAGCAAACAAGATTAAAAACATTAAACCGACTTTCAAGACAACCGGTTCTACGCACCGGGTTTGACCTGAATTTTATCCGGCCAAGAGCTGTCACCCTTTCGGCGATCTAACCCCGTTTAGGTCAACAGGTAAAATTAATTTAAGTGCGCCAACGGAGAAACACCTCGCAGCCGAGCTGCTCCAAATCCTTCTCATCAGGGCTGGCATCGAAACCAACCCTGGTCCGACGGATTATTTCAACGGCGTGTGCCATAAAAGACTCCACCACTCCTCCACCTTGTGCAATAGTTGCAGTCATCTTAAGGTCTGCATGTGGAGAGTCTCCGCACGACACTAACCATCTCTTCACATGGCCCCTTAAGCCGACACATCTAACCACGCTCTCCCTTTGGTCCAATCCCGTCGAAACAGCACGTTTCCTGGACCGCCCATTAGATGAGATGACCTCGGCGACTTAGATTGATTAAGTCTGTCCTAAGCGAGGCTAGTAAGCCGCTACTACAACAACAACAACAACAACAATAGAAACATTAACCGAAAATTTTCTCAGAAACGTAGAAACAGAAGATAGGACTTATGTATTGGGTTCCAGACCCCTAGGCCCTTGAATCAATGAGATAGTTGATGAGTCGGTACTAGAAATTTGACGACAGGGCTAGGAGAGAGATCAGTCAAAGGCAGTGGAGAGGCTAATTTTTACTGAAGAGATCTAGAAAGGACTGCAGGATAGTTTTGGACGTAACATAAGGCGTAGAAACCAGACAACGTAATCTAACCTGATGCAAGAAAAATTAACCCTTTGGTTTGCTTAATACTCAAAATTGCCATCTAACAAACACAATGGCACATAAGGGTCTACTAGCATTCTGCAGAAATATTGTGAGAAGATCTGCCAAAGTTTAGTCTACACTGAGCATGTAAAGAGCATTACCAAGAATTTCGTTGGCCGTATCAACCGCCACCTCGGCGAGGTATTAACTGTGTTTTGGAACGTTATCCTAATGTCAGATATATGTATGCAATAGAAATGCTGTCCCACCCTTTTGTACTAAATAATAATAATAATAACTAAACGACTAATAGATCTGGTAGTGATCGAGGACAAGACGAAATATCTCCTCTTTCATCAAACACCAATAATAATATCAGCTTTGAAATCCAATCTTGCGAACAAGTGCTACTTTGGTCTGATGGGCAATTGAAAAGTAAAGTCCTCTCCCGGCAAACCATTCCCGTGGATCGAATGGATGAAAGCACTCCCGCCTTGCAATGGTCGCCGATGGAAAAAGAGTAAGAGGAAGACCTCCACACCATTTGAAGAATCTGGTAGAGAGCGACTTGGTTTCACTTAGTATTTCCAACTGCCGAAGAAGAAGAAGTTAACATAGCAGGACCACTTGCGGTCAGGTCCTCAGCGCTCCCTTTGAACAAATCAAGTTAATAAATCTTTTTGTGTCACACGTAAAATTCAACTACTAACCCTAGTTGATAACACACCCCTAAAAGGTGCGTAAGCTTCGCTCTCGCTACTAAGGTTTTCTGAGGAGGTTCCAAAAGGAAGACTTCTCATGTTGTTGTGGTTACCACATCATAATTTTTTTTTTTTCAACTTTAAGGGCTAGTTTGTTCTATTTGCCAACATTAATTACTCTTTAAATCTGATAGCGCTAAATTTTAGGCTGACCTAACCTCACATTTTAAACAAGTTTATGAAAGCTTTACATTTTGTGATTTTCTCCAAACAATCCACTCAATTCCTTGCATTTTAGCGCGCTTTCTAACAATGTTTCCCAACTAAAACCTTCAAACAATCTAATGCGTCACCTTCAACGAACCAATAATTACACGCAACGCTTTACGGGCACGAGTCCGAGAGCCAGCAACAAAGCCAGCAAACAACTACGGAAATTCAACGAAAACTGCTGTCCAACGCCCATGAAAGTTGAAATAAAGAAGAAGAAAAATGCATGCAACATGCAAATGCAGCTTCCAACAGCAACAACGACAACAACAACAGCGATGTTTTATCTTTGCTAATTTTTGTTTTTGTTTTTCTTTTAATATTATTTATTTTTTTTTGTGATTGCCAATAGATACGGCAGAAAAATTGATGCTGCATAGGAAGCTAAAAAGACACCAACATTCTTCTGCTCACCACAGAAATTCCATCAGAATGGGTAAGTAGGTGGGTTAACAGCCTCCGAAAACGGCTTCTTCAGTTGCAAAATTTCTTACTTTGTAAGTGCGCGAAAGAGGAAAATTCGCTGCAGGCAGTGTGAACTCTATGATATAATATAATAAATATGTATATACACGTACATACATACCATACATACATATGTATGTAAGTGTAAGTTGTTGTAAAAGAGCACTGATTTGATTTTAGCATGCATTTATATGTATATAGGTATGTATGTACGTATATGTATATGTACATGGTAACATAATAATGGCAGTAGCAGCAGCCATATTTTTTAAGTCACACATACAGGCATACATACTCGTACATACATTGTAATAATAAACCATAGTAAACACATGAGCACTCCTTTTGCCCAAAACTGCTGCAACTCAGTTCGAACTGCAGCTCCCACTTTCCAGCTCCAACTTCAGCTTCAGCTCCAGTCTTTTTCTGACTTCCTTTTATTTTATTTCTTCTTTTATTCTTCTTCTTTCCGCCACTCACCACTCACAATTTAATGCCTTCATACATACATTACATTTAGCGAACTCTCCTAAAGAACGCCCAATTTCTTGCCGCTTTGCTTGCCTTGCCGTGTCTTCACCTCTCTCATGGCTTTCTTGTACTCGAGCATGCGAAATTTTTTGTTTTATATTGTAATTTCGCCAAAAGCGTTCGTGAAATTCTTTTTGATTTGTGGTTGCTGATAAAAGAAGTAACAACAGCAGCAGCAGCAGCAGCTGCAACACAAAAGCAATAACAACAGCAGCAAACCAAATTGCAGATATAAGAAGACAATAGAGATTCTTGTTCTTGCGGTTGTAATAATTTTTACTGCAGCATGGGATTATTATTATTTATACACTGTACATATTTTTGCTTGCTATTGCTTTACTAGAAGGAGAAAGTCGAAAGTTTACAATATTAGCACTCGAGCGATGGTAGTGTAATGCCTGTTTCGTATTTTGAGATAAGGAACAGTTTTAGTCTTACTCACGCATCTTACGTGGCATTTAAAAATATTAAACCCTGTTCACACAGCCACTCAATTAACTAATTGAATAGCAATTAAATCTCTAATTGCCAGAAAACTAACCCTGAACTGAAATAAAACTACCCATAAGCAAGGTATTTCAATGAGAAGAACAAATCGTTAGTCCAACGAACATAATATGAAGGAAAAACAGAAAAGAAGTTCTTGATTGAAAGAGAATATTTTTTAATGCTCAATTAACTTGCGACTACAAGTACATCTAGATAAGGGCAAGGAAAGGAAAGGAGTGGACTGCAGTTAGGTTAGGGTGAGCTGTTGGGTCTTATTGAAAGTATACATGGAGGATTTTCGCTCCCATTGGAGGGTATTGTATTAACCTCTTAGACCGTCTTAATTCAAAACTTGACTAGAATGACTGGGAATTTAAAGCGATTTAAAGCTTAATTTTCTCAACTAATTAACCTGTTTAAGCCGGATCGCCACTTAGCCTTTCCGCCAACCTAATTGTGGGGGGAAATAATTTGGTTTAGTGAGGAGATAAGATATATGTACCAAGAAAAGAGGAAGGAAGGTCTCTCTGAACTAGAAAAAGAGAAGCAGAAAGTCGTGAGTGCGAAAAACTTGGGATCTTTCTGCAAAGAGGGTAAAGGAAATTTAGTACATACTGTACTAAAGGAACTATAGGACCAATGTCAGCGTCCAACCTTTAGACCAAGATGAGGTAAGAACAGGCTGCTTAAAAACACAAAAACCTTCGCAACTGAAGGTATACCAGACGAGCTGTTCCATGCTGGCAGCGAAGAGTAAGTGATGCGCATTTAACAGGTCTTAAGTACAATATGTTTTAAGGAACATATCCTTGAAGAGTGGAATCTTAGTGGGCTATGCCCGGTCCACAAGTCCTACTATTTGCACCAACTACCGTGGAATAAGTCTTCTTATCGTCGCATATCAGATCCTCTCAACAGTGCTGTGTGGAAGACTGAAGCGATGGGTCTTATCAGTATGGCTTCAGACCGGGTAAGTCCACCAGAAATATTCTATTCTTCCTATTCCTCCCATGTTTCAATTTGCAATCTTAACAAAACTCATAAGGCTGTGGTAGAATGACGTTGAACACAAACATCAGCTCAGTCCAAATTGGGAAGGATCACTACGAGCCACTCGAAACAAAACGACGTTTAGACAAAGTGAACAAGTGAATCGGTTACCGGCGACCTCTTTAATTTGATGCTGGAGAGTGTAATACGAGCTACTGATCTGAATCGCCATAAATAATAACCCATGCTAACAGGGGCTACTTTGGACTCGGTTAGGTAAATGAAAATCAGAGCAATGTCTCGCAAATTACGCTCTATAGATCTCCCATCATGTTCATCGTTTGTTCTCAAAAGCTTGGACGATAACGAATAAGGATGAGAATGATCTAGGAGAGGACATTCGAGAGATACATTAACTATTAACTATTAAGAACTATTTGGACAGCCAAGTACAAGGTGTAACGTATCCTCTAGTTTTGACAGGTCGGTCGAAAAGATGAAGATGCTGCAGTGATCATTTGAATCCACTTCCTGTAACAGCTGTCGAAACTTCGTTAAACCGGCAAGCGGTTGTAAAGCCATAGAAGAAGAAGAGCATATTTTATGGTCATCTTTGTAATATTCAATGGCATCCAACTTAATACGTAAGGTCCTTAAAGTGCTCGTTTTAGTAAACCTCACTCGCTTGCAACCGCGCTTCTTGTAAATAGTTGACGAGAGGCGAATAGACTCTTAAGCTTAAGGATAAGTAGGAATGGTTTCACTGAATTCCTACTATTCCCCTCTCTCTCTTAAGAGTGCAAGCGTGCAGCACAAGGGTTGCCTATCTCGTTGGTACGTACAATTTGAGAAGTTGACTTAGGAAGCAAGAAGCTTTTATCTAGTTCTAGTTGATACCCTTCGCAGAATAGGGCTGTTGCCACAGAAAATAACTAAAAGTATTTTAGCCATTAGGCGCCAACGAGAACACCGAGTTAAGCCAAGTCCACGTGCACCTGATCTTTCGACCGGAGTAGAGGTCTTTCTTTTACTCTACTTACTCTAGCGCGTACTGCATTTAATACTTTCAAGGCTGGAGTGCTTTCCAATCCGACAGTGCAGTCGCTGCCCCTTCATCCGCTAGTCAATGTACTCGTATAGCTTATCGTTCCATCGACTGCCAATGCGCTAAGATCAATAAAACTAGAATTAGAAAACTTCTAATGCCGACTCTTCGGATATCGGCATCGTCCGCCATATAGCAGGACAGGATGTATGAGCAACTTTATAGCTTTGTCTTTGTTGGTCGAGAGAGTACAAAACTTTTCAATTGCCAATTGAGTCCGAAGCAGCATTTGTTGACAACAGTGAGTCTCCAATGGATTACAAAACTGACTCTGTTCCTGATGTTAAAGCTGGTTCCTGGTTAGACGAAATGTTATGACTTTCAGCAGTGAGCTGGAAACCAATACATGAGTACGTTGAATGTTCATTTGATGGCAAGAGATATTTTGAATGGCCCTCGCTCACTATTAAACCCATTCACAATGTTTCTCCGGTTTAGAGAATATGGTATAGAAGTAACGACACGTTTGTTCAAGCCGATGATGTCATTACCATGGGTTTACGTCAGAACTTGTAGACTCTTGTACCTTGACTTTTTAACTCAACAACTCGTCTTAATTTATCCAACATTGAATTAAGGTGATCGCACAATAGAACGCCAAACTTCTATGAAATCTTTTTTAGTATCGAACTCTAACACGGAGAGGTTGTGCCCGCTTCTATGGCATCTGTTTGTATTGCTCAAAGTCAGTTTACAAAGTCGTATGAGTTTCGTGAGAATACCAAACTCAGGCATAGCGGTATAAAGGCAACTCTTGTTATTGCAGTCGATGGCAGCAGGGAAGTTCGAAGAAGAATTAAAAGTGGTGGCATACGTTAACCTTTTCGCACACCTACTGAATATCTCGTCAAATCTACAATTGTTACTTCTTAAATCACACTGTTAAGGTCCTATCCAAGTCTTACTTATTCACGGATCCCTTTCACAGCCGTCAGCTGAAATTGGAAGAAATTGCGGTCGCCCCTCGGCAGGGAATGTCAACCCCTCCGAGTGAGACATGAAATAAATAATAAAAAAAACCGTCAGCCGGTCGGAAGCGGCTTAGTATCAACTGTAGGTCCCTCCATTTGATGGAAGGACATCAGATTGGAGCAGTAGCTTGCCGAAAATCGCTTCAGCGTTTACAAAGCGACAATTATGGAGGAAGTGTTGATAACTTAACTCGTCTTCGAGTTCATGGCGAAACCGCAAGCGAGGCAGATGAAAATGAAAATAATGTTTATAGTTCTGATACTGTAACAGTCACACATGTACAATTTTAGTTTCGTGGAGTTCGTTCTGATAATTTTGATGGAAAAAAAGCATCACGGTGTGAAAGGCCAATTGTCGAAATGTCGATAAATCATTGGAATCCTACCGTCATGCGAGCACTGTTTGGATCCCACTGCTCTAAAGCAATTTGGAACCACATGAAAGAAAGAAGCTAAATCTATGGGTGGCACATAATTTAATAAGAAGAAACATCATGGACCGATTTTCCAGCTACGAGTCTCCGCTTATGGTGACTGAAGCGGATGGTGACTGGTGATCACTTACGGTAACGTCAAATGAAAACGATCGTGGTTCGATAACTGTGAGCCCGCACATATGGTCTCCGAACCAGGAATCACGCTAAACCAGGTTGGATTGGCGAGGAATCAGCTGCTTCTCTAATCATCCAAACTATTAATTTGATAGTGACTCGCCAGAAGCTACACGAGCTTGGTTTAAAGGTTTTTATGCATTCACCTTATAGCCAGAACCTCGCACCAAGTGCTTAACATCTGTTCTCGTGTAGGGCGAAAGATTTGGCTGGTGAAAAAGAGGCTTCAAGAGAAGCCTGTAAAAATCGCTAAAATAGTTTCTATGAGAAAAACATAAAAATCAATTTAATCACAAAAATAATGGATGACTTTTTACTTGATCAATATCTCTCGCTCTCTCTCTCTCGAATGATAGAATAAACCGTAAAATCTGCAAAGTGAATAAAGCAGTTCTCAGGACATTTAATTAAATTCGCCTACGCTAATAATCTTTAGCAAATAATTAACAGAATCAAGTGACAAAACAATACAAATAACATAAAAATTTAACTATTTACATACATACATACATATACGAGTAAAATCATGTACAATGGGGATAGTTAGATAATGCCAAAGAGCAACATGGCACCGTGCAACATCCGCCAACAAACCGATAAATGAAGTTTGCCGAACGACGGCGAAATCATTGCAATTAACAACAAGGCGAACAATGTAAATTTAACGCGAAACATTAATTGAAACATTAAACGGTACATTTTATTGCTTAATTTACATGGAAATTAACTGAAACACGCTGACAAAGCAATGCAAACGAAGCAACGAAGGGAGCGCTGCCAGCAACAAGGATAACTTCAAGTAACAACACGAGGAAGAAGAGCAATGAGTAAGAAAAACAAAAACAATCAAAATTACAATAGAAAAGATACAGCGCAAGAAGAGGTAGGAAGCAAGAGAGCGGAGAGAGTGTAGAGCAGCGCAGACAAGCAGAGAAATCACAGAAAGCGGAATGTGACCCTAAAATACTTGCGACAGGACAGACCTTTCCTTGACGGCGCAGCGCGGAATGCACGCGGATGGCAAAGACGCATAAATGAATCGAAATGAAAATAAAATAAAAGCGCCAAGCTACATAAATACATATTTATATATATATATATATATACGTATGTACATATGTATGTGTTTATGCTAGTAAGTATGTGTAAGGACATTTTAATTCTCAATTTCACACCCTAACTAAACGCACCGCCGCATTTCATGCCCATCACAACCGCTGGTATTCGTATCTCCGAGGCTGGAATATTGCGACCGTTACGCTTGGGTTCGCTGCGAAAATTGTCGACATTTGGCGTGAACTTTTACACTGCTCTCCTCGCGCGCTTCTTTCTCTCCCCCCATTACTTGCTTTTTTGGCTGCTGTCAATTTTTGCTTTATGACCTTTTTTTTTCTTAATTTCTTTGGTTTGTCTGTTGTTGTTGGTGGTAGCATTTTTTACATTTTTGTCTGCGCTTTTTGGGTGTAAATTTTCAACTTTTCGCTACAATTTTTCATTCCCCGTTCTGCCTTCTGTGCTCTCTACTAAATATGTATAGTTAGTGAAGCCACCCACCCGATCCTGCCAAGTTTTATACCGTTAAGGCTCATTAGATTTGCGAAATGTTTTGACACTGTGTGACGGCATGCTTGACGTTAATGTTATTGCATTAGCGGCTTTATGCTGTGGACTGAACTGGCGAGTTGTCGTTGCGGCAGCTAGAGGTCGCGCTTGGCCTGCAGCAGTCATTTTTTTTTTTTTTGCATTCTCTCCCAGTTTTCTGAATTTTATACAATTTTTACCAACTTTTTTTTGTTGTTGTCTCTAACAATTAGATTAATAAATGCCATTAAAATCCGAGTGTTTATTTTTATTATTTTCAATATGGCCATTTGCCATTTGGCATTGGTGGCAGCCCGCGAAGGTAGTATTTTATTTGCAGTTGAGCTTGAAAATTTTATTATTATTTTTTTTTTTTGTTGAAAAATTGATGAAGAACAAAAATAATTTAGCGCCACATTAAACACAAATTATTATTGACATTAAAATGTGGGATCGAGTCTGTTTTATTTAAAATTATTATAAATGGAAATAAATTAAATTAAAATTGCAAAAAATTTAGATTGGGTTTCCAACGTTTTAGAGTCTGTGAGACAAACAAGAAAGACTACCTTACGAAAAGAACAGCAACAGAGTATGCGATCTACTCAATGTTCTTAAAATGCTGTAAGTGATGAAGAAATGGAAAGACTGAAATCAAACTCAAGAATGCATCATTGGCATTATTTATCCAGCATTCAGGGAGCAGTAAGAATGAGTCCATAAGATCTGTGTATGCATTAATACGTGCGGTTTTCTAAGAGAGGGCTCTACTATAATTATTTCGCGTGGTGATCATCTGTGGCTATATTCATTTCAAAGATACTGTCATTTCGCGTCGTTTTCAGTAGATGTCATTTGTTTTAGCGTGAACAACAATTTGTTTCATTCATTTGAAAATGTCGAAATTTATACCAGATAAAGTGTTTTTGCGGGGAGTTCTTCTTCATTACTTTAACATGAAGAAAAGTTCTACCGAAAGCCATCGTATTTTACTGGACGTTTATGGTGACCATGCTTTAGCCGAACGAACGTGCCAAAAGTGGTTTACACGGTTTGAAAGTGGAAATTTCGACTTAGATGGCGGAACGACCCGGACAGTCAAAAAAATTTCAAGACGAAGAATTGGAGACATAGCTAGACGCAGATGCATGCCAGACGCAAGAAGAACTTGCAAAAGTATTAGGAGTTGATCAAGCAACCGTTTCCAGATGATTAAAATCATTAGGATTCATCCAGAAGCTTGGAATTAGAATTAAAGCCAAGAGACGTCGAACGTCGATTCTGCATGTCGGGAATGTTGCTTCGACGCCACCGAAAGAAGTCATTTTTGCATCGGATTGTCACTGGCGATGAAAAATGGATTCATTATGATAATCCAAAGCGCAAGAGATCGTATGTGAAGCCCGGCCAACCATCGATATCCACGGCAAAGCCGAATATCCATCGTGCCAAGATTATGCTATGTATTTGGTGGGACCACAAGGGTGTGCTCTATTATGAGCTATTGAAATCGGGTCAGACGATCAATGGGGCAAAACAGTTGAATCGTTTGAAAAAGGCCGTCGTGGAAAAACTACCAGAAATCAATATTTTTTCATAATGGCAACGCTCGGCCACGTGTTGCAAGGCCAGTTAAAAACTATTTGGAAAACTGTGGGTAGGAAGTTCTACCTCACCCGCCTTATAGCCCAGACATAGCACCTTCCGATTACCACTTGTTCAGATCAATGCAGAATGCCCGCCCTCACCGGAGTACGCTTAACTTCAGAACAGGGTATCAGAAATTGGCTCGATTCTTTCTTGACCTCCAAGCCGGAGAAATTCTTTTGGGATGGGATCCACAAACTGATGAGCAATACTTTGAACATTAAATGTATAACAATTTTATCACAATAAAGTCTTAATTTTCGAAAAACACAAACCGCACGAATCAATGCATACACCCAGCGACCCTTCTTACATACGTTTCCAGTATGCGTGTGGTATGGTACATTCCGCTAAATTTTGTGGATATTTAATTGATATTTTGTTCATATCAAGGCCATGTATATTTGAGCTTCCATCAGCAATTCTCCCTCTCCCTCCTCTACTGATAATCATTGGCTGTGTCAATATTTTCCAATTTCCTTACCTAAAAAACCTCCTGTAACACACCTGTTTTATTTCACAGGCTTGCGACTTTTGCCGTGCTGTTTTAAAATCGCCCACAGCATTATCTCAGTTTTATCTTTCTCTATATTAAACCATGATTCTTTATTGCTGTCATTGATTTAGCAGTCTCTCGTATGAACTTCTTTCCATTGGGGGGGCCCACCAGACATTCTTCCAATATACAAAAAAGTCATCATTAGCTACAACTCTTAGAGAGAGTCATTGAGCTTACGGTTAAGAGGTTCCAACTTTATTTCTCGTATCCTCATATCTATCATTACTTTCTCAGGATCATAAAAGCTCAATTGCAGCCCCGTTCAATGCTACAAACAGTTCCTTGTTGTTATTAGTTTTGTGTTCAGTTAGCAATTCCACTTCTGAATTTTATGATGAATCATCGCGAGAAGCTGAAGCTCATATTTTGTATCACCAAAAACTGTCTCAGTTAGTTTCATACCTCACATTTCGCTCTCCCTTCCACTACTTATAGTATTTATCATAGCTGATAGGAAGAATATTTCCGTGCTTAACGCTTTTTGTCATCGTCCACATGCATATATATAATATATATATAATTGGCACTTTGTAACCGCTGAAGCGATTTTCGACCGAGCTCCTCCTCCAATTTGTGGTTTTGCGTTTTTTTTTTTTGATGTTTTTCCAACGAATGGAGGGACCTACAGTTTATACTAAGCCGCCTCCGAACGGCTGATGGTTTTTTACGAGGAGCCTTTTATTTAATGTCCGAAATACACTCGGAGAGGTGGACATTCCCTGCCGAGGGGCGACTGCAATTAGAAAATTTAACTTTATTTTTTCATTTAAATTAATTTTCCATAACTTTTGGATGTTGCTGGCACTGGGATATGAACCTTCCGAATGTCAGTACGCAATGCTAACCACTCGGCTATCGCGGTCGCCAAACAGACATACATATATTTTAAACTAGCAGTTCTCCGGTAGGGCGATAGAATTTTTACTAAATTATCATCGCTTGGAGCTCAGGCTTGCTCTAGCGAGCATTTGAGCTCCGTAGAGAATCATTTCCTAAATAAACTGATTCTGATCTACTTTACAAACCTTTCTTATGTAAGCGATCTATGATCTGGATTTGGCACAGAGGCGAGTAGATCTGCTAGTGAACGAGATCAAGCTCTCTTGAATCAAATTAGCAGTTCGTCTCTTGGCCTCCTCATGGCAGCCATAACTTCGTAAACTTGATACTATTAGTAGCAATAATTGTATTATCAGCTTTGAAAGCCGATGCAGAATCAAACTAGTCAAAACGAGGTGCTGAGTAGCAAATTGAAAGGTAAACTCCTTTCTGCATATACAAGTAGAAGAGCCTACAAGCTGCTCATCAATCCCGTCCTATCTATAGTGAAGAGACTTGGACTGTGATAACATTTGATGTGTCCTGTATAAGAGCTTTTCAAGAGAAAGAGTTTGCGGGTTTCGAAAAGGCGAGTACCACCGACGATGGAACTATAAGCTACACAATATATATGAGTGAAGGAAAACTCGACCCAGTATCTTTCACTTTTTTGGTATGCTCAGGTTGCCTCAACTACAATCGCCTAAGCAGTTTGTCTAATCAGGTAAGGGAGGAACGCATAATTTATTTCTTTGGGCGGAACTCCCAGGTCTTTACTCGAAGAAGGCTGGGAAAACACTAAAAAGAGAGAACAGGTTGTAGTTATGATTCTAGGATAGGATAAAATTCATTGCACGCAATAGGATGACTTGAGAATTGCATTGCTTCATAGATATATATGAAAACACACACATACATGCATCCCATAATCCAAAAAATACAAATGGCAGAAAAACATAAGCCTGGAATCTGGTGTCTACGACAATCAAGAAAAAAATATATACTAAATTCAATAGTTGAAGTGTGTGTAATATAATATTTGAGAAGAGCGTGAGTATGGTGATTGATCTAGGTCTATTTTGTCACTCTCTTTTCGACGTTGAACGCTTCGATCTAGGCTTGCAGCGGTATTGGTATTTCTCAAACTAAAGATACTCGATAGATTTTTTTTTTTTTTGGTGGAAATCACACCAACTGCTAAATGTGTTTCTTCATGGAGTGTGCGAGCTTCATATTCGTTGGTTACGTCATCATTCCAGGAATTCGGAGTTAAATATATCATAATGATATTAAGCGATGACACGGCATTCCTCTCTCCCACAAAACGGTCAAAGCCAAGTTTGAGCTTTTTATGGAAAAAAACCCTGTGTCCTTGCCTAATCATAAGCAAAATAAAATTTAAAAGCTTCAATGTAATTTATACACACAAAAAAATGGCATAAAAATTACCAAAATGCCTTTTCATATCTATTAGCTGGCGGCAGCTGTTGCAAGATGAGGCCAAAAAGTCATTGCGGTAATATTCATGGTAATTGTACGAAATAACCAGAGCAGTTGTTGTAAAACTCCCGGGCAACATTGGTTACATTAAAAAATTTGTTGAAAAACACCAAAAAAAATTAAAAAAAAAATATATAAAAAAATAAAAACACAACAACAAAAAGCGCAACAAATTCTATGAACGACAATAAAAACGTAATGATACCTACAACAACAATATTATTTTCTCTTCAGTAAACCAGCTGCTACCAAGAGAACGCGAGTCAGCCAAAAATCTGAGTAGACAAATAAGTGGGAAACAGAGCAAAAAAAAAAAAACAACAAAAGAAATAGAAAAAAATAAGCAGAAAAATAAATAAATGAGAACATTACAAGGTAGCGGGTTTTCTATGCAAATCAGCGCTGTCGCCGTTGAGGGTAGAGGTAACATTTAAAAGTAACTGTAAATTCAAGGTAATGAACTGATGGACGTCAAGCAGTCACCAAGACACCACCCAACAAAGGCAATGGCAATGCAAAACTTCAGGTTGTGGGTGTAAATCCTGTTAAAAGCCGTCAAAGCGCTTCATAAACAGCAAAAAAAAAAAAGAGGAAAAACCGAAGATGACAAGAACGAAAGCGGAATGTGCTGGAGGTAGACGGGGAAATCAACGTGCGTAACGAATTGCTCGAATTGGAATTTTTCTGTTTGAAAAAAATAAAAATAAAAATAAAGAGTATAAAATACAAATGAAGAAAAAATAAATAAAAACATAAGGCTCTCTCTCTTTCGCTCTATCTCTCTCTCACACCCCCCACAGAAAAAAAGGCCTAATGACAGCTTATTAGCATGTCGCCACCGCAGGACAGTTACGTGTATCTAACAGTACTTCTGTTACATACGTTCCATACAAGAAGGTGTCGACGAGAAGACCGAAGGCAGCTTTCTATGCTACGTGTGGAGGTATCAACCTCAGCAAGTTGCTCCTTTAGTGTTCGTCAGGCGCGTGCCGTGGACTATTTTAGCGCAATAATGCTGACTTTACGATTCAAAACAAGCTGTTCGGCGCTAGTTAAAAGCGGAAACACGACCTCCAGTGCGGTTGTTTGTGGAAATCAAGCAATCTTATTATGACCATGAAAAAGAGATTTTAAATGCAAATTTTCAATGTATTTCATTGGGGGGGAAACGAGTTTCATAAGCAAAATACTATGTATTAAAGAGAAAATTAAAGCGAAAGTCAAACTTGTACATTAAGCTGCTCTGAGTAACTCGCCTTAGAGAGAACATTACCTAGTTTAAAGATAAGCTGGAGCCGATGGGGTACTGCTTCAGGGACCGAGACCAATTTTAATACTATTCTAGGACTCTGTACTAGCCCTTATAAGAGACAAATATGCTGACTTAACATCAGTAGAAAGATAGAAAGATAGTTAGAAAGTTAGTACCGAGCTGAATCGCAGTTAGCATACTTGACCCCTTAATGAATGCTGCAGAAGCGAACTTTCTTCTGACCAGGTATTGTACAATACCAAAAGTCGATCATAAACAGTTTTTGGAAAAAACATAGATGATTGAAATTAGTCCAGCAGAGACTCCCACGGACTACCTAAAAATACAGAAAACTAAAAATTCCGTTTGATATAGAGCTGGTTGATGTCTGCAGCGCTGTGAAATGGAGCAAAACGAAATACTTGCCCACCAAGTAGTATCGTACATTTTATTCGATAAATATCTGGTCTCTATCGAAGTCAAGGGTATATTCTTTACCATAGTGCTTATTTGCATACAAGTCTTAACGAAAGAGAGTAAGGTTAATAATAATCCTACTAAGGCAGCTGTTATTTTTTTTACCAGAAGACTAACACTAAAAGGAAAGAAAAATTAAAATTAAAATTAAAATTAAAATTAAAATTAAAATTAAAATTAAAATTAAAATTAAAATTAAACTTAAAATTAAAATTAAAATTAAAATTAAAATTAAAATTAAAATTAAAATTAAAATTAAAATTAAAATTAAAATTAAAATTAAAATTAAAATTAAAATTAAAATTAAAATTAAAATTAAAATTAAAATTAAAATTAAAATTAAAATTATAATTAAAATTAAAATTAAAATTAAAATTAAAATTAAAATTAAAATTAAAATTAAAATTAAAATTAAAATTAAAATTAAAATTAAAATTAAAATTAAAATTAAAATTAAAATTAAAATTAAAATTAAAATTAAAATTAAAATTAAAATTAAAATTAAAATTAAAATTAAAATTAAAATTAAAATTAAAATTAAAATTAAAATTAAAATTAAAATTAAAATTAAAATTAAAATTAAAATTAAAATTAAAATTAAAATTAAAATTAAAATTAAAATTAAAATTAAAATTAAAATTAAAATTAAAATTAAAATTAAAATTAAAATTAAAATTAAAATTAAAATTAAAATTAAAATTAAAATTAAAATTAAAATTAAAATTAAAATTAAAATTAAAATTAAAATTAAAATTAAAATTAAAATTAAAATTAAAATTAAAATTAAAATTAAAATTAAAATTAAAATTAAAATTAAAATTAAAATTAAAATTAAAATTAAAATTAAAATTAAAATTAAAATTAAAATTAAAATTAAAATTAAAATTAAAATTAAAATTAAAATTAAAATTAAAATTAAAATTAAAATTAAAATTAAAATTAAAATTAAAATTAAAATTAAAATTAAAATTAAAATTAAAATTAAAATTAAAATTAAAATTAAAATTAAAATTAAAATTAAAATTAAAATTAAAATTAAAATTAAAATTAAAATTAAAATTAAAATTAAAATTAAAATTAAAATTAAAATTAAAATTAAAATTAAAATTAAAATTAAAATTAAAATTAAAATTAAAATTAAAATTAAAATTAAAATTAAAATTAAAATTAAAATTAAAATTAAAATTAAAATTAAAATTAAAATTAAAATTAAAATTAAAATTAAAATTAAAATTAAAATTAAAATTAAAATTAAAATTAAAATTAAAATTAAAATTAAAATTAAAATTAAAATTAAAATTAAAATTAAAATTAAAATTAAAATTAAAATTAAAATTAAAATTAAAATTAAAATTAAAATTAAAATTAAAATTAAAATTAAAATTAAAATTAAAATTAAAATTAAAATTAAAATTAAAATTAAAATTAAAATTAAAATTAAAATTAAAATTAAAATTAAAATTAAAATTAAAATTAAAATTAAAATTAAAATTAAAATTAAAATTAAAATTAAAATTAAAATTAAAATTAAAATTAAAATTAAAATTAAAATTAAAATTAAAATTAAAATTAAAATTAAAATTAAAATTAAAATTAAAATTAAAATTAAAATTAAAATTAAAATTAAAATTAAAATTAAAATTAAAATTAAAATTAAAATTAAAATTAAAATTAAAATTAAAATTAAAATTAAAATTAAAATTAAAATTAAAATTAAAATTAAAATTAAAATTAAAATTAAAATTAAAATTAAAATTAAAATTAAAATTAAAATTAAAATTAAAATTAAAATTAAAATTAAAATTAAAATTAAAATTAAAATTAAAATTAAAATTAAAATTAAAATTAAAATTAAAATTAAAATTAAAATTAAAATTAAAATTAAAATTAAAATTAAAATTAAAATTAAAATTAAAATTAAAATTAAAATTAAAATTAAAATTAAAATTAAAATTAAAATTAAAATTAAAATTAAAATTAAAATTAAAATTAAAATTAAAATTAAAATTAAAATTAAAATTAAAATTAAAATTAAAATTAAAATTAAAATTAAAATTAAAATTAAAATTAAAATTAAAATTAAAATTAAAATTAAAATTAAAATTAAAATTAAAATTAAAATTAAAATTAAAATTAAAATTAAAATTAAAATTAAAATTAAAATTAAAATTAAAATTAAAATTAAAATTAAAATTAAAATTAAAATTAAAATTAAAATTAAAATTAAAATTAAAATTAAAATTAAAATTAAAATTAAAATTAAAATTAAAATTAAAATTAAAATTAAAATTAAAATTAAAATTAAAATTAAAATTAAAATTAAAATTAAAATTAAAATTAAAATTAAAATTAAAATTAAAATTAAAATTAAAATTAAAATTAAAATTAAAATTAAAATTAAAATTAAAATTAAAATTAAAATTAAAATTAAAATTAAAATTAAAATTAAAATTAAAATTAAAATTAAAATTAAAATTAAAATTAAAATTAAAATTAAAATTAAAATTAAAATTAAAATTAAAATTAAAATTAAAATTAAAATTAAAATTAAAATTAAAATTAAAATTAAAATTAAAATTAAAATTAAAATTAAAATTAAAATTAAAATTAAAATTAAAATTAAAATTAAAATTAAAATTAAAATTAAAATTAAAATTAAAATTAAAATTAAAATTAAAATTAAAATTAAAATTAAAATTAAAATTAAAATTAAAATTAAAATTAAAATTAAAATTAAAATTCAAATTCAAATTCAAATTCAAACTCAAATTCAAATTCAAATTCAAATTCAAATTCAAATTCAAATTCAAATTCAAATTCAAATTCAAATTCAAATTCAAATTCAAATTCAAATTCAAATTCAAATTCAAATTCAAATTCAAATTCAAATTCAAATTCAAATTCAAATTCAAATTCAAATTCAAATTCAAATTCAAATTCAAATTCAAATTCAAATTCAAATTCAAATTCAAATTCAAATTCAAATTCAAATTCAAATTCAAATTCAAATTCAAATTCAAATTCAAATTCAAATTCAAATTCAAATTCAAATTCAAATTCAAATTCAAATTCAAATTCAAATTCAAATTCAAATTCAAATTCAAATTCAAATTCAAATTCAAATTCAAATTCAAATTCAAATTCAAATTCAAATTCAAATTCAAATTCAAATTCAAATTCAAATTCAAATTCAAATTCAAATTCAAATTCAAATTCAAATTCAAATTCAAATTCAAATTCAAATTCAAATTCAAATTCAAATTCAAATTCAAATTCAAATTCAAATTCAAATTCAAATTCAAATTCAAATTCAAATTCAAATTCAAATTCAAATTCAAATTCAAATTCAAATTCAAATTCAAATTCAAATTCAAATTCAAATTCAAATTCAAATTCAAATTCAAATTCAAATTCAAATTCAAATTCAAATTCAAATTCAAATTCAAATTCAAATTCAAATTCAAATTCAAATTCAAATTCAAATTCAAATTCAAATTAAAATTAAAATTCAAATTCAAACTCAAATTCAAATTATAATTGTAATAAAATTTAAACTAAACTTAAAAGTTAAGAAAAAAAAAATTATAAATTAGTGTAAAATGACATTTAAAAAAATAAAACTAAAATTATAGTTAAAATAAAAACAAAAACAAGATAACAATTAAAATTAATGGAAACATTAACTTCAATACCGCGAATCAACTATTATTTATTACTTTTTCTTCTGAATCGCTCAGGTAATCGGTCTTATTGGGAATTTCATGACAAAAAATCGTGTAGAAATTCTGATAGAGAACAAAGAATAAAATATCGAAATTTTTGTTTTGTTTTAAGTTCAAAATGTTCACCCATATTTGTATGCATGAAATTCCCAATAACAACGAATGTTATCAAAATTTTCTTAATAATGTCTTGCGATTGTGTCTTCATAGCTTACTGATTATTTTCGCTATTTAAAGACGCTCAGTCTCAGTATGGTCATCAGTTGAGCTTTAAACGTTGCTTCAATCGTTCGTGTCTTATCTCGAAATATTTTTGAATTTTAATTTTGTATTTCAATTGTCACCACTACTGCAGTGAAAGTCAACTAAAATGTCGCGTAAATTTTTTTGTTGTCTACTAATCATCGCACTAACCGCCACTATGTTCTCTTCTGGATCCTCTGTTGGACTAGATTACCGAGTAAGACCGAAATGGCCACAACACAAGTATTCCGGCAGACGTCATGACAATGAAAAGGTTGTCCCCTTGAACTACTTCGATCAATACCGCCATGTAAAAATGTAATTCAATATTCTTTGCCATGTAAATACATATGTATGTACATACATGTAATTCTACTAATGTAAATATAAACTCAGAAGAATCTTCTAAGATTTAATAAAGAATACGAAAAAATTGTTTTGGAACTCAGAAGCCAAATAGATTTTTTTCTTTTGAATATATTAGTGTGATCGTCGAGAGGCATGGACTTTTCCATTTGAATTGGAGTGGCCATCATTAAAGCAGTTACAGTCGAGTCAGCCGAAGAGCAGTATTTTCGTCTTATTGCATTTGGCAGCAGTTGTAGGCTTTAAGGGAAACCTAAGGAATGGACGTCTTCAACCTTGATTGCTTCCTCGACGCGTCTACTGCGTTAAACATCTTCATAGTTGAGGTTTGTTCATCCAACCAGACGAAGGATGCTTCTAGTGCTCAGAGTCGATGTATACAGTCCTTCAAATATAGAGAAAAAGAGCCAACTTTCTTTCGTTCTAGCGCAAGCCATCTTGTTGTACAATCAGAGAGCCGATTTCATGACACTGCGCCATTCCTTTCTTTATTTCGCTGTTTGGCGCCCATTGGATATACCACGTACAACCAAGTCCTCCTCCACCTGGTCTTTCCAACGGAGTGGAAGTCTTCCTCTTCCTCTGCTTCCACCGGCGGGTACTGTATCGAAAAGTTTCAAAGCTGGAGCACACCTAGCCATCCGGAACACATGAACTATCCAGCATGGCCGTTTTCCCTTGATTCGCAGAACTACACGTATGTCAATGGCGTCGTATATCTCGTACCATCGGCTGCGGTATTCGCCGTTACCAACTCATAACTCATAACGCAAAACTTTTCTTTCGAAATCTCCTAACGCCGATTCATCAGCTGTTGTTATCGTCTATGCCTCGGCACTATATAGCAGGATGGGAACAGTAAGTTACTTGTAGATTGTGGCTTGCCTTCGCCAGTCGGTGCGTTGGATTTCCAGGCTAACATTGTTATTGGTATTAATACTGGTTCCAAGACGAAGTTATCTGCGACTTTAAAGTTAAGACTGTTCACAGTGGTACACGAGTTTGATGGCAGAAGATATTTCATCTTGCCCTCGTTCGCTACCAAAACCATATCCTTCGCTTCCTTATCCAGTCTGGGTAAATCAGAACTCATGGCGCGGTTGTTGAGGCCAATATATGGTATAGGTATGTATAATTGGCGCTTTGTAACCGCTATGGTTTTGTGTCTTGATGTTTTTCCAACAAATGGAGGGATCTATATTTTATACTAAGCTGATCTTCAGGATGGCAGTGCGCAAGGCTAACCACTCGGCTATTGTGGCTGCCCTGTGACTTTTAGGCTTCCTTAATCTGGTACAATGAGTTACCACACCCATTACAACAACACTTTGCTCAAAGTTTCTTACAATATCTTGGACTGGCATAATATTTCACATATTTGATTAAGGTTCTGCATATTCTGAACGAAGTCATTAGTAGAGTGAGAGCTTTTTCTCAGATTCCTTGGGGACCTTGCAGTTTTCTTTACAAGCGGCCTCGGAATGGATTTTTTTCTCCTAGAAATACAACTGGAGAGATCCACATTCGCTGCCGAGGGTCAGATTGGTCTGGTTCAATGGTTCAAACACCTCCTCGGCTGGGCAAGAGCAAAGTAAGATAGCAGAAAATGTTTCATCTAACTTTCTACTCCATTTCTTAGTTACTTAGTTTCTCATAGAAAAAACTGCATAAAAGCGAAATTCTCTCACAGTTAAAATGCTTGAAATACAATAAAAAATTTCTTTTCGTCTAACAAACACTAATAATTTTTCAAATTTTCCAATTTCAAAAGGCATAGTTTTCTAATTTTGGTTAGCATAATTGAATGCAAAAACTATTAGCTTGCACTTCATACCAACACACACATACACTTTGTGTGACCGAAAGAGGAATGTGTGCCCGAACCGGCCTCAAATTTAACCACCAAAATGGTAAGTTCAAAGTAAAAATGGGAACAGTTGGACCGCAAGCGCTTTCAGCCATCCATCCTACCTGTCGCATGTACCTAAAATACAAAACCGTTAAGGTGACAGCTAACCTATGGTAAGCATGTGGATGTATATACATATGAAATATATAATATGTATAAAAGTATGTATACTATAGAAACTACTAAAAACTAAAAACTAAACATTTGTATAGAAAGAACATGAAATATGTACGAGTATGGAGCACCCAAACAAGGGACTACAAAGCAAAATCGGTTGACTAACAAAATACTCACTCAACCAGCCAACTGACCACTAACGATTTTCCTTTGAAAAATGACATTTTGCACCATTACCTTATTTTTATTTATTTTTTTTTTTTTTTTTTTTTTGGTTACTTCACCTGCACACCTCGGAAAAAAGGTAGCAAAGCACAAAAGCTGAAAGGTTTTCAAATAGTTTTTCTATATAAACAACATAAATTTTACAAAATAATAGTGTATACTTTTGGGCTCCACAGAGGGGAGAGAGAGAGAGAGAGCGCATGTGTGTGAGTGTAGAGAGAGTGAATGAGTGATCCAAAATTGCCAGCCTTGAATGTTTTGAGCTGATTTACGTTGCCAATAGCTGCTGTAGGCAAGTGGTTCATGTATAAAAGGCATCGAGGCACAGGTGTAGCTAAGCTTCATCTCCTCGGCAAGCGCAAAGATATCGCCTATAGGAGTGGTGAGTATGAGGTGTGAGTAATATAATATTTTGGTGGTGTGACGTAATTATTTTTCGTAACACAAGCCGATCTGTAGTAACGGGTTGAAATGAGGAGGAGAAGTGTAGTTTAGAAAAGGGTTGTAAAACTAAAGGTAAATAACAATAAATCTTGTATGCCAAGCAGTTCAGTTGACAAAAATTTACTTATTTATTTATACTTTTTTTTTAAGATGCATCACACGGTCAGGTCAGGCAACAGAGTGTGCAAAGTCCTACACAGTGAACATTTTTTTTGGGTTAAATAAATTGGTTTGTCACTAGTTGGCAAATACTAATCCGATTTGTAAATTGTGGTAAAAATCCTGTTGGTGAACCACGGAATCAGCAGAGGCTTTCTTAATTTTCGAAAATTTTGTTGTATGTATAATATCAATAATGTCAATATCATCGGCGTACGCCAGAAGCTGTACACTATATTCAGTTCTGCAGGTCATATTATTTTCTCCCTGTCTGAAACCTCGTTTGGTATCGAACGGTTCGGAGAGATCCTTCTCGATCCTGACGGAGCTTTTATTGTTGCTTAACGTCAGTTTACATAGCCGTTTAAGTTTTGCGGGGATACCAAATTCAGAAAAGGCAGCTCCTATTCGTGCTGTCGAAAGCAGCTTTAAATCGACAAAATGGTAGTGGGAGTCGATCCTTCAAGCCAAGAATCATCTGTGTATGGTTGGCTCCCACAAAAAATAGTCCTACGGTGTCATATTACAGTTCCGAGGCATTCTGCTGATATCATCGTTTCGGGTAATTTGGCTAGTTTCGAAAACCGTACGCAAAATATCGATGGACTGTGTGGCATATAGCGTGGTCCTATTAAAACCACACAAATAAAAATCGCTCTCTGAGCACACTTTGTAAAAAAAGTGGTAAAATAAAGGTTCTAACTCGGGTTTGAGTGAAATCGATTTCTCTTAGTTCGTTAGCCGGGCCTAACCCAAAACACTGAAGATAGTTTTTACATATTCGCCTTGGAAATAATTTGGGATTTTGCATGTATTCAGTAAATTAAAGGAAAAATATTAGGAAATGTCCTTAGAATACCGTCAGTCGTCTCTGCAGCGCAATGAATCATAAAAATCATAAAAATTGGGTAACTACTTTCTGAGTTGCGAGTAAGTCAATGTAAACACTAAACGTATGACATTTTTACATATAACAAATTTATTTAAAAATTTACATAAAACTCAACAAATTATCTATATAAACCTTCCTCAAAACTTATTCTACATACTAGCGCAATCAACTAAAAATTCGCCAAGTAGTTTCATGAGTTAAACGCGAACAGACGGACAGACAGCCGCGGAGGAAAGCTTTGTTTTATAATATTGTATATGGTGATTTTAAATTCATATGGAACTATTTTAATTAAGATTTTGCTGCATAATTTTAAGTGACTTGACTGGCTTTGGCATACTTACAAATCAATAGGTCCTTAAATAGTTCGCTTCTCAACTTTTCTTCACTAATTTATTTATTAATAAATAAAATAAAATTCAGCTTAAAAAATTATTTCCTTTTTTCTCTCAGTGCATAGTTTTCACAAACGAGCTACAGCTTAGAGAAAATTGGTTAAAAACAATTATTTTTTTGTTTGTGTAACTAAATACTGTTGAGCAACGATAGTAACCTAATGCTGATGGAATGGTTGACTGTGTAAGGGTAAATAGTGTTTGATATATTTTACACCTTGTTTTGTTTGGGAAAGCAACACACTACTGGCTACGCTACTTTTTTGGTAGAAGAAATTTTTGCAAAAATTTAATTATTGAACAAATTTTAATGGGAAAATATGATTCAAGGTAACATTCAGTAGCTGAGACAGCAAAAAAAAGGTTATGTAGAAAGCTTTTTAGGATGATAAGATATGTGGTTATGGGAGTTGCAACATATGAGTAAATTTAAAAATTTATATGAAAGAGTTTGGGATATTTTTGTTCTGTACTCGTTTGTTGCTTTGCAAAATATCCGAAACCTTTTATTCTTAACCCTTATTTCTCCAGTCCCCTCCTTCCGCTCAAGCCAGTTCATATCACTCATTGGCTGTTTTCGTTTTTACTCAACTCCACTCATTAAATGCGCAGATTAGTTTATCATTTAATTATGGTAAATATCCAAAATAAATTGCTTTCTAGCTATAAACAAACATACACAGACACATAGACACATATATTTATATATACAGCCTTGGCCAAAAGTATTAGGCACCCCACTAAAATACAAGAATTCTCAAATCTGGCTATCAAAGTTACCACTTCTTTTTGTAAATGTCTTACGTGGGTATTTAACTGTTGATTAAACGAATAAATTGTGTAATATTATAAGTCATAGCACTCTGGATAAGCTAAACCTAAAAATTGTCATTTTTAAGAAATTGATAAAATATTTTCGCATTTAAAATTTGAAAGTGAAAGTGTAAATTACATTTAGTGAAAAGTTACCAATCTTATAAAAACAGTTCATATTTACCGAAATGCCTAAAAAAAGTGAAATTAGTTACGATGATAGCGTTAGAATTCAAGTTCTAAGTGAAGAAGGTAAGTCTCAGGTTGAGATTGCCAATTTGGTGGGTTGTTCGCGGTGCGCGGTCCAATCTGCTATCAGGCGATTTGTGGAGACGAGATCACACAATAATATATCAAAAAGTGGAAGAAAGCATCTAACCAGTAAACGAAAAGACCGAATACTTATACGCGAGTCTCTCAAGGATCGCAAAAAATCTTCTTCTGCCCTTGCAGCTGCTCTTTCGGATGAATTTAGTAAACCAGTTAGTGCTCGAACAGCTAGAAGAAGACTTCTGGAAGCAGGTTTAAAAGGATGTAAAGCCCGAAAGAAGCCGTGGCTCTCAGAAAAGAATAGGAAAAATCGTTTGGAATGGGCTCGCCGATACCAACATTTCACGGAAGAAGATTGGTCGAATGTTAGTTAAGATCATTTTAAAGTATTTATTAACAGCCATAGCTACTTACCCTAGAGCAATTTTGAAGACATAATACAAATCTTATGAAAACATTATTTTTTCTTTTCTACAGATGTTTGCAACACCTGGTGTGACGTTCGTGAGGCGACGGGTTGGGGAAGAATATCATCCAAATTGCGTTGCACCCACTGTTAAGCGAGGGTCGCATGGACAGTCAAAAGTACATAAATCTATTAGAAGCTGTGCTTCTGCCTTCGTTAACGCACATTTTCGGCGATATTAATTTAGACGGGGTTCAATTTCAGCAAGACGCGTTGGTTTAGAGATAACAACATTGTTTTGTTAGATTGGCCTGCACAGTCTCCAGATCTGAATCCCATTGAGCACATGGGTGGGCTATTTTAAAACGCAAGATTAAGTACACAGTATAACATCAAAACCGGCCTTAAATTAATTCACGAGTGGTACGCTATAAGTCCGACGAATGTGCAAAGCTTGTACGCAGCATGTCTAAGAGAATTGCTGCCGTTATTAAATCGAAGGGTGGACCTACTAAATATAAATGTTATTGTCACTAATTCATTGTATTTTCACTGTTTTACTAATAAAACTTCATTACTTCATTTGTTAAAACAAAAAATTCAGTAATTATTGGGGTGCCTAATACTTTTGGCCAAGGCTGTATATAGAAGAGTAAATATAGACAAGCTGTAAAAATTGATTTATTTATGTAGGCAGAGAATTTTTGGAAAATATTTTATTTAACACTGTTTACATGTTATTGTTTATATACACACTGTTTTTTTTAATAATCTACATGTGTATGTTTGCCTGTGCGTATATACAATTTAGTTAGCATTTTAATTGCTTTAGTTTCATATTTACCGAAATTGAATTTGTTGCGTTAAATCAATCTGCCAGCAAATTTTTGTAATACTTCAATTAACAAAATTCTCCCCGCGTGCACCTCGCACCCTCCACCCAGTGAATATAATGGAATTAGACAAGCTTTGATTATTTGTATAGTCCATACATAGATACATACATATATTCCCATATGACGGTATATACATACATATTTATGTACATACTTATGTACCTATGTTTCAAATATATTTTCATGTATGTTTTATATGGTACATATGTTTGTGCCACTTGACACCTCTTTCATTGCCATGGGCGTTTTATCTTCGTGTACAGGGAATTATATTCCCTGCGGTTGTTATCTATTTCATCTCGCTTGGAAGGTGTGAATTCGTACATAGTTATACATACGTAGAATAAATAATTGCATTATGTTTGTCATAATATTTTCATTTCAATACTTAAATAAATATATATGTATGTATGTAAATGGTTTTCCAAAAGGAGGTGTCATTTTCGAATAGCCTACTATTCCGGTATACTTGTATAATTGAAAGAAAAGCGAGGGCGTTCGATATATGAAAATTATGGCACAAAGCCACACAAGTATTTTTTATATTTATACATTGGTTGTAGTCATTAATTCGTGCGATTTTTTTCGAAAATTAAAACTTTATTGTGAAAAAATTGCTAAACATTTCATTTTTAAATTATTGCCCATCGGAAGCTACGATGTTTGTCTATCTTTCTGGCAGTTTGTGTATCCCATCCCAAAAGAACTTCTCCGGCTTGGAGGTCAAGAAAGAATCGAGCCAATTTCTGATACCCTGTTCTGAAGTGAAGCGTACTCCGGTGAGGGCGGGCATTCTGCATTGACCAGAACAATTGGTAATCGGAAGGTGCTATGTCTGAGTTATAAGGCGGGTGAGGTAGAACTTCCCACCCACAGTTTTCCAAATAGTTTTTAACTGGCCTTGCAACATGTGGCCGAGCGTTGTCATGATGAAAAAATATTGAGTCGTGTCTGGTCGCATATTCTGGTCGTTTTTCCCTGATGGTCTTTTTCAAACGAATCAATTGTTTTCTCGGTAGAGGTCCCCATTGATCGTCTGACCCGATTTCAATAGCTCATAACAGAGCACACCCTTGTGGTCCCACCAAATACATAGCATATCCTTGGCACCATGGATATTCGGCTTTGTCGTGGATGTCGATGGTTGGCCGGGCTTCACATACGATCTCTTGCGCTTTGGGTTATCATAATGAATCCATTTTTCATCGCCACTGACAATCTGATGCAAAAATGACTTCTTTTGGTGGCGTTGAAGCAACATTTGCGACATGCAGAATCGACGTTCGACGTCTCTTGGCTTTAATACATAAGGCACCCAACTTCCAAGATTCTGGATGAATCCTAATGATTTTAATGTGGAAATGTTTGCTTGATAAACTCTTAATACTTTTGCAAGTTCTTCTTGCGCATGCATCTGCGTCGAGCAATGTCTCAGATACTGGTCTTGAAATTTTTTTGGCTGTCCGGGTCGTTCTTCGTCGTCTAAGTCGAAATTGTCACTTTTAAATCGTGCAAACCACTTTGGTACATTCGTTCGGCTAAAGCGTGGTCACTTTTCTTCATGGTAAAGTAATGAAGAAGAACTCCCCGCAAAAGCACTTTATCTGGTACAAATTTCAACATTTTCAAATGAATATGAATGAAACAAATTGTTGTTCACGCTAAAACCCAAACTCTCTGCGTGCTTGCCTGATAGAAGAGATACCATAACTGCAGATATCGCCTTTCTTTTAAGTACGGCAAGCTCTAGAGACCTTGTCTTATCTCATGCAGGCCACATTGCCCTGGTCTCACTGCAACCATTGACATTTTTTATATTAAATTCGCAACTTAGATGAATAACCAACTTATGACGAGTGGGCCCAAATTCTTGCATGATGATTTGTAAGTTCGTTCTCCATCTCATTACCCGGTATTTCACTGTGTTCAGGCACGCTACAATATATTGAGAGAGAACTGTTCAAATGATCTGCGCGAGTTTTTTTCGGCAAATGTTGCTGATTTCAATCTGACAGATTCCAGTGTTCTAAATATGGCCGGCCTGGCTATCCAAGAGGGTATGGATACTATTGAGCTACTATTGGCTATGCCAGTTTCGCCTGAATAAGATTTACCAATATCGAGCTCCTTAAAGTAGACACCGCCATCGACTGTAATACGAGTATCTAGTTCTAACTCATCCATGTCAAAATGAATGGAGTCTGCAATTTTTTTGTCTCTATTCGGGGTGTTAGTTGAAGTTTGCCGGTTTTACTAGTAGATGTCGCTAGCAATATGTATAAATTTCTATGATTTGGCATGTATGTAATTTTTTTCTATTGACATTAACCTACAAAAATACGTAAGTCACATTCCGCCAAAATAATAGCGTCATATTTGTTTACCTCAGTGAATATGTCGAGATCCGTTCCAAGTAAATCGCATTTGCGACATTCATTGCTTTTTTTTTTGGTGAAACGGTGAACACTGATCGCTACCGACAACAAATGATCAATTTGAATCAAGCGTTGATCGAAAAACGGTTCGCATCGATGGGACACTCCCTAGCAGAGCAGTGATTCGCTAATTTTGAAGAAGTCGAAAAATGGCTCGTCGAATGGTTTGCTTCGAAAGAGAAAAAGTTTTTTTGGAATGGTATCCATAATTTGCCTGAGAGATGGGTGAAATGTGTAGAAACCAATGGTCAATACTTTGAATAAAAAATTTTTTAGATTCCTCTGAAAATTAAGTGTTTTCTTTATCGAAAAAACCGGCAAATTTCAACTGGTAACTACTAGTTCGGAGCAACTTTTGAAAGTCCATTGATGATCTTACTGTTGGATGTCGTTGCTTGCTTGCTGAAATCATTAACCGAGCCTCTAGGTTGACTACGGTTGTTGTACAGTGTAATTAAGCAAACAGATTATATACTGATAAGCATGAATATATATTTTCCAGCTCGCTCATAACCCAACACAGCATGAAAATCCACTTGAAATGGCTTATAATAAATATCAAAAGCGATTTAAGCGAAATTAAAATGCAACAGAAAAGAGGCACTTTGAGTTTTAAATTTTTCACATACACACACACACACAATTCAGTAGCCATGTATGTATATCCAAGTATATGGTATATATACATATATATATATGTGTGTAAGTGCATTTGCAAAAATGTCGGAAAATATGAAAGGTACCAACCATTGGCAATGCAAGTACAGCCGAGACTATGCCTGTATGTGTGTGTGTGTGTATTTGTAGTGGTCGCAAATATTTATTCTTCTTTTGTCAGCGATTTTTTCAATAACTTTTAATATCCTAATCCCAAATGGGGTACACACACACACATACACATATAACAATAGCGGCAAACGGTATACCCACCGAACGTAATCAACGGAGCTACCGAGCGGAATGAAATTAATATGAATATGAGAGTAACAGAGTCAGAGGTTGAATGATCATATTATATATGTATGTATGTATGTATGTATGCATGTGTGTGTGTATGTAAAAAGGTTGTTGAGTGAAAAGTTGGCGTTGTGAAATCAAAGCTCACATTATGCAGAAATCTAAAACTGTAATTCTGCTATTTATCTCACACATATGTGTGTGTGTGTGTGAGTGTGTGATATGCAAGTACATTTGTATGTGTATTTGTACGCAGTTATCTATGGCCATAAAATTGGCAGCAGCACTACACACATGATTGGCTTGCAAGTGAGTCGGGGAAAAGGCAGTGAAGGCAGTAAAGTGGTTAAGCAGGGGTTGGTGGCGCCAAGGCTCACATTTCGGCAAACTTTTTACATACACACATACATGTGTATACACATACAAGCATATGCCAATAAATGTAATGAATGGCAGCGTAGACCGCACTTATCTGCGATTATGACTTTTTTAAAATTACATAAAAAATAGAAAGAAGAAAAAAAAACAGAAGAAAACGTTGTAATAAACGCAAAGAATTTAGTGCATAAAATAAATGGGAAAAAAATTTTTTTTTTTTTTTTTTTGAGAATTTAAAATTATGTTATGTGTGTGTGCATAAAAGTCGCATAGTTGAAATGATAGCCCGTTTGTGTATTGTGTGCGAGTGGCACAATTTAAAACAGGAAATTCCTCTTACACGTATATTTCCCAGACACTGTGCGAGGGTGCGCCCACTTTCTTTCGCTTTTTCAATTGACTTTTCACATATGTTGAGGCGTGTATATACATATATTTCATGCTTTGCGCTTTTGTGATTTTGATTTACTTTTATTGGCAGCTTAAACGCATTGATCTTCTCCATTATTATTATTATTATTACAACGTTTACGCTCATACGTACATGTATGTATATATGTATATGAAGTTGTTGTTAGAATTTTTTTTTTTCATACGCCACTTTCCCTCGGTGATTATCTTCAGTTTTGCACACATTCAATTTTTTTTATTTTTATTTTTTTGCATTCTAAAGTGTCTCCATTCACATATTGTACATATACAAATGTACATACATACTTACATATAGGAAAACAGGACAGCCCTGTTGAGTTACTCAATTTTTAATTTCGATTTAAAATGCTTACAGTGTTGAGTTTCTCTTTGAATGTTGTTGTGTTGTTGTTGTAATCGCCAAGTAGTTTTTGGAGAATGTTGCGGTAGTGGCAGTCCTTTGCTGAATAAAAATTGTAATGACCCGAGTGTCGAAGGGAACTTTTGGAGTTTAGTCGTCTCTTACGACAGGCATACCCTGCGAGGGTTTCTCTCTCGATGTCGACCTATGGTTGTTTGAGGTTTGGATTACTGACTTTTATAAGTTGATCAACCTATTTTTATTCTAAACCGTGCTTTCTACCAATCACATTACGGAGATGTCGAGTATTTTCAGTTATTTATGATCATGAAAAACTTTAAATTAAAACTGAATTCCGTTCGCCGGATGCCAGAAAAATGTAAAAAATGTCAGAAGGGCCTAGTTTTCCTCACACCTCCAAAGCTGAAAATTAATAAAATTAAGTTATGAGAAAAAAAATATTTCCAACAACAAATGTTCCAGTACTCATAAGTTAAACGATAAATATGAAATTCTCGAATGAATAAATCAACAGGAAGTAAATAGTGCGTAAAAGAAAAGATAAAAAAGAATTAATGATCAATCGCACATATGATGTCTCATAAAGAAGCCAATAGCTATTAAAAAAAGCTATAGAAATGCATTCTTAGAAGATAATAAATACTAAAACCATTATCATTTCTCTTGCCTCATATCCCAAGAGAGTGTGCATATGAAAATTTGCAATTGATTTGAAGCTGGAAAAATTACTTTTTTACGTTTTTAGGGTAGAAAACAACCGTGAAAATACATGAAAATTCAGAAAAAAAATATGAAGTGTGCAAAACTTTGCTAAAAATCACTCAAAGAAGAAATACCCTTAAAAAGAAACAAAAATTATGAGTATTTTGCACTGCAGTAAAATAAAGACTTATCACACGAAAATTACTCATACACGTATGTTAAGGCACGTGTGTAAGCATGTGTGAGTTGCGAGGCATATGTGAAAATTGGCCGAGTGTGTTAGCAATCGTAAACGTAAATGAATTCGAAATTATGAGCTTTATAAAGTATTTTTTCACTTTCGCTTTTTTACAGCATTTTCCAGCCGACATATTTTCGTCTGCTGATAGGCAGCATATTTATTGCCGAACGTCGTTCGATAACCTATCAATATCCTGTGATTACGAGAGAGAATATGAATCGCTCACATTCGTTTCAGCAGGGTGTGGCGTATTCACTGTTAGCAAAAATGTTAGTACTAGCATGAGATTAAAGTAAAATGATATATTATTTTATATTATTTTATTTTATTTTATTTTATTTTTTTGTTTAATTTTATTTTGCTTGGTTTTATATAATCTTTTTTTTATTTAAGGGGTTAGGGGTAGTCAGAGGCACGAAAAAATGAGAATTTTCAGTATTTTTTTTTTGCTATTAAATAATTTTATTTTACAAAAGTAGTGATATGGTATTATTAAACAATGTTTTGACTTGAAGTCACGAAAATTTCGAAAAAAAAAAAAATTTTTTCCGAAGTTACAGCTGTCTGTGTTAACCCAGTTCCAAAAAAAAGGTCCTTGCGGTGACAATCATAAGTCCTTGGAGATTCATCTGAAATCAATCGGATAAAAAAAAAATAGTTTTATAAATAAATAATCCTGGGCCTGATCGAAGGATTTTATTTTTTTTCAAAAATTAACAAAATGGCGGCCTCAGGAAATTTTTTTCTAGATTTTTGGGAAAAAATCAACAGTTAATTGGTCTTAAAAAATCGAAATTTCTCAAAAAATAAAAATCCTTCGATCAGGCCCGAGTTTATTATGTATTCTACAAGCTGCATAAATTTCATTAAAATCAACTAAGCGGTTTTCGAGTTACAGTTGTCACCAGTTCAAAAAACATAGTTTTGAGAAAAACGCGTTTAAAGTTTCACACTAGCGCTTTGAAAGGCCTTTGTTATTTGTCGAATAACTTAAAAACGAATTATCGGATTAACTTGAAATTTTCAGAGATTATTTTTAAGATATTATACTTAACGAAAATGCGGAAAAAAATTTCTTTTTTTTGAAAATCCTGACTACCCCTAACCCCTTAATTTAACTTTATTTTATTTTATTTATTCACTTTATTTTATTTTATTGTACTTACTTTATATACCTTTAATTTATTTAATTTTTTTGATTTTAAATTATTTTATTTCATTTTATTTTATTTCATTTCATTTTATTTAATTTTTATATTTCATTTTATTTTCTCTTTATTTTTTTTAAATTTATTTTATTTATTTTAAATTATTTTTTTTTTAATCTTTTTTTTTTAATATTTTAATTATATTTTATTTCAATTTAGTTAAATTAAATTATTTTATTTTATATATCTTTTTTATGTTATTTCATTTTATCTTTTAGTTTGTTTTATTTAATTTTATTTAACTTAATTTCCCTTTAATGTATTTAATTTTCTTTGATATTATTTTAAATATTTTTTTTTATAATGTACTTTAAATCTTTTTAACTATTTAATTTTATTTTATTTCAATATATTTAAATAAAATTTTTTTTATTTTATTTTTATTTTTTTATTTTGTTTCATATTTTTTTTATTATTTTATTGTATTTTATTTTTTTTTTTTTGTTTTATTTTATTTTGTTTTATATTATTTTATTTTTTTTTAATTTTATTTGACTTAAATTGATTTCATTTTATTTTATTTTATTCACTTTATTTTATTTTATCTTATTTACTTTATATACTTTTAATTTATTTAATTTTCTTTGATTTTAAATTATTTTATTTTACGTAACTCCCTTTTAATGTTTTTAATTTTCTTCGTTTTTATCTTAAATTATATTTTATTTTTTATTTTATTTATTTTTTAATTATTTAAATTATTTTTTTTTC